>CM056049.1:143659747-143810868 GCA_029574335.1 Rana kukunoris | reverse complement strand
GTAGGCACGCAATTCACACCCCCCGATTAACCCCTTCACCACCTGTCACTGTCACCCAGTTCAGCAATCAGATTTTTTTGATCGCTGTACTAGTGTCAGTGACTAAAATAAATGTTAGGGTAATTAGTCTTAAGCCCTGATAGGTCTAGGGACACCCCCCTAACCCCCCCAATAAAGGTTTAACCACTTGGTTACTCCTGGTTACCAATGATCACAGTATGTGCCACGGGTGACGCAGTTTAGCTAGTTTTCTTTCTCGTACATCACGGGACACAGAGCGGCATATTCATTACTATGTGGGTTATATGGAGTACCTTCAGGTGTGGACACTGGCAATCTCAAACAGGAAGTCCCCTCCCTATATAACCCCCTCCCCTAGAGGGAGTCCCTCAGTTTTTTCGCCAGTGTCTTAGGTGTTGGTCACGGAATAGCTTTGCTCCACATCCTTGGGATTAAGGGCGGGCTAACCGGATCTGTCCAAGGAGCCTCAGTGCCAAAGTGGACAGTACCCGGGCCCCAAGCCGTGGGGTTTTGCCTATAATGCTCCTCTTTGGAGGGCTGGACCCTGGGCCCAGGACTTGGAGTTTGTAAAAACCATAAGTTCCTGTTTGCCAGGGTGCTATATAGGTCCAGGACAGTGGGTACCTTCATAGGACCCCAGGGCCTGAAGGTCTACTACGCTACCGGAGACGGAGATGGGAGAAGATTGGATCAGTTTGCTGGACAAACATCCTGCAGCATGGAGCAGGTAAGGGGGAGCCTGCGGGACTTGGTTCGACAGCAGGCTCTCCGGGGTAACCTAAAAGGGGGGATAGCCTAAGTATGCTCTGCATGGGCAACCTTGTTCACTATGTCTAAAGAGAGACAGGATGACACCTTTTCTCCCCCATCACTAGGTCCCCCTGTCTAAATATGTGTGCTAGCTAAACCTGCTGTTTCTTCCTAGGGCTAGTAAGGATCCCTTTGGAGAGTCCTACCTGGCCGGGGGTTTGAATCTGCCGCCTGTTTCTGCGTTCCTGGATCTCCAGCAGCGCGGCTCCTCCATGTTCCTCCTGTTTCCGGCATACGCGCGCGCGCACGTCTTATTGACGTTTTTCGCGCCGTTCAGACAGGAGGGCGGAGGGGGGGGGCGTGCCTGCGGCGTCATACAGGGGCGCGCCTTTGTGCTGTTATAGACAGCAGGCATTGTCAGTGCTCAGTCTGAGGCTTTTTTTCAGAGGAGAGGACGCAGAGCGGCAGAACAGTGACTCCCGGTGGCGGAAGAGGGGTAGTACATGTGGACTTTGTTCCAATACCTTTTTGTTAAGCCAAGAAATCCCCCTTTTTTGCAGCAGGTTGGAGGCTGGCAAACTTAGTTTGGGGTCACTGTATGTTGTCAAAAGAAAAATATATAAATATTTAAAAAAAAAAAAAGAAACATACGGGATCCCATCAGTTTTTGGGCATTAGTGATCTATTGTCCCCTAAACTCTGATTTTTGTACTCCTGCCCACTACAGTCTGTTGTTGTGTGGGCGGAGTCCCTCGATTTTGTATTATGGCTTCCAAGGTTCGGGGTCAAAGGGTACAAAAAAGACCAAAAAACAAAAGGGTTCCCTTTCTGATTCTGATATGCCGATACTTTCCCCGCAACTTATTAACATAAGAAGCGCCTTGGATGAGCCATTAGGGGGATCTGGTGCGGAGGCTGGCCCAGATCAGCCCAGCCCTGTGTTTATCACAGAGGAGATGCTAGCCGTATCCCTAGGGGGGCTAGAAGAGAGAATAGCAGCATTGATCGCTAGAGCTATTCCTGGTAAGAAACGGGTTAGATCCCCATCACCAGGAGGTGTATCCTCAGATGCTGAGATTCTCTCTCCGGAGGAATTGGAATCACAGGAGGATCAACTAGACCTGAACCAAGAGGGTTCAGGGATTGAGGGATCTGCCTCTGAGGAACCATTTTCAGACTCCCAGACAGAAAGACTGTGGGTACAGTCTTTGACGGACATGGTCCGCTCGGCATTTAGTTTACCATTGCCAGAGCCTCAGGTTCCTCCGGTATCCTCTCTGGGCTCTTTGAAAGCTCCGTTAAGCAACGCAGTTTTTCCGGTCCATCCTCTCTTGGAGGAATTGATCTTTCGGGATTGGGTACGGCCGGCCGGACAGGATTTTTCTGCCACCGAAAAGATTTGCGGTCATTTACCCCATGGAGGAAAAATTCTCCAAGAGGTGGAGGCTCCCAGTAGTGGATGCAGCCATCTCATGTGTGAATAAATCACTAACTTGCCCGGTGGAAAACATACATATGTTTAAAGATCCGGTTGATAAAAGATTAGAGACACTTTTAAAAGCATCCTTTGCTACGGCAGGAGCAGTGGTGCAGCCAGCGGTGGCTGCAATTGGAGTTTGTCAGGCATTAAAAGACCAGACAAAGGAAATGTTAAAGGACATGCCTACCCAACAAGCAGAAGAGTTTTCTGACATTCCCAGAGCTCTGTGTTTTGCGGTAGATGCTATAAAAGATTCCATCCAGCAGGCCTCTCGTTTATCACTATTTTTGGTGCACATGAGAAGGCTCTTATGGTTGAAGAACTGGGCGGCGGAGCCCCCATGCAAAAAGCTTCTGGCAGGGTTTCCCTTCCATGGAGGACGACTCTTCGGAGAGGATCTGGATAAATATATTCAGACTATTTCAAATGGCAAGAGTACCCTTTTACCGGTCAAAAAGACATTCCGGGCTCCTACATTTAAAAGGCAGCTCTTTCCTGTCTCGGGGCCCTCAAATTCCAGGCAGTATCGACGGCCGCCTGCACGATCCAACGTTAACAGTAGATCGCAGGGACAGACCCCTGGGGGTAAGAGGCCGTGGTATCGCAAGCCGTCAAAGACAGCCCCTAAGTCTGCCTTATGAAGGGGCGCCCCCACTCTCGCGGGTGGGGGGAAGGCTTCGTTTCTTCTCAGAAGTTTGGGAAGCCAAGATCCCCGACAAATGGGTCCGGGCATCTGTAACCACAGGTTACAGACTGGAGTTTCTAAGGTATCCTCCGCCTCATTTTCAAGAATCAAGGCTACCAAGGGATCCAGCAAGGAAGGCCTCAATGCTGGCAGCTTTGGATCACCTGCTTGCCAGGACGTAATTATAGAAGTGCCAGCCCAAGAGCAAGGCCTAGGTTTCTATTCCAATCTCTTTGTCATACCAAAGCCCAACGGCGATGTCAGGCCAATCTTGGACCTAAAGAGGTTAAACGGTTACCTAAGGGTTCGTTCCTTCCGGATGGAATCCATCCGGTCAGCAGCCGCCGCGCTTCAGAAGGACGATTTTCTGGCCTCCATAGACATAAAGGATGCTTACCTTCATGTACCAATCTTTCAGTCGCATCAAAGATTTTTACGCTTCGCGGTGGGGCAGCGACACTTCCAATTCAGGGCGCTCCCCTTCGGGCTGGCCACGGCCCCCCGGGTATTCACGAAGATCCTAGCCCCAGTTCTGGCCAATTTAAGGATCCAAGGGGTCACAGTCCTAGCATACTTGGACGACCTTTTAATCATAGATCACTCACGGCCGGGTCTGCAAAAGGCAGTAAACCTCACGGTTCGGTACCTCGAAGAATTCGGCTGGGTCCTAAACCGGGGAAAGTCAGCGTTCCAGCCTACAAAGCAGTTGGAATACCTCGGCATGAGGTTAGACACAGAACATCAAAAGGTGTTCCTGCCCCTTGTAAAGATCAGAAGCTATCAAGGGGTTGGTTCAGTTGGTTCTAAACAAGAAAAAACCAACTATTCGCCTGTGTATGCGATTACTAGGCAAGCTAGTGGCCACATTCGAGGCAGTACCATACGCTCAGATCCACACTCGCGTCCTACAGGCAGCCATTCTAGCAGCCTGGGGCAAGAGGGCACATGCCTTAGAGTCCCCTTTGACGCTATCATCAAGGGTCCGACAAAGCCTGGCCTGGTGGTTGAACCCTCAGAATCTTCTAAAGGGAAAATCCTTCAGCCCTGTTGTCTGGAAGGTAGTTACCACAGACGCCAGCCTGGCAGGCTGGGGGGCGGTCTTCGAGGGGTTCTCCCGCCAGGGAACTTGGGTGAAAGCAGAGAGGCAGCTCCCATCAATATCTTGGAAATCAGAGCTGCTCGCCTAGCCCTTCTGGCTTGGACCTCCAGATTAAGGGGTTCCCGGTGAGAATCCAGTCAGACAATGCCACGGCGGTGGCATACATAAACCACCAAGGGGGAACCAGGAGCCAGGCCGCTCAGAGGGAGGTGAACTTGATTTTTCAATGGGCAGAGGTTCATGTACCCTGCATTTCAGCGATATTCATTCCCGGAGTGGACAACCTGCAGGCAGACTTCTTAAGTCGCCAGAGTCTGTTGCCAGGGGAGTGGTCTCTGCATCCCCAGGTCTTTCAGACAATCTGCCAGAGGTGGGGAATGCAGGACGTAGATATAATGGCATCCAGGTTCAACAAGAAACTAGACAGGTTCGTGTCGCGAGCGAGGGATCCTATGGCCTGCGGAACCGATGCGTTGGTTTGCCCTTGGCATCAATTCAAACTTCTATATGCATTCCCTCCACTACAGTTACTCCCGCGCCTGTTGCGCAAGATCAGAGTGGAGACAAGCCAGTCATTCTAGTAGCTCCGGCTTGGCCCCGGAGGACTTGGTACTCACTAGTCCTGAAGATGGCAGTGGGAGACCCTTGGACTCTTCCTCTACAACCAGACCTACTCTCACAAGGCCCGATCCTCCACCCTACATTACAGCGTCTAAATTTGACGGCCTGGAGGCTGAATCCCTGATTCTCAGGGATAGAGGTCTGTCTAGGCAGGTAATCCTACCCTGATTAGGGCTAGAAAGCCGGTCTCCAGGGTGATTTATTACAGGGTGTGGAGGAACTACGTAGGCTGGTGTGAATCCAAAAGATGGAATTCCCGCAAATATACTATTGATAGGGTGTTAAGTTTTCTCCAGCTAGGAGTGGATAAAGGCCTGGCACTAAGCACAATCAAGGGACAGATCTCAGCTCTGTCAGTGTGGTTTCAGAGGCCGCTGGCCACCCACTCGCTGGTAAAGACCTTCTTACAGGGGGTCTTGCGTATTAATCCTCCTGTCAAGTCACCAATTTGTCCATGGGACTTAAATCTTGTCCTGTCCACTCTACAGAAACAGCCTTTTGAGCCGTTGGCTGAGATTCCTTTAGTCTTACTGACAAGAAAGTTGGTTTTCTTGGTCGCCATAGTTTCGGCCAGGAGAGTGTCAGAATTAGCAGCCTTATCGTGTAAGGAACCATATCTCGTTCTGCATAAGGACAGGGCAGTTCTCCGGCCCCATCCTTCCTTTCTACCAAAGGTTATATCCAAATTTCACTTAAACCAGGATTTGGTACTTCCATCCTTCTTTCCAAAACCTACATCTAGAAAGGAGGGGTTGCTGCATACCTTGGATATTGTCCGGGCCATGAAGGCCTATCTTAAAGCTACAGAAAAGATCGGAAAACAGATGTGTTATTCGTTCTACCAGATGGCCCCAAGAAGGGGCAGGCAGCTGCAAAATCCACCATCTCGAGATGGATTAGACAATTAATCATTCAAGCCTACGGGTTGAAGAGGTTGCCTCCTCCGTTGTCGGTAAAGGCCCATTCTACCAGGGCCATGGGCGCCTCTTGGGCAGCACACCATCAGATCTCTATGGCTCAGATATGCAAGGCGGCAACGTGGTCATCAGTCCACACGTTTACAAGGTTTTATCAACTAGACGTGAGAAGAAATGCGGATTCTGCCTTTGGTCAGGCAGTACTACAGGCTGCAGTTTGAAATCCTCGGGATCAGAACACCCTTGGTTATTAAAAAAAAAAAAAAAAAAAAAAGTTTTTTTCTTGACTAAGTTGGAATTATTATTATGATTTGAGTTTATCTCTAAATTGAATCCTTCTTTGGAAGATGTCTCCCTCCCCTCATTAAAGCATTGCTTTCGGACATCCCACATAGTAATGAATATGCCGCTCTGTGTCCCGTGATGTACGAGAAAGAAAAAGGGATTTTTAAATACAGCTTACCTGTAAAATCCTTTTCTTGGAGTACATCACGGGACACAGAGCTCCCACCCCTCTTTTGGGTGACCATTTTGGGAGGCATACTGCTTGCTACAAAACTGAGGGACTCCCTCTAGGGGAGGGGGTTATATAGGGAGGGGACTTCCTGTTTGAGATTGCCAGTGTCCACACCTGAAGGTACTCCATATAACCCACATAGTAATGAATATGCCGCTCTGTGTCCCGTGATGTACTCCAAGAAAAGGATTTTACAGGTAAGCTGTATTTAAAAATCCCTTTTTTTTATAGTGTCAAGGCACCGCCATATTTTTTTCCAATAAAGGTTTAACCTCCTGATCGCCCGGCGGGTGATCAAAGTTTGTTTTTAGCGCCAGGTAGGGTCTGTCGCCCCAGGCAGCGTCAGATTAGTGCCAGTAGCGCTAACGCCTACGCACGCACCATACACCTCCCTTTAGTGGTATAGTATCTAAACAAATCGATACCTGATCAGATCTATACTAGCGTCGCCTGCAGTTTAGGGTTGCCAAAAAAGCATTGTTAGCGGGGATCAGCCCAGATACCTGCTAGCACCTGTGTTTAGCCCCTTCGCCCAGCCCGCCCAAGTGCAGTATCGATCAATCACTGTCACAAAACACAACTGCAGTGTTCGCAGAGTCAGGCCTGATCTCAGCGATCACTAAGTTTTTTTGGTAGTGTTTGACTCAGTCGCTTTTTTACCTTTTGAATCTTACTAGTGTACCACTAAATTTAGAGTCCGAAATGGCAAATCGAAGGTACACTAGTGAAGAGGCCTACACGTTTCTGAGCCCGACAGTGAAGAGGTCACTCATCTGTCAGATTCTGGCTCAGAATACGATCCTATAGACAGTGGCTCCCTGACAGATGGCTCTGACGACAAAGTTGTGTTTCCTGCTAGGGTCAGGTATACCAGACCCTGATCTTCTACTGTCGTTGAGGTGCAAGAACCGCAGGGCTCTCGTATGGAGCAGAGAAGTACTAGCGCTGCTTTTCCTTTTGGTGAACTGGCAAGCACCAGTGGCCTAGTACACCCTGGTCGTACATCCAGCACTGCAGTATCACATGGTGACATGGCGAGTCCCATAAGTGCAGTTCAAGCTGGCGAGGTGGCAAGCACAAGTAGTGTCCCACTGCCACCAAGAAGACACAGGCCCATAGTGCCCTTCTTGCTGCATTCGCCAATCCTGATTGGGTACCCACCACTTCTACAGCACCCGTACTTTGTCGTCCTCGAGGAGACCCTGGAAACGATCGGCTGTACAAAATTCGGCCCCTCGTAAACCACTTCAACCAACATTTTCTGACCGCTTGTCTATTAAACAATAACTTCCCAGCAAGCTTGCCAGATAAATGTATAAGCTCTGTGACAGGGCAACAGGTTATACATCTAGAAATTGTATGTGAAAGCCTCCGCGCTATATAGAGTAATAATAGTGTAGATAAACTATATAAATATAAACATATAAAATATAAATATATATAAATATAAATAAATAAGTGAAAAAGTTGCTGCAAAACCTAAAAGTGTTTACATAACACAAAATAGCAATCAAGTGAAAATAGGTGATCTTGCGCTACTGTAATAGCTAATATAGTATCCAAAACAAGTACCAAATATATAAATACACGTGCCTTATATAAAAATGTGAAATCTAAATAAATAAATAAATGAATAAAGTCCAAAGTGCATAAGTGCCAAGGTGAATAAAGTGTAGGTACACGGCAATCCGTGAATAATCCAGTGTTCACAATGTTCGTGCAGGTGTCACTCCGTGGAACAAAACAGCCTCACAGGCCTCTCACCTCACTGCCACGAAATAACTGCATTGAGTATCATCTGATAACTCCAAAACTTTTTAGCCAGGTGTGTTGGGTTGGTAGACATCCGGGTCCTCACAGAACAAGCATAAGACTATACCAACTCAGAAAACAAAAGTGGAGAAAGAGAGACTCCCATAGTGAAGTATTATCATAAAAGGGACATTTATTAAAAAAAAAAATTTTTTATTTTATTTTTTTTTAATAAATGTCCCTTTTATGATAATACTTCACTATGGGAGTCTCTCTTTCTCCACTTTTGTTTTCTGAGTTGGTATAGTCTTATGCTTGTTCTGTGAGGACCCGGATGTCTACCAACCCAACACACCTGGCTAAAAAGTTTTGGAGTTATCAGATGATACTCAATGCAGTTATTTCGTGGCAGTGAGGTGAGAGGCCTGTGAGGCTGTTTTGTTCCACGGAGTGACACCTGCACGAACATTGTGAACACTGGATTATTCACGGATTGCCGTGTACCTACACTTTATTCACCTTGGCACTTATGCACTTTGGACTTTATTCATTTATTTATTTATTTAGATTTCACATTTTTATATAAGGCACGTGTATTTATATATTTGGTACTTGTTTTGGATACTATATTAGCTATTACAGTAGCGCAAGATCACCTATTTTCACTTGAAGGTTATACATCTGGTTTTATGGTTTACGAGGGAAAAGATAGTCACGTAGAGCCGGAGAACTTCCCAGATTACATAGGGAGCGCTGTTAAGATAGTGTGGGACTTGGTGTCACCCTTATTCGGAAAGGGGTACCACTTGTACATGGACAATTATTACACAAGTGTCCCACTTTTTAGTCACCTTTTTGATTGTAAAATTGGCGCATGTGGTACCATGCGACCTAATCACTGGGGCCTCCAACAGCTTGTAGAATCCCATCATAGTTCGGGGGAGAGAGCCTGTTTGCAATGTAATAATTTATGGTTGTGGCCCTCTGACAGAGTGATGTGGATCACATAAACACGTGACAAGACTTACAACATAAATAGACCTGAAGTGTGCCTTGGTGGTCTGGTCAGTATGCCAAGAAAAGGGGGCATACCCAAAGTAACGGGTAGTTGTTGAAGGATATGCTGAGAAGTGCCCTGAAAAAGGGAAGGGCGGGAGGGTGTCGAATGCGATTGAACGCGCAGACTCACGACATGAGGTGAGCTGGGACGAGTCAGCCCAGTGACATGTAGTACTGCTCACTGAACTGACAAAGAGCATGTGTGAGTGGGCTGCTTAAATACCCTCCGGGCTCCTCCCATAAACTCAGGCCACCATACTGGCCTTATTTATGGTCGTGGCCCTCTGACTGAGAGTGATATGGATCACATAAACACGCGACAAGACTTACAACATAAATAGACCTGAAGTGTGCCTTGGTCGTCTGGTCAGTATGCCAAGAAAAGGGGGCAAAAGACTCAGATAGGGAAATGGCTTATATTGATTTCTTGTATTTATTGAGCCAGCTTGGTAAAGACTTGTGCCATTTCTTCCTGAGGATTTGGGATGTATGTGGCAAAACAAGGAGACTTCCCATCAGCCTGGTATCTTGATTACGTGGTCTGGTACTCCCTGTTGGGAGGCAGTTGAGGCTGCTCTAATTCAGAAAGAATGTACCTCAGTCCATCGTCAGCAATGACCAGGGTGGGACAGGGATGGTTATTGGGTCGGCTCCAGGCTCTTGCTGGAAAAACACAAAGTAAGGTTGTAATGGGACAGAGCATCAGCTGCGATTTTGCATTTGCCTGGAACATGTCTACAGAAGATATTAAACTGGTGATGAAGTGACAGCTGCGCGAGCCTGCGCATGAAGGACGTGATGGGGAGAGGCTTGATCTACCTTAATTGATGAAGTCGGCTGTGGCCTGTGTCTGTGGTGAAGAACACTGTCTGTCCAGTTCAAGTGTGGCCCCAGATCTGGGCAGCTGCCACAATGGGGTACAGCACGAGGCGTGACGAAGACTGGATGAAGCAGAAATTAAAGAGAATTTCTGGGGGCCAAGGTTTGGAGAACCAGTGGTGGAAGAAAAATGCACGCAAAAGCCTGTGGTGGCTTGGCTGACACTGCCGGGATGAAGATTGAAATGCTGTTCTATCAGGTGGGGAAGTTGTCCCACATAGCTAAGTCTGCTACTGATGCTTGGTCTAGTTTGAGAACTTGGACTGGATCTTGCATTGGTGTGAGAAAATCAAGACAATACACAGGTGCTCAACAAGACGATATACGTGCACTCGCTGGTGCTGGATGGAAACCTGAACTAACTGCAGGAAAAAGATGAGTGGCCCGCGTGCCACTAAAGATGAATGGCCAACTAGGTGCCACTGTGTGTGTTTGTGTGCCTGATTGTTTGTTTGTCACTGAGGTGTGTTTGCAAGTTTAGTTTGTATTCGGGTTCGCACGTGGTGTGCGCTGCAAGGTGTTTTATACTACTGCAGACAATATTATGTGGTTACAAGGGTGTCAGTGAGTGTCGGATTGCTGGGATGATATTTTGTAGTTGCAGGGGCCTCGAGTATGAAGGTTTGTTTTGAGATGGCATTGCGTGGTAGCAAGGGTCTCAGTCTGGTTTGCTGAGACGATATTGCACGGTTGCAAAGGTCTCGATTTATGAGGTTGTTTTGAGATGGCCTTGTGTGGTTGCACGGGTCTTAACAAGTGAGGGGTTGCTGAGATGACTATGTATGGCTGCAAGGTCTGAACAGGTGTCAGGTTGCTGAGACGATATTGCGTTTGCAATGGTGTCAAATGAGTGTCCGTTTGCTAAGACGACTTTGTATGGCTGCAAAGGTCTGAACGAGTGTTAGGTTGCTGAGACGAGATTGTGTGGTTGCAAAGGTCTAGACGAGTGTGAGGTAGCTGAGATGATATTACATTTGCAAGGGTCTCAAATAAGTGTCAAGTTGCTGAGACAATATTCCTTTTTTCTTTTTTTATGACAACGACTGTGAATGAAACGCTGGTAAACATTAGTTACCACGTCTGGCAGTATTTACAAGCTGTTACAGGCATTGCCGTTTCAAATGCCTCTGAACATTCGACTGAACCCTTTTTTTTTTTTTTCCAGGAAGGTTTCTAACTCAACTGCTTAGAAACGACTATAACGATCCTGTGTAGATGTACTGATTAGATTGGGGGCGGCTGAAAAAACACCCAACTGTTCCTAAACGTCCGTTTACCAACAGCAGTGTACATGAGGCCTAAGACAATGTGCCTGGCTGCAAGGATCTCAATGAATGCCAGGTTGCTGGGGTGAGACTGCGTGGTCACAAAGGTTTTTATCGAGTGGAAGGTTGCAAGGGTCTCAATGAGTGTGGGGCTGCTGAGACGATATTGCATTAGCAAGGGTCTCAACAAGGGTGTCAGGCTGCTGAGACAATTTATTGTGGTTGCAATGGTCTCAACAGGTGTCAGGTTGCTGGGCCGAGATTGTGAGGTGGCAATTTTTTTTCTGCACTTTTTCTTTTTGCATTTTTTTTGCGTGTATGTATATATGTGTGTATGTATATATGTGTGTATGTATATATGTGTGGATGTATATATATATAAAATATATATATATTATATATAATATATAATATATATAATATTATATATATATATATATATAATATGTGTGTGTATGTATGTATGTAATATATTATATATTTTTTTCGTTTTGTAAGGGTCATGTGTTGCAAGGGTCTTAAGGGTGTCAGGCTGCTGAGACTATATACGCGTGGTTGCAAGGATCTCGACACGTGTGAGGGCTGCTGAGACGATATTGTGTTTGCAATGGTCTCAACAAGGGTGTCAGGCTGCTGAGACAATTTTGCGTAGTTGCAGCAGTCTCAACAGGTGCCAGGTTGCCGGGGGGCTGAGATTGCGTGGTGGCAACGTTTTTTTTTGCGTGTTTATTTTTTTTCGTTTTTTTTTTTTTTATATATATATTTTTTATTTAATTTTGCGTTTTGTAAAGGTCCTGTGTTGCAAGGGTCTTAACAAGGGTGTCAGGCTGCTGGGATGATTTTTTTGTGGTTGCAAGGATCTCAATAAGTGTGGGGCTGCTGAGACGATATTGCGTTTGCAAGGGTCTCAACAAGGGTGTCAGGCTGCTGAGACGATTTTGCATGGTTGCAATGGTCTCAACAGGTGTCAGGTTGCTGAGGGGCTGAGATTGTGTGGTGGCAAAGTTTTTTTTTTTTTTTATATATTTTTTTTATTTTATTTTGCGTTTTTTAAAGGTCATGTGTTGCAAGGGTCTTAACAAGGGTGCCAGGCTGCTGAGATGATTTGCATGGTTGCAGAGTCTCAATCAATAAGAATTGGGTTACTGAGAAAGGATAGAAACACCTGGTTTGTTTGTACCTTAAGCAAGCAGTATAAGGTAGAAGGACAACGTCTGTTTGAATCGTAGGTTCCATAGGTTCCACTAATGAACGATATGGGAGACAACGAATGGTAGCAAATTAATAGGACATAAAGAATGTAATAACACATTTTACTTGCGGGTGACACCATGAGTGGCCACGAATTTTGACATGACAAACAAGCTAACAAATCCTACCTGGGACAGTGAACATGCAACTGGGTTTGCTTGGACTGGAGTGGATGTGCAACACATCCGAAGAGTGTGGTGTGGCGCCATGCATGACGCATAGGCAATAACTTTGGTAAATAAAGTAGAGAGAAGAATAGTGTACAAACAATTCGTAAGTTCCGCTGCGGAAACTAAAACGCACAGCATGGGGTAAACATAGAATGGCAATGGTGGAAAGTATGCAATGTATCCGATACAAAACGGTTATAAAGAGAAATGACTGATACAAAAATTTAAAATGCATGAAACAAATCCGATACGAATCGGAAGTAAGGAGTGTTGAACAAATTTGCTGTGAATTAACTGTAGAGTGTATGCTACTCCTTGCTGTGAAACCGAACACCTACCAGCCACCCATCCCCCCAGGCTAATCAAGTGCAGACAAGGCAGCAGGTGAGTTCAATTACCACCTCAATCTGCAAAAGAACCCATACAAAGAATATATGCTAATCTCCAAATGAATGAGACAGCAAGCATGTACACTGAATATACAGATAAATAGTTTGTTTGGCAGGAGGAAGTTACAAATGTACCAAGCTTGTAACTAAGATGTTAGAACATGAGCAAGAATAACTCGGAGGCAGATTTTTACAAAAGAAATGCAGGATAGGAAGCATAACAAATTGCAAGTTTGCACATGATACTTTTGAATACAACCTGCGACAGTAAGCGGGAACCGCCGTCGAAGACCATGAACGGAGAAGGCGCAATTCACTTGCGATGTCGAATGCGATTGAATGCGCAGACTCACGGACATGAGGTGAGCTGGGAAGAGTCGGCCCAGTGACATGTAGTATTGCACACTGAACCGACAAAGAGCATGTGTGAGTGGGCTGCTTAAATACCCTCCGGGCTCCTCCCATAAACTCAGGCCACCATACTGGCCTTCTTAATTGTTAGCAGTGAAGTGGAGGGATTTACGGAATGTTTTAGTTTTGGCATAGCTTCACACACACGGCAGTCCAAATTCCTACGGCGACTGGTTTTGTGGAGAAACCCCTCTGTATCAGAGTACAACCTTAACATGGGAGGGGTGGACCTCAATGACCAGTTGTTGGTGCCGTACCTAATTGCCGGAAGGCCAGACGCTGGTACAAAAAAGTGTCTGTATATTTATTTCAATTGGCTTTGCTGAACGCACATGTGTGATACAGAGCTTCAGGGCGGACTGGATCCTCCCTTAAATTCCAGGAACAGATCATCAGAGCCCTTGTGTTTCCAGGCGGTGCTCTTACCCAACTTCCCAATGCAAATGCAGTGAGCCGGCTGTATGCATTTTCCTTTTGTCCTCTCTGGTATCTCTACCCAAAGAACCCCCCAAAGAAGATGTCGTGTCTGCAGCAAGCGCGGATTTAGGCGTGACACTCGCTTTTATTGTCCCTCCTGTCCTGACCAACCTGGTCTCTGCATTGGTGAATGTTTCAAACGCTATCACACACTAGTTGAGTTTTAGCATAGGGTACAGCACCACACAGTCCTAGGCACACTAACACAGGGTCTCTATTTTTGGATTTTTAATTTTATATTTTTTTTGTGGTGTTGTGCAAAAAAAAAAACTAAACTGAACGTTGCAGATTATGGTCTCTCAAAATTACCATCACATTTTGAGACCATAATCTGCAACGTTCAGTTTAGTTTTTTTTTTTTTTTTTTACAGTTTTATAAAAGTGCAAAAAAAAAATTAAATCCAAAAATAGTTGTGGTTGTATTTTTCTATTCTCTGATGTTCACTCTCTACTGTCCACTCACTATTGTTATATTGTTCTCTCTATTTTTACTATTTTATTGTACAGTATCTGCTTTGCAGGTACACCATTCAGTTGCAGCGTAGATATATTTAGCTTGACAGCAACAGCGTTTGCTCCTATGATACATAAAGCTGTGGCTCCAACGCTGTAGGAGGTGATTTCACCACCACAGTTAAAAAAAAAAATAGCATATATGCCAACGCATGGGGGCATTAGGGACGGACAATCGATTTTGGTCCTATGGCCGCGTACATACGGTCGAAATTCCGGTCCCGCTTTGACCGTGTGTACGCGGCATTACTTTTTTTTGCGGGAGAATGCCCCCATGCGTCGGCATATATAAATGGTGCATGTATGCCCATCATTAGAAGTGGGTGGATGAAGGGAGGTATTCTAATGGTGGGCATACCCACCGATCTTTTTTTCGTTCAGCCAACAGGCTGCATGAAAAAAAAAAATTACAATACATGTCCAACAAGAACCATCAACATATAGTATGTTGCTGGACTTTGAATGGTTATGCTAGAATGATGCCTGCGGGTTTTGGTGGTATCTTGGTATCATTCTTTTCAGCCAGCGGTCGGCTTTCATGTAAAAGCAATCCTATTTGCTAAGAGGTATGGTGAGTATTTTGCAGATCTTGCTTTTTGTCACAAAGATTTGAAAATTGAAAATGTTCTTAATTTTCAAAAATGAGTGCTGTAAAATACTCGCCATGCCTCTCAGCAAATAGCTTGGGGTGTCTACTTTCCAAAATGGGGTCATTTGGTTTTGTACCATCTGGGCATTCTATTCCCTCCTGAAACTGTGATGGGCAGTGAGGAGGAAAATCAAAAATGTACACCCTTAGCAAGCCTGAAGGCGGTGCTTGGTTTTCGGGGGCCCGTACGTGGCTAGGCTCTCAAAAAGTCTCACACATGTGGTATCCCTGTACTCAGTAGAAGCAGTAGACTGTATTTTGGGGTTTCATTCCACATCTGCCCATGTCATGTTTGAGCAATATATAATTTAGTGACAACTTTGTGCAAAAAAAAAAGTTTGTCATATTCCAGCAACTGGTGGCAAAATATAAAATATTCCATGGACTCAACATGCCTCTCAGAAAATAGCTTGGGGTGTCTACTTTGCAAAATGGGGTCATTGGGGGGGGGGGGGGTTGTGCCATCTTGGCATTTAATGGCCTTCAAATCTGTCATAGGTAGTTAGGAGTGAAATCGAAAATTTGCGCCCTTCGAAATCCTAAAGGCGGTGCTGGGTTTTCGGGCCCCATACGCGGGTAGGCTCCCAAAAAGTCCCACACGTGGTATCCCCATACTCAGGAGAAGCAGCAAAATGTATTTTGGGGTGCAATTCCACATATAACCATGGCATGTGTGAGCAATATATAATTTATTTTCAACTTTTTGTAATTTTTTTTTTCTTTGTCATTATTCAATCACTTGGTACAAAAAAATTAAATATTCAGTGGGCTCAACATGCCCTTCAGCAATTTCCTTGGGGTGTCTACTTTCCAAAATGGGGTCATTTTGGGGGGGGGGGGGGTGTTGTACTGCCCTGGCATTTTGGCAACTCAAGAAATGAGATGGGCAGTCTTAAACTAAAAGCTGTGTAAATTCCAGAAAATGTACCCTAGTTTGTAGACACTATAACTTTTGCGCAAACCAATAAATATACGCTTATTGACATTTTTTTTACTAAAGACATGTGGCTGAATACATTTTGGCCTAAATGTATGACTAAAATTGAGTTTGTTCGATTTTTCTTATAACAAAAAGTGGAAAATATATATTTTTCTCAAAATTTTCGGTCTTTTTCCGTTTTATATCACAACGATTAAAATCGCAGAGGCAATAAAATATCATCAAAAAGTTCTATTTGTGGGTAAGGGATGCAAATTTCGTTTGGGTACAACATTGTATGACCGCGCAATTGCCAGTTAAAGCAGCGCAGTGCCAAATTGTAAAAACACCTCTGGTCTTTAGGCTGACAAATGGTCCGGGGCTAAAATGGTTAATAGCATCCCATATTAGAGCATATATATATCTGTACACATGTCAAATAGTGTGGTGTTCTTTCTGGTATTACTAGTGCCCCCTAGAGGATAGTATATTAACCTCTACCCATACTATGCCAACACTTGCCAACATATCTCTTTTGTGTCCTTCAAAAATTTACGTTTTGGAGAGATTCCACTGAACTTTTTCCAGTCTTTTGTCGGATCCTAGTCTACCTGGTTTATTGAAAATGGTCCCAGCCTACCTAGTTTAAGTGCTTTTAATGATTTAATATAAACTTTAAATGGCATAGGGTAGAGGTTAATATACTATCCTCTAGGGCAGTGTTTCCCAACTCCAGTCCTCAAGTCACACCAACAGGTCAAGTTTTCAGGATTTCCCTCAGATGAAATGGCTGTGGTGATTACTAAGGCAGTGAAACCGATCAAATCACCTGTGCAAAATAATGGAAAGCCTGAGAACATGACCTGTTGGTGTGGGACTGGAGTTGGGAAACACTGCTCTAGGGGGCACTAGTAATACCAGATAGAACATCAGACTATTTGACATGTGTACACAGATATACATATGCTCTATGTAAGTAATATGGGATGCTATTAAACATACACCGCAGCAACACCATCAACGGGCTACTTGCATGCAGCACGAAAAGATTGTGTGCACAGGGGTGTTAAAATGTTAATATGCTCCTATTTAATACTATTCACATTTTAAAATGAGTAATACTATTGATAATCCCATTAGAAGGGGATGGACATGTGTTAAATATTTTAATCATTTTATATGTTCACATATAATAATTTTTCTGTTTTTATACATGTGAATTATTTTTATATCTATATATTTTATATTCTATATGGTTTATAACAGATTATTGCTCTAAGTAATATTTTAATGGTGTGAGGTGCCGGTAACATTGCTCACTGTAAAGCCATAGCAAGTGGGGATGGTGACTGACCCGATTCATACATTTGCATACCGTCATTCTCCCACCCACTACTATAGGAAGCTAAATGTCTCTACTATGTAGTGGTAATGCTGCTGAGCGCGCGCCTGATGTCACGTAATCGGCCGGGAGGGACTGATACTTAAAGTCGGTTGTCATGGGGAATAGTCACACCCTCAGACGAAGTCAGGAAGTGACGAAACGTGGGCTTGCACGTGGGCTGCGCAAACACACCAGAGGTCATCCTTACTCCTGTCTTTTAATGGTAAACACAAGCAGTACACCCAGATCATTGTAACCTAAGTCTAGCCTTGGGAACCATACCTGGAACCCACACCTTGAAGGGCAGGTGGTAATGTTGCGTCAAATGCTGGATGAGTGCTTACCTCAACACTTTGCAATATGGGTATTTTGCTGTAGGTTACTATACAGTTTCAGAAAATGGATGCAGCCAGACTCGGTGGAAGGAGATTTCTACAACATATTTGGCAAGTACAGACTCTGTGTATGTGTATAATGTATGTATATATGGAAAGTGGTTGGTGGGAAGCTTCAGACTGGCGAAGATGGTTTTTATTACAAATTATGTGAGAAAACTGCAGTTCCTTTTTATCAGCCCTCCCCAAATTGTCTTGCACATGGTTTCCAGTTATAAAAGCTCTAATGACAAGTTTAACTTTTAGACTGCATGAAGAAATCGTAGAATTTCATGATTTCATATCTCCAAGACCTGAAGAAGTTACTATGAGAAGAGAAGTAGTGAATCGAATTCAGATGGTTATAATGGATCTGTGGCCTTCAGCAGAAGTAAGTGGTTTGCCTTGTCTTTTTTTTTTGCTTTTTTATTCTCTATAGAGAATACCAAAATTAGCATTTTTCACATATCCTTTTCATTTAAGCAAAAGGAATTTTGGAAAAACTCCCCGTTGGTTTTAATTATCACAGCACCTTTCATTTGTCCACGTATTTCTCTAGTGAGCTTTTTATATGCATCGGAGTACAAACTTAACAAACTATGAAATGGTGATCACATAGAGACTAAAGGCTTCACTGACAAAGTAATTTGTATGGAGATCCCCCTGAGGAAGACACGTGACCCTGTGTCGACAAGCATAGTGGAGGGGCTAGGTTGGTGAAGGCACTCGGGCTCTACAGAGATTTAGGAGCGGATGAGATTTTTGGATGTGCAGCTCTGTTGCACAGTTAAGCCTAAAGTTTCACATGGTGTATGCCTATCATTAAGTAGAATCCTTCACCTATCGATTCAACTATCTCACCTATCAACATACTACTGATTTCTCATATGTTTTTACATGTGAATGCTGGTCATACTTCATTTATTTGATTTAAGCGCTGCTTTGAGTATTGGAACTTTTGTCTATATGGACTAAGGACTTTTTTTTTCCCAACTTGCGTGAATATCTTTAGTCAATATTAATGCTTGGAATAGGCTGTCCTGCTCCTCCAAACGCCGCACAGTAATGAATGGAGGGCAGTAATGACTTGTAGATCAGATAGTGTTTTTTGGAGAACGTCAGCCTAAAGGAGAACCTCCAAACTGTCCTGCTCCAATCTTAAGGGAATGGATTCAAATTGGAACGCATATGCATGTCGGAGTTGCAGGAGTCGGGGGGGGGGGACTTTAGGCAGTGTGAATTTATTCCTCAACCTGTCAAATGTAAATAGTGCACTCCCATCACAGATGTCTGCAAGGTATATAACGCTGGTAAGGAATGGAATTCCGATAACATGGGATTAAACCAAAGCGGCATGGATGGGGACCTTTTTTACGCACTATATTAAGTTTAATATGCCAGGCCTTAACTACCCTCATAGCAGTAAAGGACGGGTGAAAGACTCTCATACCCCTGTAAAGGAGATTATGGAAGATCTCGTAGGATCCTGAGTGCGCAGCTTTCAGAACTACTGAGGCATTTGTGTCGTCGGAGACAAGCCAGTTATTAGCATGGGTGTGCATCCTCCTCTTAAATCTAGCTGGGTGGGATTGCCATAAGAAGGAGCCTATAAGTGAATCTGGTTGTTTAAAAAGATTTTGACAACAAGACTGGGGAGTGCCTAAGGTTGTACAAGAAGATTAGGAGGATTTTCATTTTTATTAAATTCTCCTAATAAGTGATAAATGGAGATGTGACCAGGCTTTTGGCCTCTGTTAACACCACTGAAAAGCTGGGGACAAGTTGCGTTTTCTAAAATCCTTAGTGTTGGAAGCAATATTAATCCCTAAATAATATTCGTCCATTGCAAAGGGAAATTAGGATCAGCTAGCTCAATCAGTAAAACTAGGGATTTACCCCAATTGGTGTGTAGACCCGAGAGGGTCACAAAACGGTCTAGGATCCATAATGCTTCCTAAAGTCAGGGGCTGGGGTCTTAGATTATTAAAATGTCGTGAAAAACTGCGTTCATTTGGGTCATGAAGTGATCATCAAGTTGAAGGGAAGCACCTCTACAAGGTCATATTCTCTGCAGTATTGCTCATGCCACAATCAAAACAGGAAAGGCAGCAGGAGCTTGGGGGACTTAACCCATAGCTGAAGATGATGTAAGAGGCAAGAGTTTGGGTTTCTTAGAGTATGTGGTTGACTTTGTTGTACAGCCTCTATGCTAAAGATGGTATGTACCTAAAAGGAAAGGGTATGCTAGGCCAGGGAAGGTATGTATGGTGTAGTATTTAAACTAGGTTGGTCAGGCAAAGGAGGGCTAGAGTCTTGTAAGTTGTATAGTAATGGAGTGGAATGTTATGGCAGTTGACAGAATTTCCATGTTATACACTGTGGCATTTTACAGTACTAGTTGTACTGCAATAATATGGAAAATAAGTGCAAAATGCCAGCAATGTGTTAAACTGCTCACCAAATGCCAGAAGTCTAATGCCGCGTACACACGGTCGTTTTTTGCGATGAAAAAAAACGACGTTTTCTGTGAAGTAAAAAACGACGTTTTTGAAACGTCACTTTTCAAAGACAATTTTGCATACACACCATTGTTTTTTCACAAATAGCGAGGTTACGTTCACCACTCTTTTCCATTGAAGCTCGCTTCATAACTAGCTTCTGGGCAAGCGCGGGTTGAAAAACGTCGTTTTAAAAGACGTTTTTGCTACACACGGTGACTTTTTGTGAAACAAAAAACGACGTTTTGAAAAACGACACAAAAAATTCAAGCATGTTGGAATTTTTTTTTGGTCGTTTTTTTGAAGACAATAAACGACGTTTTGCCCACACACGATCAATTTAAATGACGTTTTAAAAAACGTCGTTTTTTTTCATCGCAAAAACCATTACGACCATTAGAAGTGAAATGGAGTTGGAAGCTTTTGTACTTGAAACACACTTTAATTAGGACTGCAGAATCTTGGCTTGGTTCTTTGGCTATGTTATTTTGGAGAGGCAGGGTAAAATGGAAGGTAAGCTAATGCATAAGTGAAAGAGGACTTGTTGGCGTGTAATGGTGTTTAGGCATTGCGTGAGTTAAATATAGGTTTGGATATTACAAGGTTAATTACAGGGCTCATATTAATAATGGGGCGGTAGAGATTTGGCTCCATACTTGGATAACAGGGTTGCACAAGTTCACACAGTGGTAATGAGAGAATAAAAGGGTAAGTTCAGGATATAACATGTTACAGATGTGCACCAGCCCACCCCCCAAGCCCCCCCCCCCAATTCTCTGTTTTTGCTTCTCCCCCGTGGCCGTGCTGGGCTCCACCCACCAGCATTAGTTATTTACAGTGTTCCGTGAATGGGAGAACTACAAGTACTGACAGCCTTTGTGGCTGGCAGCTTGTAGTTCTTAAAACTACCAGGGCACTATTGAACGCTCTAGTAGTTCATTGCGTCTTCCTATTGGAATGTAACTGCATTCTCGTATCGGAGGTATGGGCAGACATCTACAGGACCGTGGCATTACTCAAACACTAACCAAATATAATGTATTTTTTCTTTTGTTTTTACCAGCATGGAAATGTGTATTTTAATCTTATTTTATTTTTTGTAAAGTTGGAACTTATACTTTTATCTTGAGGTCATGTTTTCCCCTGCAGGTTCCTGCTTGTGAACTGCTCTGTGGTTCTGCTCACATGTGCTGCTGGCTTCTGTCTTCACCTATGGGCATCGCTTACTCTATTGTGGATTTATATCCCTTTCCCTTCTATCACTTCCTGGTCTGCCTCCCAGTCTTCTTCTCTATATATCTATATATAGACCTGCTCATTGCTGCAACTTCCTAGCTTCTTCCTGCTTTCCCATGTATTGCTTGTATTCTGTGTCTCACCTCCTTTGTACCATAGCCCAGCTTAGTCTACCGTTTTTGCCTGCCAAGTGCCCTGATCTCGGCTTGTTTCCCAGTTCCTCTTGTCTCCTGCCATCTGTACTCTGCACACGTGAATGGCCCCAGCATCTTCAGCTGGGAGTACTTGGGGGCTGCAGGAGAGATCTGCTACTCCTGAGTAAAATGATACCCCATGTGTGGGACTTTTTCACTGCCTGGCCACATACAGAGGCCCAACATGCAGGGAGCGCCATCAGGGGTTTTAGGAGCATAAATTGCACATCTAACTAGTTGACTACCTATTACATTTTAAAGGCCCTGGAACACCAGGACAATGAAATTACCCACAAAGTGACCCCATTTTGGAAAGCTAACACTCCAACGTATAATCTGAGGCATAATGAGTCTTTGTGAACGGTTTATTTTTTTCCAGCAGTTTTTGGAATATGTGGAAAATGAAAACGCATTTTTTTTTTACACAAAGTTGTCCATTTATAAGATATTTCCAACACAAAGCATTTAGATGGCAAAAATGACACCCCAAAATAAATTCTGCTACTCCTCCTGAGTAAGATACAACATGTGTGAGACTTCTACACAGCCCGACCACATACAGAAATCCAACATGCAAGGAACACCGTCAGGTGTTCCAGAGATGCATCACATGCACATACCAAGAATTGCACCCCAAAATATATTATGCTGAGCAAAGCGTAAACAAAAGATTACCTGTGGTAATAGTAGCGCAGTTCTACACAGCAGGATAGCACTGGTCCAGGCAGCAGGCAGGAACTTGGTCAGCAACGGCATACACAATTGTCCAGGCAGGGATACTTTCCCGTCTGGGTTAGTGCAGGCAGACATATTGTCAGCAGTGCCAAAAATATTGGTCCTGGTAGTAGGCAGGTCCATGTTGTGTGGTCAGTTCATGCAACAGGCAGAGGCATGATGGCATAGGTCCTGCAGGCATAAGTAGGGCCTCTTTCAGGACAGAATGGGGACAGGGGTAGAGGCTTCTCCCACCCAAATCTCTTTGAAGCCTCAGGGCAACCAGACCCTAATCTAGGATGAGAAAACAATTAAAATTGTTTTCTTCATCCAGAAAACCTTTTCTGGAGCCCCTCACATATGTGCGACCCCTGTGTTGAATCCCACTAGTCCAGTAGCAGGGTACAAGATCAGTCCATGAGGCAGGCAAAAGGCATGGTCAAACAGTCCAAGGTCAGTTCCAGATCAGGCACAAGCATGGTCGAAAAACAGTCCAGGGTCAATTCCAGATCAGGCAGAGGTATTACAAAATCGTTAGGCAGAAGCATGGTCAAAAAACAAGCCAGGGTAAGTTACAGGGCAGGCAGTAGCATAAGGGGTGTGAAGGTGTGTGAAGGCAGGAACGGAGGATTACGTTTACCATACTAAACTAATAATTTAGTTTAGTATGGGAACGGCGAAAACAGTCAGTTACACAGAGGCCTGGTTGGGAAGGACACTCGACACAATGATAAACTGTGTCTCGTCTGACTTCTTCACTGGCACACATCTTGCATCTTTTTTGACCTCGTCGGCCTGATGCTGTGGGAGGGACTTTATCTGGGAAGTGACGTTCGAAGAGTCGACTTAAAACATCTGATCGGCTGTTTTGGGGTAGGTCGTTCTGGAATATCAGGGCAGTGGTGATTTCCTCCTGGTAGCCAAGGAAGGGTAGGGGGTTTTGGGTGGACTTACGATAACTAATGAATTGTATATGGCGAAATTAAAAAAAATAAATTGCTACTTTTTTGTACCAATGGTACGTGCGCCTTGTGGCAAGGTATGGTTCCAACATTTGGTCGTTAAAGTCAACTCCCCCCCCCCCCCCCATGAACGAATAGTCCCGGATACATGTGGGCTTTTGGATGGTGGTGCCACGCCTTTTGCAGGTTTCCACAAAGGAATTGTTGTGGATGGAAGACAAACATGTACACGTCTCTTCTGTCCTTCCACTTCACTGCCAGAACCGCCTTGTTGCGCAGACTTGCCGATTCCCCTTTCCTCAGCTTTTTATTCACAAGGCTTTGAGGAAAGCCTTTCCTGTTCTTTCTTACCGTGCCACATGCTGGGGTCCGCTTCCGATGAAGGTTGTGGAACAGGGGAAGAGGTGTAGAAATTATCGACGTACAAGTGGTAGCCTTTATCCAGTAGGGGGTTGATAAGTTGCCAAACTTTTCCACTTGATCCCAAGTAGTCTGGGCAATTGGGGGGATGCAGCTGGGTGTCCTTCCCTTCGTAGACAAAGGAATACAGGTACCCTGTGACTCGTTCACATAATTTGTAAACCTTCATTTCATAGCGGGCCCTTTTGCTAGGGATAAATTACTTGATTTTAAGTCGGCCACAAAATTTAAGGGACTCCTCTAAACATATGTGTTGTTCCGGGGTATATAATTAGGGGAATAATTCCGATTTTTTTTATAAGGGGCGAATTTTGAAAAGCCTGTCAAAATTTGGGTGATTTCGGGGAAGGCACTGGTTGTTATCATTGAAGTGGAGGATCCTCATGATCATAAAATATCTGGTTCTGGGCATTGTTGCAGAGAAGATTGGCATATGGTAAATGGGGCGTTTTGACCAACAGGAATGCTTTTCATTTTTTGGGTTGAGTCCCATGCAAAATGTGAGGCCTAAAAAAAAAAACTAAACTCCTCCACTGTTAGGTCTCTCCACTCGGAACGGGCATAAGAAGATGTTGGATTATTTGAAATCAATTGTTGGGCATATAGGTTGCACTGGGCCACAATGCTACGTGGCAGTTCTCAGTAAAAAAATTAATTGGGGTAAAAATTGTTCGTGTCCACCTGGACTCCTGGCTGGGCAGTGAAAGGGGGAATGTTGGCTTCTCCGGAATTTGGAGGAAGCCACAAGGGGTACTGAAGGCCAAAGGGAAGGCTGGCATGGGTCCTTGGCCTTTGTTGCCGAGGCATGGTGCTGGTGGATGGCACGGCGGTGCTGGTGGATGGCATGGCGGTGCTGGTGGATGCCACTGCCTCCTCACCAGAGCGCCTTCGTTTGGCAGGCTGACTATCTTCCCCCTCTGAGCCAGTCGCTGTTCCACTACTGTAAACTGGCTCATAGTCTACGTCCGAATCAGAATCCATATGGGAATCAGAAAAAGAGAGCTCCCCGTTGCTCTCGTCAGGCGCGGAAATAATTTGATATGCCTCCTCGGCGGAAAAGCAACGTTTTGACATGGTTGCTGGCGACTTCACAGGTGTGTGGCACAGATGTGCACTGAGGTGGCAGAGATGGGTACTGAGGTGGCAGAGATGGGTACACTGATGAGGCGGCACAGGTGGCACAGATGGGTACTGATGTGCACCGATGAGGTGGCACAGGTGGGCACTGAGGCGGCAGATGGGCACTGATCACAGGTGGTACTGGTGGCCCTTGGGCACTGGGCACTGATTGGGCACTGGGCACTGATTGGAACACTTTGTAACACTTTTGTATCACTCAGATTTCTCTCCCTCCTCACACGCATTGTCTGTGTGAGGAGGGAGAGCCGGCAATGAGAGATGATCTCGTATGTTTACATTTAAGATCATCTCTCATTGGCCACGACGATTGCGCTGTAAATAGCCACTGTGATTGGCTATTTACCGCGATCTGTGATTGGCTGTGTCCAAGGGACACGGCCAGCACAAAAGTTCCCCGATGCGCGCTCAGGGAACGAGGAAAGGGGCGGCCGTAAAAAGACGAAGTCCCAGAGAATTAGAGCCACCCTGCGGCTGTACATAGTCATACGGCCGTCGGGAAGTGGTTAAAGAGTCCACCATGTA
The DNA here is from genome assembly GCA_029574335.1 of Rana kukunoris. Lineage (NCBI taxonomy): Eukaryota > Metazoa > Chordata > Amphibia > Anura > Ranidae > Rana > Rana kukunoris. The sequence goes on along the minus strand of CM056049.1, from coordinate 143,785,600 downwards.
AACAGATTCTCCTGTATGTAATCTGTTTGGTGCTCGTCCCGCCCCCTTCCCTGTCCCCATCTTTGATCAGGCTGCACTGATGGTAAGGCTGCATTTATGGGCACTGACCCTTATTTTGCATCACAGTTCTTAATTTAAAATGTAATTTTTTCCAGAAACGTTCCTCTTAAAGTGAAGGTGCGTGTTATACGCCAATAAATACGGTATATCCCAATAATAAGCCCAGGCTCATCTCTTCATCACACACAGCCACAAATTGTTGGGCAGTGTATTAGTGCTCGAACACGCTTAGACCAAATTTAAATGGTTCAAAGTATTTTAGGCAAAATGGTCGGCCCTCACACATGTTCACTTCATCAAATCTGGCCCTCTTTAAAAAAAAGTTTGGACACCCCTGCCTTTAAAGGATTAAAAAAAAAAAAAAAAAAACCTTTTTGGCAATGTTTTAAATAAGTCTGCTGCAGTTAAGTGTCCCCCCACCAATATTATGGGGGAATCATATAAAAATATATAGTCCCAGTGTTGCTCTTCAAAGCTGATCAACTACTTCCCATATGCTCAAATCCACATTGTGACTGAACAAAGCTTTTTATCCACCAACTCGTGAAGACACCACCACCTTCTGAAATGGCCACTCACCAGAAATAAGCTACATATGCGCCTTTGGTTTGTTAGTTAAGTTTTTTTGTTTAATACGTTTTTATTAAATTCAAGGATAAGGAACAAGATACAAAAAGGTGCGGACGACACAGCAATTAGGCATTTGCAAAAGGCCCACAATTAACGTCTTGTACAGAATAGGCAAACCAGGGTACGTAACTGTTCATACTCGTCTGCGACACTAATCACAACCTAAGCACGCCTTGGTTCACCAGTTTTTTAAATGACACAGTTTAAGATTTTCAAACCAAACAGGATAAAAGCCTTCATGGAATAAGCAAACAGTAAAACCGAAAAACACAAATAAAGAAAAGAACAGGAGGGGAAGAAAGGAAAGAGGAAAAAAAGAGGGAGGGAGGCCTGGGGCAGAAAGGTTTTCCTGCCTCAGACAACTCAATCTTTTAAATTTATTCCAACAGCAATACACGCATTACAGAGATTGAGACATTTCTGCATAAGCAGATGTGTATTTAAAGGCAAACCAGTCGGTCCACATTTTCCGTGACAATTTCGCTTTATTCCTAAAGGAGCGTGTACGATCCTCCATAAAGTAAATGTGGTCTACTTCCATCAGCCACTGGCGTAATGTAGGAATGGTCGTTGACTTCCAGTATCTGGGAATAAGTCATTTTGCTGCATTCAGCAAGTGTGGTGCCATATATATTTTTTATTTTTTTTAATATGATCCAACTAGTTTGGCAGTACAGTGAAGCAGTACGACTCATGGGTCATTGGAAATCTCAGAACCTATAATCTTTGATCCGGTGCAATATGGTCAACCAATAAGGGCAGGCAATACCACCATATATGAGCGTGTCGGACATTTGCCACAACCTCTTTCAGGTGAGCTCACTCTATTCGTTCTTCATAGATGGTGATCACATGTATTGTACATAATGTGCAGGGCTTTAATTCTCCTCACAAGCGGAAAAAGGCCTTTACTACTAACAAGAAGTTGGGAGCACACATCATCCTATTGCAGGAGACTCATTTCGCCTCTAATAGCCACCCTTCTTTTTTCCATAGAACATGTAAACAAGCTTTTTATACTTTATACCAGTCAAAATGTAGAGGTGTGGCCAAATTTCTACATAATTCATTCCCCATTTAAGTAAAACATGTATATAAAGATCCAGATAGTAGGTTCCTCTTACTCAAAGGGTTGGTTTCCGGACGGGAGTTCACGATAGCGAATGTAGCACAAGCTATTTTTTTTGCTTCCTTTTTTTAAATCTTTGAACATTACCCTTCAACACACACGTTTGTGGGGGGGGGGGGTTGTGTGGGGGTTAACCTAGTGGCCCATCTCCAGATGGACAGGAGTTCTCCTTCCCATCTTAACTCTGCTTTTCCTAAATTACTGTCAAAAACTCTGCAGTCCCTTCAATTGTCTGATGCATGGAGGGCTCATAACACTGGAGCTAAAGATTTTACCTTTTACTCTCATCCCCATAACTCTTTTGCCAGATTAGATTATATTTTTTGCACGCCCATCTTTCTAGCGAACTCCACGAAGGCTGATATCAACCTCTGCCATTGGTCCGACCACAATATGGTTACTTTCTCTACCTCCCTAATTGGCTTGTCGGACACGCCCTATACTTGGAGCCTGAATGACTCCCTCCTTAGGACGTCACCTGCCAATAAATTTCTACAGCCTTATAAGATTACTTTGCCTTCAATGCCACCCCAGACATATCTCCTAGTACTCTTTGGGTAGGTAGCCCATAAGGCAGTTTTGAAGGGTCGTCTCTTTAGCATAACCTCACGGAAAAACAAAGAACGCTGGCAACAAATTTATGGATTAAACGCTGACCTGGATAAACTTCACAAAATTCAAATAGGGAATCCGTTGAGGTCCAACGAACAGATGGTGTCTCAGAAGACTCGAATTGGACGCCCTGTTGTCGTCCAAAACTGAAAAATCCCTTTGTTGGTCCAAGGCCAAAAATACTCTTCCATAGCAACGCTGCTTCCTCCATGTTTGCCCATAAATTGAATCAATTCTTACACCCCCCCCCCCCCCATCTTTATAAGCTCTGTGATTCTAACGTTAATATTGTCTCGCACCCTAAAGAGGCATTAAACATTTTTGAGGATTTTTTTTTCCAAATTTCTTACCAATCCCCCTCCATTCCCATCTCAAATCTCTCAGGACTGGCTTTCCTCTCTTCCCCCTCCCCACCTTGTCTATTGCTTAGACAGATTCACTCAATGCACCTTTCAGACAAAGAGCTGTTGGTGGTAATTAAATCATTAAAACGCTCGGTGGCTCCAGGCCCGGATGGGTTCACAGCTAGCTATTATAAACGCTATGCACCCATTTTAATCCCTCGCTTAACCACTCTATTTAATATTATTCTGAAGGGAGACCAGTTTCCTCCAGAGATGACCCTGGCCAACATGTCCCTCTTCCCCAAACCCCTTCTGGACTATTCCCCTCCACAAAACTACAGACCAATATCGGTCATTAACAATGACCTTATGCTCTTTAGTCGTGCCCTAGCTGATGGACTTGCTAATATTATTGAGATGCTGACCAATCCGGCTTTATCCCAAACAGATTTATCACTGATAATATTCGTATGACGCTGAATGTTCTACAAGATGCTAATCTACACAAGAAACAGGTCCTATTGTTGAGTCTAGACATAAATAAGGCATTTGATAGCATCCTTTGGCCCTGTTTGATCTCTGTCCTACATCATATGGGCTTCAGGAATGAATTTCCGAATATATCTGGCTATCCTTTGGCATCCACTACTTCAAAACTTTGCATGTATGCGGATGATGTAATGCTCTTTTTGTCCCAATCCCAGATCTCCCTACCCAATCTTTTCACCCTTCTTTCCAAATGTGCTTCTATCTCGGGACTTAGTGTAACAAAGTCTACTGCACTCCCCATCAACTTACCCTCTGCTTAGTGTGAAACTCTCCGTAATTCCTTCCCATTTCAGTGGTTAGTTGATAAAATACCCTATTTGGGCATCTATATCACACCGCGTTGGTCTTCCATTTTTGCTGCGAACTATCCGCCATGCGTGTCCCGTCTTCTAATTCTGCTTAAGGTTTGGCGTACTTACCGTATTTTGTTTCTTGGGAGAGTCACAGCAATCAAAATTATCCTTTTACCAAAGCTTTTGTATCTTTTTAGAGCCCTTCCTATCACGATACCTAAATCCTTTATTGACAAACTACAGCAGGAGGTCAGTAGGCTTATCTGGCAGGAAAGGCGGCCCAGGTTTTCCAAACATGTATTATATAACTCTCAGACCTTGTCTTCCATATATTTTATGGTCCCCTTCTAATTTTGCACATAAACTAGCCTCCTTTAACTCCCTAGTGACACATTCTCTTATCATTTGGTATCGCTACAAGAGCAGACTTGGCCTAAAGTCATCTGCGCCCAGAGGCGCCTCTTTTCTGGGAGAACCCTTATTTGCCATGGCCTTTCGGCATCCTGAGAGTTTCTCGTGGTGAATGTCTAACTCCTTGGTCACATTGGCCGATTTTTCAACTTGGTAATACATTTGCCACGTTTGACCTCCCCCGCTCACATAAGCAGATTCCTCTTAGAGAACACTATCATTATGTACAAATAAGACATTTGTATATCTCCCATTTTGCTCTGTCCCCATCCTCTCCTACTCCCTTTGAATGGATCTGCCGTGACTCCCCCAAGAGCAAAGGCCTAATTTCTGACCTATATAAATTGTCGCTGGCTTCCTATTTCCCGGGGGATGCTCCATATAAACAGAAATGGGAATCAGACTGTAACAAACAGTTCTCCCGGAAGTCTGGGACACAATGTTGGATAACTTGCGTAAAGCCTCAGTTGCTGGTGTTTAGGGAAACCGCCTACAAGGTACTGACTAGATGGTACTATACCCCATCTAGGCTCCAGACCATGTTTGCAGGGACTTCTGGACTCTGCTTTCGTGGGTGTGGGCTCCCGGGCAACTTCAAACACATTTTTTGGGACTGTGCTCTACTCTCCCCAGTTTGAAATTCTCAACCGAACTTTCCCGGCCCGAACTGTATCTCACTTGAAAGCGTCCCGTTCACCTAAATATCTAGGTATATTCCTTACTCCCAACCTCTCTTCCTTGTTCCGCACCAACTTCATACCCTTACTAAATACGATACGATAAGATCTGATTTACAGAAGTAGTCCCATCTTGCACACTCTTGGTTGGGGAGGATCAGTGTTGTAAAGATGAACATACAGCCCAGGCTGCTTTTCTTGTTTTAGATGATCCCATTCAGGATCCATGTGGGTTTCTTTACGCTGATAAGATCCCTCCTTTGCTACATTTGAAATAGGAAGCGACCCAGATTAGCTAGGACCATTCTCATTAGATCGAAGAAAGATGGGGGCCTTGCCCTGCCAGATGTTAAAGGCTATTTCTTGGCCTTGGTCATCAACAGAATCTCGGATTGGAAGTTTCATAAAAATACTAAACTGCGTGTGGCCTTGGAAGAGGACTTATGTGGTACCGATCCTTTCACACAACTGTGGATTCCGAGGAAGTGCAGGCCACTTGCACGCTCCACCCTAATGATTTGGGACTCACTGTGTAAGTCTCGCAACTGGCTGTACAACTCCCCTTTGATGCCTTTAGCCGGTCATAATTGCTTTCCCCCTGGGAATACACATCCCTCCACTCGCAATTGGACCCTGGGGAATGCAACCCTGCTACACTATGTAACTACTCCTTCTGGAATTGTCCCTTTTTCCAACCTTGTAGGTCCCTCTACTGGTACACCCTTGGATCATTGAAAATACCACCAGCTTTTGTGCATTCTCTTCCGAAGCCTTTTCGAGCCATCACGGACCTAACACAAATAGAGGCTGCTTTTTGAAGACCGTCCAGTTGAGAGTCCTCTCTCCTACTTTTATAAAGCCATGCAATCCTTTTCCGCCACTGGTCAGCCTACCTTTTTACGCAATTGGAAGAAAGATCTCCGCAAAGATCTATCAGAGACTCAATCTACGATCCTATATCTTCCACACTCAACTTCTGCAAAAGTCAATTATAAATTGCTTACTAGGTAGCACCTCACCCCGGTGGTGCTTCACAGGATTTTCCCCCAAGTTTCTTATCGTTGCTGGCCGGGGCTGTGGTGACCGTGCGACGCATGCACATCTGTGGTGGTACTGCCCTCTTATCTGCCCTTACTGGCGGTCTGTCCTTTATTGGATGATGGAAATTCAGGGCTTTGTGACCCCTGGAGATCTTTGGGTTATACTGCTTCATTGTACAGACAAACCAGTTAGATCATATAAGAAATCGCTGACTCCACATTTACTAAATGCTGCAAAATCTCTCATTTCTAGATTTTGGTAGCAGGCTGCTATACCAAGTCTGTGTGCCAATGGTTAGTGGAGGTGGATCACACTTATCATATGGAAGATCTCGCACATTCTATTAGGAATAATGCTGATTTGTCACGTAAGATATGGTCTGACTGGTTTGCCTTAAAATTTACTTCTGCATATGCTGATATGTCTCAACCTGTGTAAAAATTGGTGTTTGGACAGCTCGGTATGTCTTTCATGTCTAGGAGTTTTGTGGCAGGAAACCCCCCCCCCCTTCCTTCCCCCATTCTCTTTCCCTGCTTTGCCCCCTTTTCTGGTTTCTTCCTACTACCCTTTTCTTAGTTTTCTATTGGTTCTTTTCTTCTTTTTATAAAGGATAATCTTGGTACAGTTACACAGAGGCGGTCCTGGTTGGCTCCCTATCGCTGAATTTCCCTCATTACCAGGGTTTCCTCAGGTGCCTTTCCGGCCTTTTTTTTTTTTTTTATGGTTGGGTGTTTGTGTATGAAGGTTATGTTTCTAAACAGCCTGATTGTCACATGTCCTTTACTTTGTCTTAAAAACGTATTGAACAAAAAAATAAAATAAATTGGATCGTATCAGGGCCTTTCAAGATGTTTAATGGGACCCAACAGGGGTGTCCCCCCTGTCCTCTTCATCCTATCTCTAGAACCACTGCTGGCTGGGATTAGAAATAATCCTGACATCAGGGGGATACGGATAGAAGAGGAGGAACATAACTTGCGACGTACGCCGATGATATTCTGCTCTACATAATGAACTCTCCCTAACCTATTAAAAACAAAACATATGGGGAGGTATCAAATTTCAAAAACCCCTAAAATCGGAAATGCTTAACATAAGCGTCAAGGCACAGGCGGAATGTAGATGCAAACAGGACTTCCAATTTATTTGGAGAGAGATAGTTAAATATTTAGGAGTTAATATTACATCACCTACCAACATAACTACATTCCATTACTGAATGATATTAAAATGGATTTGAACAAAATCACATCCAGAGGTTTATGATAGGGAGAATACATAGTTTAAAATGCTAACCCTCCCCAAGATTTTATATAAACTGCAAATGTTACCGATTTCACTTCCAGAAGCATACTTTAAAACACTAAAAAAGCTATTAGGTAGGTGTGTATGGCAGAATAAAAAAAACAGCATAAGTATGGCACTATTAACAAGAGATAAGGCACATGGAGGTTTGGGCGTACCGGACATTAACACATATTACAAGGCAATTCATATGGCATGGGTGGTTGATTGGGTTAAAAATAAAGAGAAAAGGTGGGTTAAATTGGAAAGTAGTACAAGTAAGGCTATGTTCCGGAAAGAGATTTGGATCCGACACTTAAATGAGCACACGCACATGATCACACTGACATCAATGTCAATTTGGTATATGGTACACAAAGGAAAAATGGGGATAGAATTCCCCACTTAATGGTACAAATTATTTTGCACTGGGGAAAGCCAGTTTGTTTGGTAACTGGATAAAAAAAAAAAGATGCACGATTAAAGGACATTTTAAAAGAAGGTAAAATATGCACTTATGGGGATTTTAAAATTAAAAAAAGGTATTTGATTTAAACAGGTGGCGGTCTGCACAGCTAAATCATCTTGTGGAATCACTCCCTTATCCAATTAGACCGGAGGGCAATCTGCTCCCACTAGAGCGCTTGTGCTCAGCGCCAAACGGAAAGGGAGGGATCTCACCGATTTTTATAAAATTCTGATTGGCCTAAAAATACTGGGGCCACCACCGCATATTAAAAAATGGGAAGAGGAATTGGAAACGGTGAAACTGAGATAGATGTTGGGAAAATACTAAAGCTGACACATACCACATCAACCAACTGTAGTTTGATAGAAATTAATTACACACGCCTTGCATGCTGGTATATAACCCCGGACATGGCACACCACTATCAAAGGAAACCTATAACTTTGTTGGAGGGGCTGTTCGGAACCGGGAACTATGTCGCACTTATGGTGGACATGCCCAAAAATTAAAACCTTTTGGAACAAAGTGATATTAGTAATAGAGAAAATTACTGGAATTAAAATACCAGCGGAGCCGTGGGTATGCCTGTTTCACAGGACTAAAATGCCTATCATACAGTACATGAGAACCTTACTTCCCCATTTCCTAAACGCAGAAAAAAGTTTGATTCCCAGACAATGGAAGGATCCCAGGAGCCCTACGGTGAGGATTGGCTATGTAAAATGAATAATATACAGAACACCTAAAGTTTATTGGTGAGGGAGGAGTAGGGGGGTTTAAACTGAAATGGCAAGACTGGCTAAAATATAAGCAGACACAGATTTGCAGAAAGGATGGTATAGAGCAGGAAGGACGATGGGTAAAGGGAGACACAACACAAGATGGTTGGCCGGAGATAAGAGGGGGTGGGTAGGATGGGGGGGCGGGGTAGATTTAGGGATGGTTTTCTTAAAACCGGAAAATTAAGTATTTTTGCATAAATTGGGTCGGTACAGGCTATTCAATTGTGATTGAAATATTGTATGTATTTTATATTCAATAAAGAGATGAAAAAAATGTACATAACATTTTAATATAATGTAGTGCACTGAAGTAAGTTTCACTGATGTAAGTTTCTTATACACACATACACGCACACACACACAGTGCCTTGCGAAAGTATTTGGCCCCCTTGAACTTTGCAAACTTTTGCCACATTTCAGGCTTCAAACGTAAAGATATAAAACTGTAATTTTTTTTGTGAAGAATCAACAAGTGGAACACAATCATGAAGTGGAATGAAATTTATTGGATATTTCAAGCTTTAACAAATAAAAAACTGAAAAATTGGGTGTGCAAAATTATTCAGCCCCTTTACTTCCAGTGCAGCAAACTCTCTCCAGAAGTTCAGTGAGGATCTCTGAATGATCCAATGTTGACCTAAATGACTAATGATGATAAATAGAATCCACCTGTGTGTAATCAAGTCTCTGTATAAATGCACCTGCACTGTGATGGTCTTAGAGGTCTGTTTAAAGCGTCATGAAGAACAAGGAACACACCATGCAGGTCCAAGACACTGGTGGAGAAGTTTAAAGCCGGATTTGGATACAAAAAGATTTCCCAAGCTTTAAACATCCCAAGGAGCACTGTTCAAGCGATAATATTGAAATGGAAGGACTATCAGACCACTGGAAATCTACGAAGACCTGGCCGTCCCTCTAAACGTTCAGCTCATACAAGGAGAAGACTGATCAGAGATGCAGCCAAGAGGCCCATGATCACTCTGGATGAACTGCAGAGATCTTCAGCTGAGGTGGGAGACTCTGTCCATAGGACAACAATCAGTCGTATACTGCACAAATCTGGCCTTTATAGAAGAGTGGCAAGAAGAAAGCCATTTCTTAAAGATATCCATAACAAGTTTGCCACAAGCCACCTGGGAGACACCAACATGTGGAAGAAGGTGCTCTGGTCAGAAGAAACCAAAATCTAACTTTTTGGCAACAATGCAAAACGTTGTTTGGCGTAAAAGCAACACAGCTCATCACCCTGAACACACCATCCCCACGTTCAAACATGGTGGTGGCAGCATCATGGTTTGGGCCTGCTTTTCTTCAGCAGGGACAGGGAAGATGGTTAAAATTGATGGGAAGATGGATGGAGCCAAATGCAGGACCATTCTGGAAGAAAACCTGAGACTGGGACGGAGATTTGTCTTCCAACAAGACAATGATCCAAAACAAAAAGCAAAATCTACAATGGAATGGTTCAAAAATAAACATATCAAGGTGTTAGAATGGCCAAGTCAAAGTCCAGACCTGAATCCAATCGAAAATCTGTGGAAAAAACTGAAAACTGCTGTTCACAAACGCTCTCCATCCAACCTCACTGAGCTCGAGCTGTTTTGCAAGGAGGAATGGGCTAAAATTTCAGTCTCTTGATGTGCAAAACTGATAGAGACATACCCCAAGCGACTTACAGCTGTAATCGCAGCAAAAGGTGGAACTACAAAGTATTAACTTAAGGGTGCTGAATAATTTTGCACACCCAATTTTTCAGTTTTTTATTTGTTAAAAAAGTTTGAAATATCCAATACATTTCGTTCCACTTCATGATTGTGTCCCACTTGTTGTTCACAAAAAATTAGTTATATATCTTTGTTTGAAGCCTGAAATGTGGCAAAAGGTTGCAAAGTTCAAGGGGGCTGAATACTTTCGCAAGGCACTGTATATATTGTATAATAGCAATTTTTAATCAGTGATTGGGGGGGGGGGGGGCGCGTCTGGGTGTGCGGGCGTCCGGGGTGGAGCTGTCCGCATGGACTGTTCTCCTTCCCACCGTTGACGTTACCCCCTCTACAACTGGTTTAGGCCTCGCTTGTGCGTCTCTCTGCTGCAAGGTGGTCTTCCCGGTCACAATTGCAGGCTAACAGGGGTGGGAGTCGGCGATGCGGGGGATGGTCTGTGTGGACTTCTTTGCCCCGGATGCCTGCATGCTTGGATGTGCCTTTCGGTCATCGACCTTGTGAGTTGCTAAATGTTACGTCAATGGATGTGGCCATGTTGCTTCACTTGGAGGCGCCTCTTTTCTCTTTTGTACTCTGTGTGGCTACTGCTGGATTTTGCTTCTGGTCCCCTTGTGGGGGCTTCCATTTGTGAATGGATATTTTGTGGCTGCACAACATTGCTATGGTCTTTTTGTGTGGACTATGGACTGAGGGACTTATGAATAAATGGTTGTGGAACAAAAAATATATATATATTCCTATCTAACAGGCAAAAGATGTCTGATATAGTTAATACCTTTTATCTTAAATGGTCATACAATTTTTTTAACGTGAGATCATTTTTTTTTTTTTTTTTATCATATATTTTTCGTTATATTTTTCCTTCGTTTTTTCAAGATTAATCATTATGCAATTTTAGGTTTAATTTGGAATTCAATTTTGATTGTTCCTTATATGCAGTTATGCTGGATTTTATAATTGGGAACTACAGATCTGGTAGATCTTTTTTTTTTTTTCTTAATATTGTTCCCCTTGCCAGTATTAATGTTGTTGTTTTTTTTTTTTTTTATGTTTTTTGCCTGTTGGCTAGGAATATTTGATTTTTATTTACATGACTTAAACGCTCACTGTCGGGATTGGGCAATTATTTTTGCAATTATGATTGCTAAGTAACCAGTCTGTGTAAATGCCGGCTGTGTTTTGCGATATGCAGTTAGTTTCTAGTTGTTTCAATAGAAAGATTGACTATGAACAGGCTGTGTTCTCTATGCTGGCAGGCACAGGCTCACGGAGGATGGTTGCGCTATAGATCAAGCTCACCTCCTAGAGACTGTAGCAATTTGAAGTTGTGAACAGTCTGTTATTGTGCTGCCATAGAAACAGCCAGCTGTGAACACAAAGCCAATTGGTATTGGCCACGGACGTTCGCTTGTTGCATAAAAGAAGCGTGTGTGTGTTACTTGTTTCCACCCTCAGATGCTGTCTATATGACAAAACTAGTCGGGGTGGAGCCAAGTAACGCACGCGCTGACGTCAGGCGCTGTCAGGAGCGGAGGCATCATCCTCGGTAATATGGGAAGCAGCGTGCGGTAGAGTCTGCGGGTTACTGACACTGGTCTGATGCCTTGTATTGTAATCAAAGCTGATTGATTTATGTGAGTGTACATCTGGATGGATTTAAGTGTTTTACGATCAGTTTTAAAACTGAGTTATGCTATGTCTGCTCCTTCTTTCTCTATACGGTATTTACTGAGTAACCAGCCTGGCTGATTAGGAGTGAGTGGAGACACCTACAGAGATTGCCTGTCTATTGTTTACTATATGCTTACCGCTCTGGGGTAAGAGTTTATACAAGAGAGGGTTTCTATCCACACAACCCCCCTCCTTCTGTGAGCACACGTGTGGAGGTGTTATCTTCTGTGCATAACAGGATTTCCTTACCTGGGATTAAGCGGACTCTTTTACTTTATTTTATATCCATCATGTTTGTACAAATGTTATTTTACAACATGGACACTTATTAATCAGAGAGAAAGTATGTTTTTATAATACACATATGCACAGGCGCTGCCTGGGTTGTATTTATAGCTATAATAATTTATATTCCATTTATTTATATTTACCTATGTTTTTTTATCGTGTGTGTGTGCAGTGGCGTAACCAGAGTTATGGGCGCCCGGGGCGGAATTTTGTTTTCGCCCCCCCCCTTTATATAAACATCCACGTATATATGTGCGTAAACGTGGGGGACTTAAACATTTGAGCTTTTTTTTAAACTTTTTTATATTTACTTATTTTGTTTTCACTCTTTTTATGTTTTTTTACACTTTATGTCATTGCTATTACATAGGGGGATAACAATCCCCCTATATAATAGCACAGGTACACTGACAGGTCCTCTTTATGGAGACATTAGGGGTCTCTAGGACCCCTAATGTCACCTGGGGACCCCAAAAGAAGCTGATGAAGCACAGATACGCTTCTTCTCTCTGGCTATAGCAGCCAGGTGACTGACAGGTGAATGCGGATGTAATACACATCACTTCTGCATTCACAGCCTGGAGGGAGATCAGCAAGGAGGAAGATGCTGGTCTCCCTCCCATGTTACCTCCTGACACCCTCTCGAGCCGGTCCCAGGCCGAAGATGGGGCAGCGGATCCCGGGATTGAAGGTGAGGGGTCAGGAGGGGGGGCGGCGGCAGTACTGGAGGGGGTAGGGGGGCACGCAGCCAGCACATATACACACTTGGCAGGCTATAGAGCCGCCGATCGTGTATATGTGAAAGTTCAACCGGTAATGGCACTGACCCTGACCCCTACACTGACCCTGACCCCTACACTGACCCTGACCCCTACACTGACCCCTACACTGACACTGACCCCTACACTGACACTGACCCCTACACTGACACTGACCCCTACACTGACCCCTACACTGACACTGACCCCTACACTGACACTGACCCCTACACTGACACTGACCCCTACACTGACACTGACCCCTACACTGACACTGACCCCTACACTGACACTGACACTGACCCCTACACTGACACTGACACTGACCCCTACACTGACACTGACACTGACCCCTACACTGACACTGACACTGACCCCTACACTGACACTGACACTGACCCCTACACTGACACCTACACTGACCCCTACACTGACACTGACCCCTACACTGACACTGACCCCTACACTGACACTGACCCCTACACTGACACTGACCCCTACACTGACACTGACCCCTACACTGACACTGACCCCTACACTGACACTGACCCCTACACTGACACTGACCCCTACACTGACACTGACCCCTACACTGACCCCTACACTGACCTGACCTACACTGACACTGACCCCTACACTGACACTGACCCCTACACTGACACTGACCCCTACACTGACACTGACCCCTACACTGACACTGACCCCTACACTGACACTGACCCCTACACTGACACTGACCCCTACACTGACACTGACCCCTACACTGACACTGACCCCTACACTGACACTGACCCCTACACTGACACTGACCCCTACACTGACACTGACCCCTACACTGACACTGACCCCTACACTGACACTGACCCCTACACTGACACTGACCCCTACACTGACACTGACCCCTACACTGACACTGACCCCTACACTGACACTGACCCCTACACTGACACTGACCCCTACACTGACACTGACCCCTACACTGACACTGACCCCTACACTGACACTGACCCCTACACTGACACTGACCCCTACACTGACACTGACCCCTACACTGACACTGACCCCTACACTGACCCTGACCCCTACACTGACACTGACCCCTACACTGACACTGACCCCTACACTGACACTGACCCCTACACTGACCCCTACACTGACCCCTACACTGACACTGACCCCTACACTGACACTGACCCCTACACTGACACTGACCCCTACACTGACACTGACCCCTACACTGACACTGACCCCTACACTGACACTGACCCCTACACTGACACTGACCCCTACACTGACACTGACCCCTACACTGACACTGACAGCAATACTCGCACCCCCCTCCCCCCAGCTTGGTGAAAATCCATCCTCTGAGTCCTCCTTACCTCTGTCTGCTCTTCTCCAGAGACTCCAGGACTCTCCTCAGTACAGACAGGACCCCAGCACTGGATGTGCAGAACTGCTTTGGAGTCCCGACTTCCGTCCCCGCCAGCGCCATCCACCCGCAGCCCGCTCCATGTCTGGTGTCAGATGCTGCAACTCCCTCCATGCTCCCATCTCCACACAGCGTCGTTACGCCGTACCACAGAGCGGAAGGGAAGACAGCGGCCACGGCAGCTCACACTTCCAGTGCCTGTCTCCCGCCGCCATGTTCAGAGTTTCCCGGCGGACTGTGATTGGGCGTATGGCGTCATGTGCAGAGGCGGGACTTCCAGCCCCACGCCTCACATGACCCCCATATGCCCAATCACGGAGCGCTGGACATCAAACATGGTGGCTGCCTGGCCGGTCTGCACATCCGCGTTGGTGACACGGAAAATAAAAAATAAGGAGGTGGCACGGAAAGTCGCCCCCCTAAATGTCGCGCCCGGTGCAACAGCACCCCCTGCCCCCCCCCTTGCTACGCCAGTGTGTGTGTGTGATATAGATATAGTAACTTGGGGGATAGGTAGCAGGTACAAAAGCTCACTGGGATGAGCAGGCACAGATACCAAGTCCATAGATAAGTGAATAACAGTGGGGTGTTTATTGGTGTTATATACAAAGTCTATCTATATACAGGTGCTGTACAGTGGGCAAACAAAAGTAATTAAACAAAAGCCTAGCCGTGTCTCGGCATTAACTACACAATATAACAAGCCCTCACTATCAGGCTGAGCAAGCCTACAGCTTGTCAGCTTTCACACAAAAGCTTAAGAGTTTTTACCAACCTCCTTGCTCTCTCGCAGATCAGAACCAACTGTTTCCCAGGACAGAGAGCAAAGGCTGTCTGTTCAGGTGTGCTTAAATTGGCCTGGGGAAGAGGGCCAACACCTAATCTAGATCAGGGATCAGAGATCCCTAAACGTGTAAGAGAGGAGCCTGGGAGAGGTATAAACCCCGAACTGGACTTTCCCAGGCTCTCTGGGATGCTCTGCTAATATATATATATATATATATCTCCTGTCTGCTAGGGGGGCTTGTTCTATAACATGGCTCGACTATGAATTCTTACGGCCCCCACAACCAAGAGTGTGAAACGAGGCCTAAGCATCACTGTACTGCAGGGGAAAAAAAATCCAGGTCACCTGGTTGTGTGCCAGAGTTGTGAAAATATCTGGTTTTACTGGGCGGAAATATAAATGGGTAAAACAGGTACATTTTTTTCCCTGTTCGTCTTTCAGGACAGGTACTGTAGAGAGACACAGGCTCCTCCCCTCTTAGGAAACACCGCCTTCCAATTAAGGATTTATACCTTTTCCTGCCTCCAGCTCCTCAGTTTATGGTGTTTCCTCCGGCAGGGAGACACCGCTGGGGCCAAGAGCCAGACAGCTGGGGAGGCTGAGGCTGTGTTTCTGCTGGGAGGGAGGGGCCTGGTCTCTCCGTTCCCTCAGACCTTTTTTTCACAACAGGCTCGTCAGCTAGGGAGCTACATACCGGGGGTCCTGTTGTTCATCGTTCCCTCTGCGTTTTTGGGGAAAAAATCAACCAAGGAGGTCCTTTTCCTTTCGCCCAGGGGGGCGCTGCAGGCGGCGTGTCAGCTCTCTGTGTATTACACAGTCAGGCCAGGAAGCTGAGGCCGGGTCGGATGGCGGGTGACGTCAGTTCCGGACGGGGCGGGCACTTCCACCGGATACACGTCTCTCTGGTCCCAGACGCGGCAGGGGATAAGAACTGAACGCTTAGGCTGGTGCGGCCTACGCTTGCAGCCGTGGGGACGGCACTTGGAGTGTTACTTGCGGCCACATTCCGAAACGGAGATTTCGGAGGTAGAGACTTCACGCGCACCTCCGGAGGAGAGCAGCACCAGCCACTCTAAGGTAGGAACCCTAGGGTGGTGTTCCTCACTGTATATGTCAGCTTCACGGGTGATTTATCTCCTGGTGGTCAGGGGGATTAGGAAGTGTTTCCCTTGGTGGTGTTGGTCCTGGGGTGTACACTCCTGGTGGATAACTGTGACAGCGTTTAATGGCCCCCTCATGTTTTGTCCTCTGCTTTTTCTGTTTTTCCGCAGAAGTCCACAGAGAAATCTGGCCATAGTTCCAAGAAGAGATGTCCTTCCTGTAAAACCTCTTTGGGAGAAAATTGGAAGAAGGCACTTTGTAGACATTGCATTGAGGGGCTAGTCAGGGAGAGAGAGGCAGAGCAGGGTTCTGAGCTAGCAGCATCTATGAGAGAGCTTTCTAGCACCTTTCAATCGTTTAAAGATATGTTTGCTGGTTTTCAGTTGCCCCAGAGCAGCCCCTCTCCAGCGCCACAGGTTATTCCACCTAGTCCGGTGGTACTTCCCTCTGGGAGCGGGGGGAAGCCAGTGGACTTCAGGGAAGATGCTCTGGAAGAGCCAGACAGTGCCTCTGAGTGAGAACCCTCCAGATCTTCACGTTATAAACTTTCACTCGGAGGGGTGGACGGGCTTTTAAATGCAATCCACACTACTTTGGGGCTTTCTGAAGAAAGAAAGACACTGTCGCTTCATGATCGGATGTACATGGGCTTAGGGGAACAAAAAAGGAAAGTTTTCCCTGTCCATAATATCCTGGTCAGTACCATTAAAAAAGAATGGCAAGACCCAGAGAGGAAACCCTTTTTCTCAAATGCGTTAAAGAGAAGGTTTCCTTTTTCAGAGGAGGAAGCTCTGGTTTGCAATAAAACTCCCAAACTTGATGCTGCTTTCTCGCAGGTGTCCGGCACACCAATTTGTCATTCGAGGACATGGGGGTACTTTCAGACCCCATGGATAAAAGAATGGATTCCCTTCTGAAGAAATCCAGGAAGCCTGCCATGGCGCAGCTACAGTAGTGGCTCGCAACATGGAGCATTGGCTCACGCAAATTAAAGCTCACATTGAGGAGGGAACACCAAAAGAATTAATTTTGGCTTCTTTCACAACACTTCTGAATGGAGTGGTGTATTTGGCAGGTGCTTCGGCAGAGTCTGTACGCATGTCGGCACGTTCCGCAGCCTTGTCCAATTTGGCAAGGAGAGCCTTATGGCTCAAGACGTGGCAAGGGGATAGCGCTTCAAAGGTCAAATTATGCGGTATTCCCCTCACAGGAGACCTGCTGCCCGCTGACCGAACAGCGGACAAGAAAAAGTCCTTTCCCATTAAGAAAAAATTTGGAGGACAAGCAAAGAAAAAGTTCTGGTTCCAAAAAAAGGGGGAAGCCACTAAACCAGAGGAGAAGAAGTTTTGGGGGAAAGGCAAAGGGCGTGGAGGAGCAATTTTTCGTGCTCCTGAGAAGCCCCAAAAGCCGCAATGACGAAGTCAAGGTGGGAGGAAGGTTGGGGGCCTTCCTTCCCCAATGGGAAATGATCACCAGCAATCAATTTGTGCTGGGAATCATAAGGCGAGGATACAGGTTAGAATTCTCAAGTCTTCTCCCTTTGAGACTTCTGATCACCGATCTGCCAAGGTGCAAGGAGAAGTCATCAGCTTTTCTATCCTCCCTTCAGGAGTTGGAGGATCAAGAGGTGGTGGTTCAGGTCCCAACAGTGGAGACAGGCAGGGGTTTCTACTCCCACGTCTTTGTGGTTCGCAAACCCTCCGGGAAATTCAGACTCATTCTGAACCTGAAGCCCCTGAATGTCTCGATAAACGTACAAAAAAATTCCGGATGTGAGGACACTTCTCCCTCCAAACTGTTTTATGGCATCAATAGATCTGAAAGATGCCTACTTACACATTCCCATAGCGGAAGGCTATCAGAAATTTCTGAGGTTGGCAGTAAGGTCCAAGGAGAGGACTTTTCACCTACAATTCAAAGCTCTCCCCTTTGGGCTCTCCTCTTCCCCCCGTATCTTCACCAAAGTAATGGTGGAGGTTATGGCTTTCCTTCGTCTCAGGGGCATCTCAGTGGTAGCGTACCTGGGTGACCTGTTACTGTTCGCACCTTCCCCGGAACAGCTATCCCAGGACCTCCAGGTAACAAGAGAGGTTCTGGAGAGCCTGGGATGGCTTCTGAACCTGGAGAAGTCCAGTCTGGTGCCTTCACAACAAGTCACCTTCCTGGGTTACAAACTGGACTCAGTAAGGCAGAGGGTCTTTCTCCCGGCAGAAAAAGTCCAAAAGGTGGACAGGGCAATGTTACTCCTGCAGGGCAGCGCTCAGCTCCCAATAAGGAAAGCCATGTCAGCCCTGGGTCTGCTGACGGCCACCTTGCCGGCAGTACACTGGGCAGGGCTGCACTTTCGTCCACTACAACTGTTTATTCTAAATGCCTGGGACCACAACACAAGTTCCCTGGATGCCCTAATAGCAGTACCTGTCCAGGTCAAGAGGACCCTCTGGTGGTGGAGGAAGTGGGCGAACCTATTACAGGGGCTGGAATGGAGTTTTCCAATATCCAGAACAGTGACAACAGACGCCAGTGGCACAGGGTGGGGAGCACACCTAGACTCCCATCTGGTACAGGGTACTTGGAGGAAGGAGGATTCAAGGAAGTCATCGAATTGGAGCGAACTGAGAGCGATAGATCTGGCTCTCAGGGCCTTTCAAAGACAGCTTCAGGGTCAACATGTACGGATTCGTACAGACAATTCCTCCGCAGTAGCCTACATCAACAGGCAGGGGGGCACCAGGAGCAAATCCTTGTGGGATCTGACAGTCTATCCTCAAGTGGGCGGAAGCCAATGTTCTGTCTCTTTCCTCAGTTCACCTGAAGGGGGGAACTGAATCAAGTTGCAGATTTCCTCCAGCAGGAAAAAACTGAGGGAGGGCGATTGGGTTCTGAACCAAAAGGTTTTCAAAATGATCACCCAAAGATGGGGGATGCCGCAGGTGGATCTGTTCGGCTCAGGGGAAAATGCCAAAACAGAGCTCTTTTTTTCCCTGAACAGGGGGGATGGAGTTTTAGGGGTGGATGCTCTGGCTCAGACCTGGCAGTTCTCCAAGTGTTATGCTTTCCCCCCTCCGGTCCTGATTGCACCCCATTGGCCCAGAAGGCCATGGTTTTCCATCCTGAAGGGGTTGTCACTGGAGCCTCTCTGGATTCTGCCAATCCGGGAAGATCTTCTTTTTCAGGGTCCAGTCTGTTGTCCACAGTTGGAGAGGTGGAATCTGGCAGCGTGGCTTCTGAGGAGGACCTGCTCAGAGGCAAGGGCTTCTCAGAGCGTTTAATTACAACGCTCCTGAGCTGCAGAAAGGAGACGCAAGCCATCTACCTAAAAACATGGAAGTGTTTTAACAACTGGTGCTTAGAAAGCTCTTTCAATATTCATAGCTCTGTAGCGGTCTTAGAGTTTCTGCAGGCGGGTGCAGACAAGGGGCTGGCCATTAGCACCCTGAAGGCGCAGGTTTCAGCTTTGAGTGTATTTTTGGAAAAACTGGCATCTGACCCATGGGTCTCTAGGTTTTTTAAAGCCTTGAGTAGGAGGAGACCAGTGAGAGCTCCCATTTTTCCAGTATGGGATCTCTCATTGGTTCTTCAGGCTTTCACGGAGGAACCGTTTGAGCCATTGGAAAACTGTACACTAAAAGTGATCACACTTAAAGGAACACTAAAGGTTTGTTTATTATTAGTTCAATTGATTGCTGTAAGCTAGAGCATTTACATATCACTTACCTCGTTTTTCCTTTTGACCTCCAAAATACAGTAATCCAGGTTTAAAAATGCCATTTCCTGTCTCTCCTCTTCTTGCTTTCCACCAGCACCTGAGCTGTTTTGCATGGTGGAATGCAGACATGCTCACCCCCTCCCTATGACTACAGCCCTGCGTGAAGATGCTCTCTTATGCCTCACAGGCATGGAGGCCAAGCCTTATGGGAACTGTAGTTCATATTAGGCCGTGATGTAGCAAGAATGAATGCGCATCGCAAACCAGGAAGTCGGTGAGAATAACAATTCAGGAGTGATGGAGGTGAATAAAACGGCTCGATTTCAACAGGTATCAAACTAGTTCTAATGCAAAACATTACTTTTTACTTTATTAGCTACTGTCAGACTTTAATTTAAGAGGAAAATATTTTTGTCTTTACAACCCCTTTAAGACAGAGTTCTTAGTGGCGATCACCACAGCTAGAAGAGTGAGTGAATTCGAGGCCCTATCTATTAGGGCTCCTTTTTTCAGGTTTTTTCGGATCGTGTTATTTTTAAAGTGGATCCGGCCTTCTTACCGAAGGCATCTTCTAATTTTCACAGAAGCCAAGAAATGATATTGCCTTCTTTTTGCCCAAACCCTGTGAAAGAACAGGAAAGAAATTTTCATAACTTAGACGTTAGGAGGTGTGTCCTCCAATACTTCGATAGTACAAGTCAAATCAGAAAATCTGATTCTCTTTTTGTTTTAAGATCAGCCATTGTTCAGGCCTACAGTGCCTGCCGCCGAGAATGTGTTTTTAGCACGACAGCATCGCGCTACTTCTCGGCGACAGGCTGCCGACATCTCGCACTCGCTGGAATAGTAAAAGCACATTCCAGCGAGTGCGTCATAGAAGCGACGGGGATCCGACGCGGATTCCCGCCAAACGTGGGCGGAGTTTGTTATGAATCCTGAGAAGGAAGTCCCCGCCGGATTTTAAATAAAAATCCGGCATGGGTTCCCCCCTCAGGAGCATAACGGGCCCTTAGGTCTGATATGGGTTGTAAGGAGACCCCCCCCATGCCGAAAAAACGGCGTGGGGGTCCCCCCACAATCCATACCAGACCCGTATCCAAAGCACGCCGGTCAGGAAGGGAGTGGGGGCGAGCGAGCGCCCCCCCTCCTGAGCCGTACCGGGCAGCATGCCCTCAACATGGGGGGGGGGTCAGGTGCTTTGGGGCAGGGGGCGCACTGCGGCCCCCCACCCCAGAGCACCCTGTCCCCATGTTGATGAGGACAGGGCCCCTTCCCGACAACCCTGGCCGTTGGTTGTCGGGGTATGCGGGCGGTAGACTTATCGGAATCTGGAAGCCCCCTTTAATAAGGGGGCCCCAGATACCGGCCCCCCACCCTAAGTGAATGAGTATGGGGTACATTGTACCCCTACCCATTCACCTGGAGGCAAAGTGTAAACACAAATAAACCACACAGGGTATTGAAATATTTTATTAGTTGGCCGCCGGGGGGGGTGTGTATGATCGCTTTTATAAAAGCGCCCCCCTCCGGTGGGCTTCGGCGGGGGGGTCTTCTTCCGTGGTACCTACCGGAGCATGATGGGACTTCGACGTCACAAGACAGGCCTATATAACTCTCTGCGAGCTGCGCGCCCGACATAACAGCGGAAGGAAGCGTCGCGTCAACATCTGGCGAAGAGACGAAGACAACGTCACAGAAGAGGGGACTCGCCACCGCTAGTAATTGAGCTAACACACGAAGATAGCGGCGGCGAGTCCTGAAGAAGAAGACACCGGGAGAGCCGGAGAAGACACCGGGAGAGCCGGAGAAGACACCGGGAGAGCCGGAGAAGACACCGGGAGAGCCGGAGAAGACACCGGGAGAGCCGGAGAAGACACCGGGAGAGCCGGAGAAGACCCCCCCCCCCCCCCCGTCGCCGAAGATGTCGAAGGAAGCCCGCCGGGTGGTGGGCGCTTTTATCAAACCCCCCCCGGCGGCGGAAGAGAACCAGACAGCGGCGAAGAAGAGCGGCACCCACCCCCCCGCAGAAGCCCGCCGGAGGGGGGCGCTTTTATAAAAGCGATCATACACACCCCCCCCCGGCGGCCAACTAATAAAATATTTCAATACCCTGTGTGGTTTATTTGTGTTTACACTTTGCCTCCAGGTGAATGGGTAGGGGTACAATGTACCCCATACTCATTCACTTAGGGTGGGGGGTCGGTATCTGGGGGCCCCCTTATTAAAGGGGGCTTCCAGATTCCGATAAGCCTCCCGCCCGCATACCCCGACAACCAACGGCCAGGGTTGTCGGGAAGGGGCCCTGTCATAAACATGGGGACAGGGTGCTCTGGGGTGGGGGGCTGCAGTGCGCCCCCTGCCCCAGAGCACCTGACCCCCCCATGTTGAGGGCATGCTGCCCGGTACGGCTCAGGGGGGGGGGGGGCGTTCGCTCGCCCCCACTCCCTTCCTGACCGGCCGCGTGCTTTGGATACAGGTCTGGTATGGATTGTGGGGGGACCCCCACGCCGTATTTCTTTATCGTACATCACGGGACACAGAGCGCGTAGTCATTACATATGGGTTATATGGGTACCTTCAGGTGTGGACACTGGTGTAATCAACTTCACAGGAAGTTCCTCCCTATATAACCCCCTCCCACTGAGAGTGCTTTAGTTTTTTCGCCAGTGTCTTAGGTGTTGGTCACGTCTAGCTGTCCCTCGGAGGTCTCGGGACCCAGGATAGCTAGCCGGATCCGTCCGAAGTGCTTCAAAGCCAAGGAGTACGGTACCCGGGCCCTGCCTGCGTGGGGTGTTGCCTATAATGCCTCTCCTTGGAGGGCTGGATTCTGGGCTCCAGTGCCTTGGTCTCTCCCAGGACTAAACGCTACTGATGCCAGGATGCTATATAGGTCCAGGGGTGTGGGTTCCTTAACACAGGACCCCGGTCCCTGAAGGTCCGAGACAATACCCACGGAGATGGGGGAAGATTGGGCCTCTTGCAGTTTGCAATACCCTGCGGCGTGGAGCAGGTAAGAGGGAACCTGCGGGACTTGGTTCGACAGTAGGTATCCCCCTGGGGGTTCTGGGTTGGCTAATGGTATGCTTGTGCATCAGCCACTATCTCCACTATGTCTGTGTGGGCAGGATGGGATACTAATGTTTACCCAGATAACATGTAGATATATGTATACTTGTGTAAGATATATATTTGCTACTCACCCCAGGTCTGCCTGTTAGCATTGATACTGCAACCCCACATGTTTTAAAGAGGAAATTGCTGGTGAAAACTCCTGTTTCTTAGGAAGTCCATGGGGACAGCTTCCTCTCTCTGTGCACTACAATAAGATTAGTGCTTACCTGGTGTCTGTTGGTGCTGCCTGGCGCTGGTCCATGTTTTTTCCTCTGCTCTGCTTCCTCCATGTTGTTTTCAGCGTGGGGGGGTGCGCACGCGTGCACGCCGCCTTTTATAGCGTCGGCGTGCGTTGGGGGGGCAGCGTCAGGGTCTGTTTAAAAGTAAAACTTTTTCTCTGGCTGGTCTTTCCCTCCTGGAGGCAGAGGAAGAAGGACACAGAGCGCGCAGCTGGGTCTTTTGGCCACAGTGACACCCAGTGGCGGTTTGTGGATCTTCAGGTCTAGGACTTAGTTCCACTATTGACCAGAAAGAAAAAAAAAAAAAAAAAGTTTTTTTGCTTAAAGGGACTCAGCCTTAGATCCAGCAGTATCTGAGTCAACCTTGGACTCCGGCTAACGGGCATTGGTGTTGCAATACTCACAGGTTTCCTCAGTATTGCCACCTCCCAGCCTGTTCTCATATTAATTACTCCTAGCTACAACAGTCAGGTGTTGGCTAGAGGGGTGACTCAAGGTTGTGCAATGGCTCCAAAGGCATCAGGACCAGCCAAGGCTGCAAAAGGTGCCAAGAAACAAAAGGGGTCTCCATCGGGGTCAGAGGATTTGGGCCAGGCTTCAACGGCCCACCCTCACCAGTTAGACCACCGAGTAGCATAGTACAAGAGCCATTGGGGGTGCTGGGGGCAGAGGCGGCCCCCGATCCACCCATTCCCGTTTACGTAACGGAAGAAATGCTAGCGACCACCCTGGGTGGGCTAGAGAAAAGGTTAACTGCTTTGTTTGCCCGCCCTTTGCCAAGTAGCAAACGGGCTAGATCCCCCTCACCTAGTTTGGTGTTTTCAGATGCGGAGGTCTCCTCTTCGGAGGAACGGGACCCACAAGGGGATCAAGCGGACCCAAGTCCCGACGGTTCAGACATGGAGGGTTCCACTGTAGATTAATATTTTTCGGCCTCTCAAGCGGAGAGCCTGTGGATCCAGTCTTTGACCGATATAGTTCGCACTGCTTTTAAACTTCCAGTGCCAGAACTAGTAGCCCCTGTGGTATCCTCATTGGGTTCTTTAAAGGCTCCATTAACTTGTGTGTCTTTTCCGATTCACCCCCTTCTGCGGAGCGTGATTTACCAGGATTGGGCTCGACCTGATAGGATCTTTATCCCTCCTAAGAGGTTCTCTATTCTCTATCCTATGGAAGAGGAATTTTTAAAGAAATGGGCACTCCCCACAGTGGACGCGGCCATTTCCTGCGTGAATAAATCCCTGACCTGTCCGGTGGAAAATGTCCAGATGTTCAAGGATCCGGTCGACAAAAAATTAGAGACCCTACTGAAGGCTTCTTTCACCACAGTAGGTGCCATGGTTCAGCCAGTGGTGGCAGCCATTGGCGTTTGTCAGGCCTTAAAGGATCAGGCAAAACAGATATTAAAGGACATGCCGGCTCAGCAAACTCGTGAATTAGCAGATTTCCCTAGGGCTCTCTGCTTTGCAGTAGATGCTATTAAGGACTCCATCCAACAGGCATCCCGGTTATCTCTGCTGGTGGTTCACATGCGTCGTCTTTCGTGGCTAAAGAACTGGTCAGCAGAGGCACCCTGCAAAAAGCTTTTAGCAGGGTTTCCCTTTCATGGGGGAAGACTATTCGGTGAAGACCTAGATAAATATATCCAAACCATATCAAGTGGTAAAAGTTCTTCCTTACCGGTCAAGGAAAGACCGCGTGGGCCCGCGTTTTAAACGACAGGCCTTTGCAGGCTCGGCCCCTTCGACTTCCCGTCAGTATCGACGGCCTCCCGGGCGTTCAGCAGTTAATAGCCGCCCACAGGGACAAGCCGCGGCAAACAAGAGGCCCTGGTCTCGCAAGCCGGCTAAACCAGTCATCAAGTCAGATTCATGAAGGGGCGCCCCCACTCTCTTGGGTGGGGGGAAGACTTCAGTTTTTCTCCGAAGTCTGGAAGGCCAGAATTCCCGACTCTTGGGTTCGGTCCGTGGTAGCCACAGGCTACAAACTAGAGTTTCGAGAAATCCCCCCTCCTCATTTTCAGGGGTCAAGTCTTCCAAGCGACCCGTTAAAGAGGGCCTCTCTCGTAAAGGCGTTGGATCGCCTCTTGCTCCAAGGAGTAATTGTAGTACCAACCCAAGAAAGGGGTCTGGGATTCTACTCCAACCTTTTTATTATACCAAAACCCAATGGCGACGTCAGGCCTATCCTAGACCTCAAACGCCTAAATCGCTTTCTAAAGATTCAGACCTTTCGTATGGATTCCATACGTTCAGTGACAGCCAGCCTGCATCAAGGCGACTTTCTAGCATCTATAGACATAAAGGATGCATATCTGCATGTGCCGATCTACCTAGCACATCACAGGTTTCTTCGTTTTATGATAGATCAAAGTCATTTCCAGTTCGTAGCCCTCCCTTTCTGGTTGGCAAACCCCCGCTTGTATTCACAAAGGTGTTAGCCCCGGTGCTAGCCGTCCTAAGGACAGAAGGCATTTTGGTCCTGGCATACCTGGACGATCTCCTGGTTATCGACAGATCAGCTTCCAACCTCAATCATGCAGTAGTCCGCACAGTTCGGCATCTACAAGAATTCGGGTGGGTTGTGAACCAAGGAAAATCGAGTTTGCAACCCACAAGACAGTTGGAATATCTAGGCCTTCGGTTAGATACAGAATGCCAGAGGATATTTTTACCTCAAGAAAAGATCAGGTCATTGACTCAAACAATTCAAATAGTCCTAGGCAAAAAGAGGCCGACTATTCGCCTATGCATGCGACTGCTGGAAAAGATGGTAGCCGCCTTCGAAGCAGTGCCCTATGCCCAGATCCATACCAGAGTTCTCCAGGCAGCTATTCTCTCTGCTTGGAACAGGTCCATACAGGCATTAGACCGTCCATTAGTTCTTTCCCCAGGGGTCAGGCGCAGCCTGTACTGGTGGCTGGTCCCTCAAAAATTGTCAAAAGGGAAAACCTTTTGCCCCATCACGTGGAAAATAGTAACCACAGATGCCAGCCTAACAGGTTGGGGGGCAATCTTAGGAAAACGGACCCAGCAGGGACAGTGGTCAGAGGCAGAAAGTCTGCTTCCCATCAATGTCCTAGAGATCAGAGCTGCTCGGTTGGCCCTGGTCGCCTGGACTCTCCCCCTGCAGGGTCTGCCAGTAAGGATACAGTCCGACAATGCCACGGCGGTGGCATACATAAACCACCAGGGGGCACAAGGAGCCTAGCGGCTCAAAGGGAAGTAAACCTGATTTTCTCATGGGCCGAAGCCCATGTACCCTGCATCTCAGCAGTGTTCATCCCAGGGATAGACAATTCTCAAGCAGATTTTTTGAGTCGTCAACAGTTACTCCCGGGAGAGTGGTCTCTTCACCCCCAGGTATTCCAAGAGATTTGCCAAAGATTCGGAGTTCCCGATGTGGACATCATGGCAACAAGATTCAACAAGAAATTGGACAAATTCGTATCCCGAGCCAGGGACCCCTCGGCCTACGGGACCGATGCGTTGGTTTGCCCCTGGCACCAGTTTTCTCTCCTGTATGCGTTCCCTCCACTACAGATGATTCCCCGCCTTCTACGAAGGATCAGGGTGGAGCGCAGGCCGGTGATCCTGGTGGCCCCAGCCTGGCCCAGAAGGGCTTGGTACGCACTCATCGTGAGGATGTCAGTAGGGGCACCGTGGCCACTCCCCCTGCGCCCAGATCTGCTGTCTCAGGGCCCGATCTGCCACCCTGCTTCACGGCAGCTAAATTTGATGGCTTGGCGGCTGAATCCCTAATTCTTAAGGGCAGAGGCCTCTCAGCCCAAGTCATATCTACGTTAATTCAGGCTAGAAAGCCAGTCTCTAGAAATATCTATTACAGAGTCTAGAGGACCTATGTGGAGTGGTGCGAGTCTCAAGGAGGGCATCCTCGCAAGTTTTTTATTGACAGGATCTTGCGATTCCTCCAGGTTGGCGTTGACAAGGGGTTGGCTCTTAGTACTCTAAAGGGGCAGGTGTCTGCCTTATCGATATGGTTTCAAAGGCCTTTGGCCACGCATTCGCTTGTGAAAACCTTCATGCAGGGGGTCTTGCATGTGAATCCCCCTATTAGAGCTCCCCTCTGCCCCTGGAATTTAAATCTGGTCTTGTCAGCTTTACAAAAGCAGCCGTTTGAACCTCTGACAGAAATCCCTCTTGTGCTGCTAACCCGAAAGTTGGTTTTCTTGGTGGCTATGGCTTCGGCCAGAAGGGTCTCCGAGCTGGCAGCCTTGTCTTGCAGGGAACCGTACCTGATTCTGCGTAAGGACAGAGTGGTTCTGCGGCCTCAACCTTCTTTCCTTCCTAAGGTCATATCCAGTTTTCACTTGAATCAGGACCTAGTCCTACCATCCACCTCCCTTATCAGTTAAAGCCCATTCTACAAGGGCCATGAGTGCCTCTTGGGCGGCACACCATCAGATCTCTATGGCACAGGTTTGCAAAGCGGCAACCTGGTCTTCCGTACATACGTTTACTAAATTTTATAAGTTGGACGTCGCAAAGGCTACGGACGCAGCATTTGGGCAGGCGGTCCTACGGGCAGCAGTATAGAATCCTCCGGCCCGGTTCACGCCCCCTTTTTTCTGTTGGTGGAGCCATTTTACCTCCTGATAATGTTTTTTGTTTGGCTATTTTTGGCCTTACGGTCTCCCTCCCTTCATGGAGCATTGCTTTGGAACATCCCATATGTAATGACTATGCGCTCTGTGTCCCGTGATGTACGATAAAGAAAAAAGGATTTTTAATAACAGCTTACCTGTAAAATCCTTTTCTTGAAGTACATCACGGGACACAGAGCTCCCACCCCTCTTTTGGGGAACATTGTGTAACCTCGGAGAAATTGCTTGCTACAAAACTAAAGCACTCTCAGTGGGAGGGGGTTATATAGGGAGGAACTTCCTGTGAAGTTGATTACACCAGTGTCCACACCTGAAGGTACCCATATAACCCATATGTAATGACTATGCGCTCTGTGTCCCGTGATGTACTTCAAGAAAATGATTTTACAGGTAAGCTGTTATTAAAAATTCTTTTTTTCGGCGTAGGGGGGGGGGGGGGTCTCCTTACAACCCATATCAGACCTAAGGGCCCGTTATGCTCCTGAGGGGGGAACCCATGCCGGATTTTTATTTAAAATCCAGCGGGGACTTCCTTCTCAGGATTCATAACAAACTCCGCCCACGTGTAGAATTGGCAGGAATCCGCGTCGGATCCCCGTCGCTTCTATGACGGCTTTGTCTCCATCGCGGCAAGCCAGCTCGGCGCTGGCTCCCGCGATGGGGCTCGCAAGTGCTCAATCTCGCCGAGAAAGGGAGCGAGATTGACACAATATCCCAGTCACCTACTGTATGTATCCAGGGGGGTGGAGCCGCCACAGGGCATCAGGGCCCATTCCACCAGGGCAGTTGCAACTTCACAGGCAGAGTGTGCTGGTGCTTCCCCGGAGCAGATCTGCAAAGCTGCAACATGGTCCAGTTTCTCAACGTTCGTGAAACATTACAGACTGTGTTCAAAGGCCTGATCCTTGGCTGAAATAAGATCCAAAGTACTACAGGCAGCAGTCCCACCCTAGGGTAAGGTTCTTGCTTATCCTCTCTACAGTACCTGTCCTGAAAGACAAACAGGGAAAATTGGGGTTACTTACCGGTAACATCCCTTTTCCAGGAGTCTTTCAGGACAGCACTGGTACCCACCCTTGTCATTTCAGGGGATGCTTATGGAAACTCATCATACGAGGCCGTCAGGTAAGATGAAATATTATTTTTTTTACGTGTTTGTGTGTCTCCCCAGCTGGCCGGAGGTACTCTGGAAAAACTGAGGAGCTGGAGGGAGGATGAGGTATAAATCCTTAATTGGAAGGCAGTGTTTCCTAAGAGGGGAGGAGCCTGTGTCTCTCTACAGTACCTGTCCTGAAAGACTCCTGGAAAAGGGATGTTACCGGTAAGTAACCCCAATTTTTTTTTTTTTTTTACTTTTATATTTAGCAGCTTGAATGAAATTCAACTATAGGATGCAGTAGTACACACAAAGGTCATCCTTTTTGCTCCCTCCTCCCATCAAAAAGTCTCTAGTGTTACATTGGTAATACTGTGCAGTGTGGGCTACCCCTACCTCCTAACCTGTGCATTGATGAAGTTCACTTTGTATATAAGTAATTTATTTTTTTCATCCGACCCATGACTTAATTATGGTACATTTTTTTTTACATTCTGCATTGTTTTACATTGTGGTTTTTACTTTCTGCAATTTTTTTAGGTCCAGACCTTTGGAAGTTTTAGTACAGGTCTTTATCTGCCAACAAGGTGAGCCATAGTGTTTTTGTCTTTTCAACTTAGTTACATGACATATTTTTGTTTGTACATAGGGAGTTCTTCAAAAGCATAACTAAACCGTTTCAGTATCCATTGGTGTGGAAACCAAGTGGGCAAGAATTGCTATTGAAAACAGAACATGCAATGAACTTTTCACAATAAAAAAAAAAATAAACTTCTGGAATTTCTATGATTGCTTTACCCTCCTACTCGTGACAAGGACCCTTGGCATTTTTATAGCGATCAGTGCTATAAAAATGCATTGATTACTATAAAAATGCCACTGGCAGGGAAGGGGTTAACACTAGGGGGCGAGGAAGGGGTAAGTATGTTCCCTCGGTGTGTTCTATCTGAAGGGGGGGTGGACTGACTAGTTGAAATGACTGATCGCTGTTCGTACATTGTATGAACAGATAATCAGGCATTTCTCCCCCTGACAGGACAGGGAGCTGTCAGGGGGAGCCCCTATTGGCGCGCCCCTATTGGCTCCTCGGCGAGATGACGTATAGCTACGTGATCTCGGGGGGAGCCCCTATTGGCTGCTCGGCGAGATGACGTATAGCTACGTGATCTCGCCCAGCAGAGGAGTGCGGCGATTGGTCCCCGGAGCTGAAGAACGGGGAGAGCCGTGTGTAAACACGGCTTCCCGTGCTTCACTGTGGCCGCAGCATCGATCACGTCATCCCTGTTATAGGGGGACGTGATCAATGACGTCACACCTACAGCCACACCCCCCTACAGTTGTAAACAGACCCTGTGAACACACATATCCTACAGCACCCCCTTGTGGTTAACTCCCAAACTGCAACTGTCATTTTCACAGTAAACAATGCAATTTAAATGCATTTTTTGCTGTGAAAATGACAATTGTCCCAAAAATGTGTCAAAATTGTCCGAAGTGTCCGCCATAATGTCGCAGTCACGAAAAAAATTGCTGATTGCCGCTATTAGTAGTAAAAAATAAATAATTAATAAAAATGCAATAAAACTATCCCTTATTTTGTAAACTCTATAAATTTTGCGAAAACCAATTAATAAAAATGCAATAAAACTATCCCTTATTTTGTAAACTCTATAAATTTTGCGAAAACCAACCAATAAATGCTTATTGCGATTTTTTTTTTTTTATCAAACATAGGTAGAAGAATACGTATCGGCCTAAATTGAGGAAAAAAAAAAATATATATATTTAGGGGGGATATTTATTATAGCAAAAAGTTAAAAATATTGAATTTTTCTCAAAATTGTAGCTCTATTTTTGTTTATAGCGCAAAAAATAAAAACCACAGAGGTGATCAAATACCACCAAAAGAAAGCTCTATTTGTGGGGAAAAAGGACGCCAATTTTGTTTGGTAGCCAGGTCGCACGACCGGGTCTTAAGTGGTTAATCACCGCAGGTTTGTTTTTTTGCAATATAAGCAAAAAAATAGACATTTTTAAACACTTTTTTGTTTCTATTGTAACATTTTGCAAATAAGTAATTTTTCTTCATAAATTTGGGCCAACATTTATACTGCTACATATCTTTAGTAAAAATAACCCAAATTACTGTATATTATTTGGTCTTTGTGAAAGTTAGTCTACAAGCTATGGTGCAAATCATTGAAAAATGATCGCACCTTAATTTACTGAAGGCCCATTTAATTTGAGACCCTAACAAGCCAGGAAAGTACAAATACCCCCCAAATTGCCACTTTCTGGAAAGCAGACATTCCAAGGTATTTAGTAAGAGGCATGGTGAGGAAAAAAATGAAAACACTTTATTTTTTATACAAAGTTGTCCGTTTATAAGAGATTTCTAACACCTAGCATGTACATGGCAAAACTGATACCCCAAAATACATTCTGCTACTTCTCCCGAGTATGGCGATACCACATGTGAGACGTTTACAAAGCATGGCCACATACAGAGGCCCAACATCCAAGTAGTATTGTCAGGTGTTCTAGGAACATAAATTCCTGCCACCCTATCACATTGTTCAAGGCCCTTCGTATTTCTAACACATAGCATGTACTCTACATACCAATTACAAACAAAAATACATTCTGCTGAGCAAAGAGTAAAGAAAAGATTACCTGTGGTTTTAGTAGTGCAGTGGTCAGCAGAGCATTGGTCAGGAGCAGGCAGGAACCTGGACAGCTAAACGGGCAACAGGCAGGAATAGTCGGTACAGGTAGAGATGTTGTCAGCACAGTCAAAGCATTGGTCCAGATAGCAAGCAGGGATGTGGTCAGCAGCAGCAAAAGGATTGTCCATGCAGCAGGCAGGAATACTGTCCATAGTTGGTACATGCAGCAGGCAGAGGTATGGTCAGCACAGCCAGAGTAATTTGTCCAGGGAGCAGGCAGGATCATAAAGCTTGGGGCATCGGTCAGGAAAGAATGGGGACAGGGGTAGAGGCTTCTCCCACCCAAATCACTTTGAGGCCTCCAGACAACCAGATCCTGTTCTGGGAACACAGAAAACCAAAAACTGGTTTTCTCAACTCAGATGAGAAAAAATCACATATGCGAGACCCCTGTGTGGCATGGTGAAAGATCAGTCCAAGGGGCAGACAAAAACATGGTCAACAGGCCGAGGTGAGTGCAGGTAAAAGGCAGAAATGGAGGGTAGGCAGAGGGATAGTTGATACAGTCCAGGGTCAGTTCACAAGAAAGGCAGAAACATGGGGGATAAACAATGCAGGCGGTAGGCAGAGGCATAGTCGAGAAATGGGCCAGGGTCAGTTCACATGGAAGACAATGGTATGGTTGGTTAAGGCATCAGGGAAATATCCAGGACAGAAATTAAAAAATAGAAAATGGCAGTGTTAGAAAAATGGGCTAATAGTTTTTTCTCAGATGCAAAGCCCAGGTTGGGAGGGACAGTCGGGACAATGGAAGCTTGTGTTTCCCATCTCCTCTCTTGGTGCACACCCAACATTTTTTTTGGTGTCTTTCGGATCCTGATGTTGGAATATGGTCCGGAAAATGGTGCTTATGTAGTCTGCTGACACAATTGGATCCTATGCTTTCTGGGGGGATATTTGTTGGTAGATCAGCGACTGCTCTTCCAAGTGCACTTGTAGTGCAAAGTAGATTTGCCTTTTGTAAATAACCCTCATGTAAGGACATTATTCAACTGCAAAGGGTCCCAACACTAAACTTTGGGGTATTCCACTAATCTGCTAACGTTCATAAAACTAATCGTTTATCAGGTTACCATTGGAGATCACTTCCAGAGCAGAACTCTTCATTTCGGGTTGTCCTGGTCACCAAGGATATTTACCAAGGTGTTGGCAGAGGTTCTGGCCCATCTAAGGTTGAAGATGACCGTAATTCCATATCTAGACGTCCTATTGCTCGCCGCACCATCAGAAGCCCAGTTGGTATGGGACCTTATCGAAGCGCAACTATGGTTGAAGTCGATGGGGTTGGTGCTAAACTTAAAAAAAAGCCTCTGCCCCACCCAGAACATTCAGTTTCTGCGGCATCTACTCGGCTCCAGAGAACAGAAATCATCGCTTCGAGGAGAAAATCCAAAACTGTATCAAGAGGGTGAGGTCTATACAGAACAACCTACCGATAACCATCAGAGTTGATGTCGGTTCTGGGTCTGATGACATCATACCAGCAGTTTAGTGGGCGAAGTTTCAACCAAGGCAGCTTCAAGTTTTTCTCTTAAAATCCAAAGAAGATCTGGACAAGTCAGTATTACTCCCAACATCTGTAAAAAGGTCACTATGATGGTGGAGGGTCCACACAAACCTAAATCAGGGTCTGGCTTGGTCATTTCCGATGTCCCAGAAATTGACCACAGACGCAAGCAGTTGGGGAGCACACCTAGCAGGGCAACCTGCTCAGGGGAGATGGTCCCTGGAGGAACCTAAGCATCCTCAAATTGGAGAGAACTCATGGCGATGGCCAAAGCCATAGAATTTTTTTTTAGAACCAACTGAGAAGTTGCTGCATCCTGATACACTCAGACAACGCCACAGCAGTGGCTTATGTAAAAAAAACAGGAGGCACAAAAAAACATCTCTAAGCCACCTCTCCAGTCAGATATGCCGGTGGGCAGAAGGGAACCTGCTGTCACTAGGAGCAGTCCATATAAAAGGAGAAGACAACCAAGTAGCAGACTTTCTCAGTCGCCAGGAGATCTCCCAAGGGGAATGGGTATTACACCTGCAGGTGTTCAAGGAAATTACAGCCCACTGGGGAGTCCCAATATCGCGTACCTGGGTGAAGTCTGAAATGACGAGGTTAGCCTCTCTTGAATCTCCGGCCCTGGTCCCGCTGAGAGTGGAGACAGGGGAAACCAAGGGCCAGGGGAGACACAAGTGCCTGCAGATGTAACTTGGGAAGCCCGCAGCCGGTGATGCGAATCTTGCAAGGCACGAAGTCGCAGCAGGTTGCAGGGACAAAGTCGCAGGTACCCGGGAAGTAGAGCGGAGCAAAACAGGAGACAGGATCGTGGTCGCATGGAAAGCCGGGTTCAGCAACGAGCGGCCAGTGAGGTACAAAGTCATCAGGCAGGAAACAGGGTCACGTGGAGAGCCGAGATCAGGAACCAAGAGTCAGAGTGAAGCGAGTCCGAGAGCAAGGTCTAGGGAGCCGAGGATCAGTAACCGGGATCAGGAGCACGGGAACAGGCACAGGAACCGGAACCGCTGAGATCCGTCAGCACTAGGCTGGTGTCGGTGCAACCTTTAAATAGACTGTCTGACGCCAACGCTCACGGGCGCGTGCTCCCGCACGTTCCCGCGAATTCGCGGGGACAACTCTATTGGATCCCTTACATTGCCCCCTCCCTATGGGCAGCCTCCGGATGCCCCTCAGGGGTTTCTTTTCCGGATGGCGCTGGAAGAAGGCATGAATCTTTTGTGGGGCATGCACATTGAAAGCTGGTTCCCAAGAGTTCTCTTCCGGGCCATAACCCTTCCATTTAATCAAGAATTGCGTTTGACCCCTTTTGGTCCTGCAATCCAGAACGGCTTCGACTTCATACTCCTCGTTGCCTTCGACGAGAAGTGGAGGAGGGTTTTCTGGATCCCGATTGGAAAATGGGTTAGGCACTGTCGGTTTTAGTAGGGAGATGTGGAATTCCGGATGAATTTTCAGGCTCCTAGGTAGAATTAACTCAAAGGCCACAGGGTTAATCTTCCTTTTAACTGGGAAAGGCCCCAGAAACTTTGGGCCAAGTTTCCTGGAGGGACAACTCAGCTTTAAATTTGCAGTAGACAACCAGACCTTGTCTCCTGGTTCCAGATTTAGGTTACCTCTCTTCTTTTTGTCCAAGAACTTCTTGTTGCTCGCTTGGGCTTTAGAGATGGTATCCTGGAGTAATTTGTTGTTGGTGTTGAAAAAGTCTAGTCTGTCTTGTACGGCAGGTACGGAGGACTCAACAGGCAGTTCAGGCAAAAAGGAGGGATGATAGCCATAATTGGCGAAAAAGGGTGATTGCTTGGTAGCAGCGTGAATACCGTTGTTGTAAGCAAACTCCGCCAGCGGGAGAAGGGAAGACCAGTCATCCTGAGAGAAGGAGGAAAAGCACCACAGGTACTGCTCCAAGGTTTGATTAGTTCTCTCCGTCTGTCCATTAGTCGGGGGGTGGTAAGCAGTGGACAGACGGAGTTCGATGTTTAATGCTTCACATAGGGACCTCCAAAATCTGGAGGTAAATTGCAACCCGCGGTCAGAGACAATGTTGTCAGGGATCCCATGCAGTTTCACGATTTCTCTGATAAATGTGGAAGCCGTCTCGGCGGCAGAAGGGGTGCCTTGTAAAGGAACAAAGTGCGCCATCTTGGTCAGACGGTCCACTACAACAAATATAGAAGTGAAGTTCTCAGACGGGGGAAGTTCCACAATAAAATCCATAGAAATCATGCTCCAAGGTTTCTTGGGCACCGGAAGGCTTTCAAGTAGGCCCCAAGTCTTGGCTCGGCTGGTTTTGCAGCGTAGACATGTCGCACAAGATCTCACATATTTGTTAGTCGTGTATCAGGTCGGGCCACCAAAAAGAACGGGAAATTAAGTCTATAGTCTTGTGGATACCGAAATGGCCTGCCAGGAGGTGATCATGACACCGTTTGAGAACAGAGACTCTGAACTGTTCCGGGACAAAGATCTGTTCCTTGTGATAGTAGAGCTCATCCTTAAACTGGAGAGGTAATTCTGGGGATGGGGGATGCTCTGTCACATCTGTCTTAATTTGGAACATTAGGTCTGACTGAAGAAGAAGAAAGTTCTTGGCTGGCAAAATGGTGTCTGGCTCTGAAGGTTGCACTGAATCATGGAACATGCGCGGAAGCGCGTCTGGTTTGCCATTTTTAGAACCAGGACGGAAGGTAATATGAACCGGGGGAAGAATAATGCCCATCTTGCTTGCCGGGGTCTTAGTCCCTTTGCTGTCCTCAAGTATTCCAAGTTCTTATGGTCTGTGAAGATGAGAATAGGGTGGGCGGCTCCTTCCAACAAATAACGCCATTCTTCAAGTGCAGCTTTAATGGTCAACAGTTCCCGGTTTTCAACATCATAGTTCCTCTCAGAAGGATTCATTTTTTTGGAGAAAAAGGCTACGGGATGCAATAAAAATTTAGGACCTTGGCGCTGTGTCAGAATAGCCCCAACGGCACTTTCGGATGCGTCCACCTCCAAAACATAGGCCAGGGACGGATCGGGATGCTTCAGGATGGGAGCCAAAGTGAACAGGGTGTTTAATTGTTCAAATGCTACTTGTGCTTCAGGAGTCCATCGGAAAGGAACATGCTGTTTCGTTAGTTGGGTAATAGGCGAGATAATACCAGAATTTTTTTTAATACATTTTCTGTAAAAATTAGCAAAACCCACAAACCTCTGTACTGCTTTCCTGTTGGTAGGGACCGGCCATTCCAGAACTGCAGCAACCTTCTGAGGATCCATGGAAATGCCATCAGCAGAGATGACGAGTCCAAGAAACTGTATGGTGCGCTTTTCAAAGTCGCACTTCTCAGCCTTGGCATAGAGGTGATGTTCACGGAGTCTACTCAAGACCTTCTTTACATGGGTGCGGTGTAGTTCAATCGTTTCGGAGAATATGAGGATGTTATCGAGAGAGACTATGATAAACAGGTCAAGAAAGTCCCGAAATACATAATTTACCAAATGTTGGAAGGTGGCTGGGGCATTGCAGGCCGAAGGGCATAACTAAATACTCAAATACCAGAAGCGTGTTCTGAAAGCTGTCTTCCATTCATGTCCTTCTTTAATCCGGACTAAATTGTAAGCACCCCTAAGATCAAGTTTGGAAAATATCTGTGCTCCCCGCAACCTCTGGAACAATTCAGGAATCAACGGAAGTGGATATCGGTTCTTGACAGTGATCTTATTAAGGTCACGGTAGTCAATACAGGGTCTTAGAGAGTGGTCTTTTTTTTTTGACAAAGAAAATACCAGCTCCAGCAGGTGAGAGAGTGCCGAATAAACCCCTTTTCCAGACTTTCGTCTATATATTTGCGCAGGGCTTCTAGTTCAGGTTCTGAAAGCGGGTAGATTTGACCGAAAGGAATCTCGGATCCAGGTAAAAGTTCAATAGGACAGTCATAAGTCCTGTGTGGGGGCAAGGTATCTGCACTTTTCTTATTGAACACATCCAGGAATTCATGGTAGGCAACAGGCACCAATTTTACAGTTTCAGGGTCCGGACAAATACTAAGAAGGGGAGTAGAGTTACAGATCCTTTCTGGAAAACATTGTACCTGACAATAGTCGGCTGAGAAGGAAACTTTTCCAGTGGCCCTGTCTATATGAGGGTTATGGGCTTTTAGCCAGGGTAGCCCCAGAATTATAGGGAACATGGGAGAAGAAATCACATCCAAACGAAGGCGTTCCAGATGTCCTGAGGCAGTACGGCAAGGAATAGGTATAGTCTCTTGGTTTACTGGTCCAGACTTGAGACCAGAACCATCTGCTAAATGAACGATAAGCCCCTGCCTCTTGGAGCATAGAGGTAATTGGTGTAAGGTCGCGAATGCAGAATCCACAAAGCAACTGCAAGCCCCTGAGTCTATAATGGCAGGTACAAGAATAGTCTTTTCTGGTAACTGTAACTGAAGTGGTAAAGAGAGATGGGAGATCCAGTGAGATGCATTATGTGGGGCAACAGGAGGCAGGTTTGGGCGGTTTCACAGGACAAGTCTGAATAAAGTGACTAGTTCCCCCACAGTAAAGGCATAGTCTATTTTGGAGGCGTTCCGAGGAATACAGAGCTGGTCTAGGATAGCTTACACGTGAGAGTTTGTGGAGCTCCTTATTCTTACTGGACATTTTCAAGGAACCAACAGAACTGGTGGAATTTGAAGAATTGGGACTAGAAAATGCAGGTGGCTTGGTATTGGTCCTCTCTAAATGTCTTTCTCGTAACCGACGGTCAATCTGAATGACAAGATTAATTAAATCTTCCAGGGAGGAGGGTATTCCCACATGTGTGAATTCATCTTTTAATGAATCAGAAAGTCCACAACGAAAATTGATGATGGAGAGCCGCTCTATTCCACTGGGTATCCATACTTAGAACACGAAAGTCTGACACATAATCTTCCACGGCCCTTGGGCCTTGCTGGAGTCTACGGAGTGTGGATTCTGCCGATTGTTGGAGAAAAGGGTCGGCATACAACTGGGACATGGCGGAAAAGGAGGAGTCCATGGTTGCCAGGGCCGGGTCTTGTTGCTCTCGAAGATGATGGGCCCAGGAAAGAGGCTCTCCAAGTAGCAAGGTGATGATGAACCCCACTTTAGTGTCTTCGGAAGAGAAGGTTTGGGGTAGCAAGGAAAAATACAGTTCACAGGCATTTCGGAAGGTACGAAACTGTTTGCGATTTCCAGAAAAATGCTCAGGCAATGGCACTCTGGGTTCAGAAGGCGTGGCGGCCACACAGAGTCAGAAGTCCGTTTGAACTGAAGAGTTCACCACAGGAGGAGAGGAAACAGGCTGATCCCAAAGCTGACCTTCCATCCGATTCAGATCTGACTGAAGTTTCTGTACTGTGTATGCAAGTGCTGAGAGGGATTGGCAAATGTCTTTGAAAGAAGAGGCCTCCCTTTCAGACTCCATTATTGGCTGACGGATACTGTCACGTACCTGGGTGAAGTCTGAAATGACGAGGTTAGCCTCTCTTGAATCTCTGGCCCTGGTCCCGCTGAGGGTGGAGACCGCGGAAACCAAGGGCCTGCAGATGTAGCTTGGGAAGCCCGCAGCCGGTGATGCAAATCTTGCAAGGCAGGAAGTCGCAGCAGGTTGCAGGGACGAAGTCGCAGGTACCCGGGAAGTAGAGCGGAGCAAAACAGGAGACATGATCGTGGTCGCATGGAAAGCCGGGTTCAGCAACGAGCGGGCAGCGAGGTACAAAGTCATCAGGCAGGAAACGGGGTCACGTGGAGAGCCGAGATCAGGAACCAAGAGTCAGGAGTGAAGCGAGTCCGAGAGCAAGGTCTAGGGAGCCGAGGATCAGTAACCGGGATCAGGAGCACGGGAACAGGCACAGGACAAAGGAACCGGAACCACTGAGATCCGTCACCACTCGGCTGGTGTCAGTGCAACCTTTAAATAGGCTGTCTGACGCCAACGGATGCGGGCGCGCGCGCACGTGCAAGTGCGCGCACCCGCAAATTCACGCGCGCACCCGCAATTTCACGCGCGCGCGCTCCAGCGAATTCGCGGGGACGACTCTATTGGATCCCTTACACCCAAGCATAGATCGGTTTGCCTCTCGGAAGAATGCTTAGGTGAAGCGTTTCTTCTCGCTAGACCAACGTCTTGGGATAGATGCTCTCCAGAATCCCTTGGAACTTCAAAATATGCTATGCCTTCCCTCCAGTTCATCTGATTCCACGGGTGGTAAATACGTTTCTACAGGAACAGACAAAACTTATACTAATTGCACCATACTGGGCAAGAGAGCATGGTTCTCTCAACTCCTCAGTCTCTCGGCAGAAGAGCCATGGCTTCTACCTCACAGGGCAGACCCGATGTGTCGAGGTCCCCTAACAGGCCTAAAACAAGAAAATTTCAAATGGGCGGCCTGGTTACTGAGGAGTAATAGAGGGGAAAAGTTGTGCTACTAGTGGAAAAAGTGGGTGTAGCAGTCTGCACCAACAATATGACAATATTTTGTACAAAAAAACAAAAAAAAAAAACACAAACAAAAAAAAAGTGCAGCACTAATAAAAGTATATGTACATAGCCTGCTACAGCTATTTGTTCACCATGCTTTGTTACTTCTTTTGTGATCACTTATACTGTACCTGCCTCTTCACAGGGCCTGTATTTTTATTCTTATTTTATTTTTTTGTCCTATTTATGCCAGTAAAGGCTTTTTATAGATCTCCTATTGGGATTAGCTACACTATGTGGAGCCTCTCTTTATTTTTTACATGTCCCTCTGAATACGCACTCCTACCATTTTCTATGAGGAGTTTTCATTTTGGTTCACCATATCCTGGGTACATAAGATTGATGACGTTGGACCACAGCGATATCTTTCGAAGCACTCAACGCTCTCTCCGTGGATGTCGCTATTTTGAGGATTTCGTATATGCCCGTCTGACGCACTGCCGCTGGTGAGTGTGTCCCAACACGTCTGGTAAGAGTATCCATTCCTTACCTTTCCTGTGTATCATTGGATTTTATGGTGGACTTCCCATTGAGCCTCTAATCTTCCGGATTGATGCGACTCATCTCACATGCTCAGCAAAGTCGCATAACTGGATTTTTGCCCATTGGGCATACAGGATGCCATCCCACTCATACGTTGAACTATTTCACATAATTTTGTGGTATATTTGCACTTGTACCTAGTTTGGTCCATTGTTATATACTTGTATATGGTCACTTACTAATATTTGTATATATCACAACCATTGTTTTTTTGAACCTCTTGATTTGGTTCATCCTTATACATATGGTGTTATTCACTAGTATTTTGGGCATTCTTATGCCCCCACACATTTGTATTGGATTATAGTTCAATACTATACTTTTATTAGTGCCCCACGTTTCTGTTTTTTATTTTGGTTACTGAGGAGGACCTCTTGAGGTCAAAAGGACTCCGAAAAGGTAGCGGCAACTGTTCTGAGCGCCAGGAAGCCAAATACCAGAGCCATTTACAAAAAGATCTGGAAAAAAATTAACAGTTGGTGCACTGAAAACCAAAGACAAGAAATCGATACACCAACTATCCTTGGGTTTTTACAGCAAGGCGCTGATGAAGGGCACTTAGTACAGTGAAAGTTCAGGTTGCAGCGCTGTTGGTGTATCTGGAAAGGACACTGCAAGTTGGTATCTCGTTTTTGCAGGGCGCTGGCGAAATACAACAAGCCCAAGACACAAAAATGTCCCACATCGGATTTATCAGTGGTGCTCAGGGGGTTCATCAAACCTCCCTTCGAACCACTGCAAGAGACTTCTTTAAGATTGACTCTAAAAACTGTTTTTTTCATAGCCATCACAATGGCACGTAGGATAGGAGAAATACAAGCTTTTATCGGTTAGAGAACCTTTTTTGAAGATCTATGACTATTGAATAGTCCTTCAAACAGATCCGGGATTTACTCCAAAAGTGAAGTCAACTTTTCATAAATCTCAGGATATGGTTTTACCTTCAAATTTCAGTTCACCAAAAAAAAGTGAAGAGCAAGAATTGTTTCCTGATGTCAGAAGGTGTTTACTTCAATATTTAGAAGTTACCAATGAATTCAGAACATCAGATACTTTATTTTGTACGCCAGCCAACTGAAGGGCAAACAAGCGTCCAAAAAGATAATTGCCAGATGGATCAAGGCAGCTATTCTGGAATGTTAGTGTTATGGAGAAAACGCCACCAGAAGAACTTAAAGCTCATTCTACAAGGGCCTAATGGGCAGGAGCCACTCCAGAACAAATTTGAAGGGCTGCAACCTGGTCAAGTTTCTCGGCCTTCGTTCAGCATTACAGACTGGATCTGATTTCCAGCCAGAACTATGCTTTTGGTAGAAAAGCCCTCCAAGCCATTGTCCCACCCTAGATCTGGTGAGTTCTTGGTTATCCTCTCAAGGGCTGACTTGGGCTGACTTGGAAGACTGGGGGAAAACCGGAGTTATTTTCTTACCGGTAAATCCGGAGTTATTTTCTTACCGGTAAATCCGTTTCCAGTAGTCTTCCACGGCAGCACGATCCCACCCTAAAGTGTCTAACCTTCTGGGGTTGTGTTGTGTATTCTATATCATTTCAGATTCCGGCCTTCGGTTCTCGGGGATGACTGACCAGGGACCTGAGGGACCGCCTCTTAAAGGGAGGAAAAATTGGGCAACTTGTTTCCTAATTGTGAGGAAGAGCTCCATTTCAAAGGCTGCTTTGGAAGACTACTGGAAACCGAGCTACCGGTAAGAAACTCTGCTTTTTCAACACGATTCTTGTTGAGCCTGCCTTGCCTACACAGGATTGTGATAAAAAAAATACTCGAACAAAGCGTGGTGACGTATGACAGCACTATAAAGGAGTACTATTCGGATGGCGCCACCCTTGGGGGCTGCTTTTGCTGATTTCCTGTTAGTAAAAGTTTGAGAGACGACTCGTGCATTTCAGTCTGTTACAGCGTGATGAATGTGCTATCTTATCTAGGAACGCTAGTTTTACCCGTCACATGCGCATTTTTTTTCACGTCGTTAAAGCCTACACACGACCATTTTTTACGATGTGAAAAATGACACGAAAGATTAGAGCACGTTCTAAATTTTTAATGCCCATTTTTCACGTCGCGAAAAATGCTCTGGCGCCCACACACTATTGTTTTTAATGACATAGTCATTTTTCACATCGTGAAAAACGGTCGCGTGTACGCGGCATTAGACTTTGAATAACAATTGCGCAGTCATGCAACATTTTTTTTTTTCGTACAAATAGAGCTTTCTTTTGGTGGTATTTATTCATCAGTGTTTTTTTTATTTATTTATTTATTTTTTAGTTTGTCTGAAAATTTTGTAAATAAGTAATTTTTCTCCTTCACTGATGAGGCGGCACTAATATGCCGTACTGATAGGTGGCACTTTTAGTGGCACGGATGAGCAATACTGATGAGCAGGCACTGAAAGGCAGATTGGCGTCACTGGTGGGCACTGCTGGGGCTGCAATAAGGCACTGATGATCAGTGCCCCGATTACCTCTACAGGTCTCCCCTGCAAGGAGATGCCGATAATCAGCTCTCCTCACACTGTTAGTGTGAGGCAAGGAGAGCCAATTACGGCACTTCCATGTTCACATGTGATCGGCTCTAAAGGGTGAAAAGCCACGTCATTGGCTCTTTACCGAGAACTCCTGCATGCAGAGACTGGGGCGACGTAATCCCAGAACGAGGGGGGATCCTGCCCACCCTCCTTTTACTAAACAGCGGACATAAGATGGTTAACAT
Source organism: Rana kukunoris (assembly GCA_029574335.1). NCBI lineage: Eukaryota > Metazoa > Chordata > Amphibia > Anura > Ranidae > Rana > Rana kukunoris. The sequence continues at coordinate 143,742,776 of CM056049.1, read as the reverse complement.
GGGCATTACAAAAGAGTGAATTGCGGTCATGGATCCACAGACTCAATTCATCATATGCCCATGTTCTCTGCTGCTATGGCCAGCATAGATATGAGCACATATTGCATAATCCTGCATTTCAACGGCAATACCCTTTCATTCTTGGCTGGGGGGCAGAGGAGGCAGGATTATTTTAACTTTGGCCCTCCGTGTTTTGATATGGGCAGAGGACAATTTGGTATCCCTGACAGTGCATCTAAAAGGTATCCTAAATGAAGTAGCAGACCTCTTAAGAAGATGGATACTAGAGTCAGAATGGAGCATGAATACAGAGATCTTCGAGATGGTAGTTTGACAGATGTTTTTTTTTTTTTTTTTCCCAGGTCAACCTTTTTCCATCTCAAACAAATGCACAAGTACCAGTTTACTACTCTCTGAACAGGCAGTTGGTCTGGATGCACTGGCCCAGGCCTAGACCTTCCAGCATGTGTTGCGCCTTTCCCCTGTACAGATTCCTCTAGTGCTCAATTTTGCGTTCTTGAGTTCCTCCATGACGGAATGGAGAAGGGTCTGGCGTTGTCAGTATTTTTAGAGAGTTATCACAAGACCCTTTTGATCATTAGATTTTTTTTAACACACTGGCTATAGCTAGGTCGGTTCAGTTTAACTTTTTTCCCCAAGTGGGATTTGTCAGTGGTTTAGAGTCTGACTAAAGGGCCTTTTGAACCACCAGAGGAGGCTACGATTAAAGACCACTAGTGACAGTTACTTTGGCTGCAGGCCTCATCTATTATTGAACCTTTTTTTTACTTTTGTTGCAGACCAGGTAGTGCTCAGGACAGACCTGGGGGTTTTGCCAAAGGTCTCTTCCGTTTTCTACAGATCCCAGGAGATGGTTCTACCAACTTTCTGTCAATTACCGACCTGTCCTAAAGAAAGGGAGTTTTTAACAGTTTGGACGTAAAAAGATACCTGTTACTTATCTGGAGATTACAAGAGTTTAGAAAATCCATTTGTTCTGTTTTCAGCACTAAATAAGGGTTGTGGAGCTTCTAAAAACACAATTGGAAGGTGGTTTCCAATGGCCATCTCATAGGGCTCATAGGGCCTCAGAAGTAGAATCTCCCGCAAATGTGGTAACATCCTGGGTGGAATGAGCTGGGGCTTCGCCAGGACGAATCAGCAGAGCAGCCACGTCTGAGTTTCTTAACCTTCAATCGTTACTATAGGATGGATTTGCTCTCAGCAGCAGAGTGATCTTTAGGAAGGTCCTGCAAGCGGAGGTCCCACCCTAGAGTAAGTACTCGCTTATCTCCAGGTGCTGTCCTACAAGACGAGGTGAGAAAACCTCAGACTTGCCGTAACTATTTAAAAGTCTTTTAGGACAGCATCTATGACCCTCCCTTGGTTGTGATTTTACTATGGTATTGTGCTCATAGTTTTCAGCATGGCTGGAGGTACTCGATAAAAACTGTGGCCATTAATGGATGTGTCCAGGCTTTTAAGTGGCAACTGCAGTGTTTGCTGGGAAATGGGTGGAGCTGTGCTCTCTCCAGGTGCTGTCCTGAAACTTTAGAAATACCGTTACCGGTAAGGCTAGATAATGTTTTTCATCCTATCTTCCATTCACGCAGACCAGAGGCAGCTCTCTAATTAGGCAAAAAATGCGGCAGCCTAAGGCCTCACGCTTCCAGGGGCCTAGCGGCCACCTAATTTGCCTTGTGTGTAGGAGAATAAGAGGAAATGTCCCCGTCTGTGTCCCCAAGCTGGCTGGGTGAGCAGGTCAGACTGGTTAAAGGGTCTTGGCCATCTCGCTGCCTAATTGTAGAGGTGTGGAGGTGGAGTTGCCGCCGCTGCTGTAACCGCCAGGAGGTGGAGGCGGACTGGGCAGGGAGGTCTCTGATGCCTCGGTTAAACATTGCTTGCTCCGCTGCAGACAGGCGTGACTGACACCCACTTTCTGCCGATACCCTTGCTATACAGTATCTGCAACAGAGCGGTGCGGGTATGTAGTCACACTTACCTGTCAGGCGGATCAAGCTTCCTCCTAGTCCCGTGCCACAAAATGTCATCCACAGGCCGGAGGCAGGATAAAAGGAGAGTGCTGCTGCCAACTTGCAATTACCGGCAAGAAGCCAGTGAAGGCTCGTGCACTGTTAAAAGTAAGAGGCTAAAAACCCATATTAACGGCCTGAAGTTATTACCTCTTGGGGGGTGGGGGGGTTGGGTTAATTTATAATGGTACAGTGTATTTGTAATCAGCATTTAGGGGGTTAATGTACTGCAACTAATGCATTGGTGACCAGTGGTAGTTAATTAACCCCCCTGTGCTGCATTAGTGGCGCCAGTTTCAGTGTTTATGAACCCTTACATGCTGCACCATATAGGGGTAATAAACACTGCCACTGGTGCCACTAATGCAGCAAAGAGGGGTTAAATAACTACCACTGGTCACCAATGCATCAGTGGCGTATTTTATACTGCCCACCTCCCATACACTCCACACCCCTCTCCTGTACATACCACCCACCTGCATACACTCCACACCCCTCTCATGTACATACCACCCACCTCCATACACTCCACACCCCTCTCATGTACATACCACCCACCTTCATACACTCCGCACCCCTCATGTACATACCACCCACCTCCATACACTCCACACCCCTCTCATGTACATACCACCCACCTCCATACACTCCACACCCCTCATGTACATACCACCCACCTTCATACACTCCGCACCCCTCATGTACATACCACCCACCTCCATACACGCCACACCCCTCTTATGTACATACTACCCACTGCCATACACTCCGCACCCCTCCCATGCACATACCACCCAACCAACATCCCCTCTTCCCTCCATCATATATCTCACACCTACTTCCACCACCCTACCCAACCTACCACACCATATCACACCCCCCCCCCACACTACCCTACATACCCCACTCTGCAGCCCTCTCATGTACATACTACCCACCATAATACCCTCCACTTTTCTCTCCTACTCAGGTTTACCGCCATTGTACATTACCATTATAATAGCATCATGGGCAAAGTAATGCACTGGGGACCCTACTAGGGAGATGGGGACCTGTGGCACACAAAGAAAACAGTGAGTGTGGCTAAATTATGGAAAAAAGTATACAGAGCATGCACTGAAGAAAAGGGGGTAGTAGCCAATAGCATTTCCATCCCTGATAGAGAAATGTATATAAATCCTCAGTGACGGGGTGTGGCGTGGGATTTTATGGATGCAAATTGGATAATAACGATATGTATTTAAGTGGTAAGATCATTGAATCGAGCAACCACATAAATCCATTCAGAAATCACAGTACGATAAAAATATAAATGTTTAATAATAAATTCAAGATTTTCCTAGCTTGTGACGGAAAATATTAGTTATATGAAGACAGGAGGCGAATATCTTATGCATTATCTTTCTTTATTAACCACTTAAGGACCGCCTCCTGCAGATTTACGTCGGCAGAATGGCACGGCTGGGCACATCAACGTATATATACGTTGGTTTTAGTACCCAGCCGAAGCTCCAGGACCGGGACCGCGGGATTCGCGGACCCGATCGCCGCTGCAGTGCGGCGATCCGTCCCTGAAGCGGAAGAACGGGGAGAGCCGTGTGTACACACGGCTTCCCCGTGCTTCTCTGTGGCCGGAGCATCGATCGCGTCATCCCTGTAATAGGGGGACGCGATCGATGACGTCACACCTACAGCCACACCCCCCTACAGTAGTAAACACACACATTAGGGCACACATTCCCTACAGCGCCACCTGTGGTTAACTCCCAAACTGCAACTGTCATTTCCACAGTAAACAATGCAATTTAAATGCATTTTTTGCTGTGAAAATGACAATTGTCCCAAAAATGTGTAAAAATTGTCCGAAGTGTGCGCCATAATGTCGCAGTCACGAAAAAAACGCTGATCGCCGCTATTAGTAGTAAAAAAAAAAATAATTAATAAAATGCAATAAAACTATCCCTATTTTGTAAACGCTATAAATTTTGCGAAAACCAACCGATAAACGCTTATTGCGATTTTTTTTTACGAAAATATGTAGGAGAAGAATACGTATCAGACTAAACTGAGGGAAAAAATAAACATTGTTTATATAGTTTTTGGGGATATAGCAAAAAGTAAAAAAATATTGCATTTTTTTCAAAATTGTCGCTTATTTTTGTTTATAGCGCAAAAAATAAAAACCGCGCAGAGGTGATCAAATACCACCAAAAGAAATCTGTATTTGTGGGAAAAAGAGGACGCCAATTTTGTTTGGGAGCCACGTCGCACGAATGCATAATTCAAGATTTTCCTAGCTTCTTGTGACGGAAAATAATAATTATATGAAGACAGGAGGCAAATATCTTATGCATTATCTTTGCTTTATTAATGCACACAGCAGAAAACAAACTTATCAGTGAGTTCAAATAGAAAAAACGTTTTAAAAACTGAAAACAAAAAGAAACTACAATACCCAGCAGCCCTCTGGCTGGACCTGCCAATCATAGAGCAGGTCAGCCGGTATATAAGGGACTGCCTCTTTAGAATCCTCCTCTTTCTTGAAGCAAACAGCCAAAAAAAAAAAAAAAAAAACAGTCCAAAACCTTGAAATCCTGGAACAACTGGAACTCCGGCACAGTGCACAGTAGTCAGCCCGACGGAATCCGGGGACTCTGGATCCGGATGCAGTAGGAACCTCCACTTCGGGTCTGCGATGAACCAAAGATCGAGGATTTGAACAGGAAAGGCAATCCCAACGGGATAGTGGAGTGGAAACAAAACCTCGGGCCGCATCAGCCTCCGATCTGTAGGATGCGTGCTTCAATAGCCTACAGGAAAGAAACAACACCGTGATAGGGATGGGTTCGGAGGGGAAGATATTCGCCTCCTGTCTTCATATAATTATTATTTTCCGACACAAGCTAGGAAAATCTTGAAATTATATATCAGACAGGAGGCTCATATCTTATGCAAGTTCAAAGCTATAACATTGTATACATTAGAAAATAACAATTGACCTAAACTACAAAACCGACATAGATATGTGTGTTCCTCCGGTCTAAAGTAGAATTGGCGGAAGGTGGTTGCCGATGATGACCAGTCTGCCGCTAACAGTAATTCCGAGGAGGGAGAGCTCCGAGGTGACGACTTTAGAAGCCATTGCCCCTCTGGAGGAGTGGGCACCAAACAGGGGTTGTGTCAATCCCTGCCATTTCCATGACTGAACGTACCCATCTGGCTAACGTATTCGAGGAAACCGGGAGATGAGGTTTGACGTACGTAAGAAATGAGAAGTTGAGGGAATTGTACCGATCGCAATGGGGCCGTCATAGACTCATAAGTCTGTAGGCAGCGGACCACACATAGATGTGGATGCGCCGGGAAGAACGGGAAGAACGGGTAGAAACCGATAGAAGGCCCGTCTTCGTTCTACGCACGACGAAGAAAACCTAACTCCCTGAGGCGAGAATTGACGCCTGGATATGTCTAGAGCCCTGACATCCGACACTCGTTTGATGGAGATCAGACACAGACAGACAAGAGGACAGTAAGTTTGAAAGACAATAACTTCAAAGACAGAGTATCATTGTCCCCCCAGTCCGAGAACATGGTTTAGAACCCTGGTCGAGTGTCCAAGTATGCTGATACTTGGGTCGTGGGGGGCGTTTGAAACTAACGCCCTTCAAAAGACGGCACACCAATGGGGTGTCTACCTACCGGCAACTAGTCAATAGGGGAGGGTGGTAGGCTGAAATCGCCGAGCGATAGACATTCAGAGAGTTATAGGACTTCCCGGATTCAAAAGAATCCGCCAGATAATTAACCACTACAGACACAGGTGCTTGAACGGGATCAACCTGCCGTTGATCACACCAGCGAACCCAGAGACGCCAGGCCGATCGATATGCCCAATCTAGTCCCGGGGGCCCAGGCCAAGGAAAGGAGGAGGTCCCTAGCTGTTCTTGAAAGAATGCTGTCTGCGATCGGCTCCCGAGACCAACCATGCGAGGAGAGGCAGGTTGTGGTTCGTGATTAGAGGGTGTAGGTCTCCGTTTGGACTGGTGAGGAGATGAGGAGAGTGAGAGGAAGTAGTCTGGGGTCTGGGGAGGCCACCGTCATCCCTAGAAGGAGGGGAAACCATGGTTGTGTCGGCCACCACACGGAGTGATCAACACAACTGATGCTCCCAGGTTCGCTATGTGAAGGAGAACCCTGAGAATCATAGAGAACGGGGAAACGCATAATGAGTCCCCTGTGGCCAGGTCTGGCGGAGGGCGTCTACCGCATGTGCCTCCGGATCCGGTCTCCAGCTGTAAAAGCGTGGGTGGAGCTGATGGTTGAGACGGGAGGCGAACAGGTCCATAGAGAGGGGGCCCCATAAGAGATCGAGGGCCAGGAATATTGACCGGTCCAGTCGCCAATCGCTGGAGTCGGATAGGTAGCGAGAATTCCAATCTGCCACCATGTTCGAAGCACCCGGGATATATTCCGCGATCGGAACGATGTTGCGTTCCAGGCAGAAGTGCCAGAACTCTTTTGCTAGATCCGCTAGGATCCTGGACCTGGGGCCCCTAAGCGATTGACGTATTGGACTGCGGTTATGTTGTCCATACGCAGCAACACGCAGCAGTTGGACGACGTGTGTGGCAGAAGACTCCTGATGGCAAAGAAGGCTGCCAGGAGTTCCATTGCGTTGATGTGCAGTAGCGACTCCTCTGCGGACCACGTCCCTCCTGTGGATGAAGAGCCACACCGAGCACCCCAGCTGTGGCGGCTGGCATCCGACTCTATGATGAAGTCCGGATTGGAACTGAAGATGGTCTTGCCGTTTCCATTCGACGGCATGCCGTAACCACCACCGTAGTTCCACTATGGTTTCTGTGTCCAGGAGGACTTTGTCCGCATAGCGAAGCCCCTGACGCATATGTAGAGTCTTGAGCCTCTGGAGGGCTCGATAATGAAGTGGGGCTGGAAAAAAATGGCTTGGATCGATGCCGATAACAGGCCGACCTAAGCGAGCTAGACCGCGTAAGGACACCCGTTGTTTGTCCAGCACGATAGTGATCTCTCTGCGGATGGTAATTAATTTTGATTTGGGTAGTCGAGGACTGACCGCTCGGTTGGTGTCCACCAAGAACCCCAAAAACTCCATCTCCTGAGATGGGGAAAGAATGGATTTCTCGTGGTTTATGAGGAAACCCAGTTCCTGAAGCAATCCGACTGCCCAGGATGCATGTTTGTTTGCTTGGTGAGAAGAACGAGCCATTATGAGTAGGTCGTCCAGGTAAATGATCAACCTCACTCCCCCCAGGGCCGCCGTCACCGGCTTCAGTAATTTGGTGAAGCACCACGGGGCGGAGGAGAGACCGAAAGGAAGGCAAGTAAATTGCCACATCCTGTTTCTCCACAGGAAGCGGAGCAAGTGTTGGAGAGGTTGGATGAATGGGAACTGGAGATAGGCGTCTTTTAAGTCCACCTTCACTAACCAGTCCCCAGGACGTAAGAGATCCCGCAGGCAGTGGATTCCCTCCATTTTGAAATGTTGGTGTACGACATGCTGATTGAGGTTTCTCAGATTTATCACTGGGCGGTAACCGCCACCCTTTTTCTTGACTATGAATAGGTTGCTGAGGAAACCCGGAGAGAGTGGGTCCACTTCTACCACCGCTTGTTTGGTCAGAAGGTCCTGCAACTCGTTGTCCATGAGAACGTGTGTTCAAGTTTAAAAACTGGATGGGATGAGGGACCAGATCCATGTCTGGCAGAGAAAATAACTATATCTGATAGCCCGCTACTGTATTGAGTATCCATGCGTCTGCTGTAATCGCAGACCAGGCGTGGATAAAATGTTTCAGTCTTCCCCCTATAGGTATGTAAGAAAAATGGAGATGCGTTGTACTCACCGGGTGGTCGGTCGGGAGCGGGGGTAGCCTCTCCCTCCTCGGCTTCTCCAGGGGCGTCCGCGGGGAGGGAAGAAGGGCGCCCCATTGGCCATTGGCATTGGTACTGGGTAGGGCTGCGGCGCTTGGTACTGAGCGGGGGCCCTGAGGAGTGGCCTGTTATAGGAGTAACGGCGCGCCGGCAGAGCGCCCCTTGTATCTGCCGCCCTGGGAAAAAACCCGAGTGGTATTGGTCTTTTTCAAAGATGTTTGGGCCTTATCCAAACTGGAGTAGAGCCCTACCATTTTGTTGATATCTTTAATGAGTGAGTCCCCGAATAACAAGCCGTCTGCGGCCGGGCCAGGTTCTGATTCGGCTAAGTGGGACAGCTGGGGGTCAAGCCTCATTAGGATTGAGCGGCGGCGCTCTATTGAACATGTAGTGTTCGCGCAGCCCAGGGCACACTGCTCTTTGGGTCCAGCCTCTAAGCTGGGATAGGTCCACAGGTTGTCCAGGCGGTAGCCTGCTCACTAAGGTTCAACATTTTTGTAATGGGACCAAATAGGTCTAGAATCCTGTCCTGAATGGTTCTGGAGGACCTCTCAATTCCCTTTTTTGAGTATTTCCCGTTGTTTTGTGAGATACCTCAGAAGTATGGGGTCCACCTCGGGAGTGTTAACCACTTTTTTGGTGATGCAGGGACGGGGGCATTCTGCCCTCAACTTATTACGGTTGGCTTTATCAACCGATCTTCGGGCCCAATATTCAATATACTGGGCCACCTCGGGTAGAGGTGCCCAGTCACCGGGAGCGTGGGTGGCTAATAGCTTCTGGATCAAAAAAGGGCTCTCCACGAGAGTCCAATAAAGTCTCCCCCTGGGGTACAGGGTTGGCGCCGTCTTGGGTCGCCATGTGCCCACTGCCTTCATACTCATCATACTCATCCTCAGACTCATAAGCGTTAGACGCTTCGGACTCCGCGGACGACTCTGGGAGAGGAGTCCACAAAAGAGTCCGGTTTAGTCCGCCTAGCGGATCGTTGCCTCTGCATCTCCGAGGCTTAGGCTTAGGGGTCGATCGGAGTCTGGGAAGGCAGTGGGGTCGACAGTCCTGGGAGGGTACTGTCTGGGGCATGATTTTTACTTCCCTTGCCGGGAGTCGTGAGCCACCTCAATGTGGCGGCGTTTCTGTGATGCTTTGCCCTGTTTTTTGGGCGGCATGCCATTGTCAGATGGTGCGGGTACAAGGGGAATAGGCCGGGGTATAGGTGGGTTTGGCGCAACCGAAGCCATTGCAGCCTGGACTGATCTACTGATCAGGTCTTGGATTTGGGCTGCGCTGAGGAAAACTAGAGTGTCTGGTTCCAGTAGTCCCTCAGGAGCATTAGGGGGGGGGGGTCCTATCCTCAGCCATAGTAAGAGGAAAATTGTATCTATGCAGCACCACTGATCAAAACTGTGACAGGGAGGTGTAACGTTTTGGGAATAAATTCCCTGACTAAAAGATTGAAGGAGAAGGAAAGAAAACCTGTAGGGGACCCGCGCTCCGTACCTCACACTGTTCGGTAGTACCCTGATGTAGTTGTGAGGAGGAGCGCGGGATAGGAGGCAGAGGAGAGCGTAGTCTCGCGAGACTACGGGCCTCCGTGCGATTGGTCGAATGATCCGAATGGTCCGTCACGCCCCCTGAATGACGCGCCGAGACAGAGGAAAAGCGCGATACGAGAAAGCAGGCGCAGATTGCGCAAAATGGCGCCGCCTCTCGCGAGAATCCGTGAGGAGAAATCTCTCCTTCTATTAAGGTGGAACCGGTCAAAACGCCCCGAGGGATGCGCGCGCTGACCGGGGTGAAATCGATATTGTTGGAGAAAAAAAAAAGGGGGGGGGGAGTCACGGACCGGAATGTATGAGGGTAGTAGGGGGTGGGGGGGGGGGGGAATCCCTGAAAAACCCAAATGAGGGAAAAGAGAAAGTATACACCCAAGGTGAATGGGAGATACCGATGAAAAAGACAGAGAAATGAAAATTTACACTGCTGTATATACAGACTAGTAAAATATGAAAGAAAACACAAATGTTGTACTTATCTGAGTCCTGCTGTGAGCAGAGAAAGAAAGAGGAGGAGGATTCTAAAGAGCAGCAGTCCCTTATATACCGGCTGACCTGCTCTGATTGGCAGGTTGGCAGGGTCCAGCCAGAGGGCTGCGGGTATTGTAGTTTCTTTTTGTTTTCAGTTTTTAAAACGTTTTTTCTATTTGAACTCACTGATAAGTTTGTTTTCTGCTGTGTGCATTAATAAAGAAAGATAATGCATAAGATATGAGCCTCCTGTCTGATATATAATGGACAGTTAAAGCCACGCAGTGCCGAATCGCAAAAACTGGCCTGGTCCTTTTCCTGCATAATGGTCCGGGGCTGAAGTGGTTAATTTGCATACAGTTCATACTCCATGTTATGGTTTTACACTTTTACAGTGTGGGGGTGCCACTTTGGGAACACATGGACAGAGGTCAGCAGCAATGCAAGTCAGATGGCAAGCATGGCTCATTTAAAATAACTCAAAACCATATTTCATCTGCTGTCTTTTTTTATAGTACACAGTAGTGGTCATTAACCTTGCATCAGCCAGCCAGCCAGCCAGCCTCCCCCCCCCCCCCACACACACATCCAGCCATTTATTTTTCTGCTCTGAGTTCAACTTCTTGCTTACTTTACAAGTAGTCTGTCTCCTCTGTAGCACAGCTAGATCCAGGCAGGCTCCTCGAGACGGGTCCTCGGCTCCTCTAGCTCAGGCACAGTCTACAGGCTGTTTGTCACAGCAGAACTGCCGACACAGCTCCCTGTGCGCAGCGCTCCTCTCCAGCTCCCACCCCGCCTCCGGCCGTGAGTGGAGTGACGTCATCTGCGGCAGGAAGGGACTACGAGAATCCTCTGTAGGGGGAGACAGTAACCTTCACAGTGAGGGTAGAGGAGGTGACGGTCCGCACTCGAAGGAGCCCCCTCAGCATATGCATACTCAGTGCCGCTGCCTGCTCACTATGTTATGAACACAGCCAAATAGCACACTGGCGGGCGGCCATGGCAGAATTTGCGGCTGCGCCCCCCTCCTATATTAAATGGTAGCGCCAAGGGCACTCTCCCCTCCTGCCCCTGCCTTGTACCGGCCCTGGGTGGGACTGCACATGGTTGTGCATACTACAAAGGTTATTATTGGAGTTTGTTATAGACAGCTCAGTGTTAATGAGGACTTGGAGACTCAGCTCCTTGCACAGATAAAAAGTGCTGCAAGTCAGGGACATTGATAATAATGGGGGATTTTAACTACCTGAAAATTGACTGCAGTTATGGCACTGCAGGAACAGTTTAAGGGCAAATATTTCTAAACCTATAACAAGACAAAGTTTTTTTGTATTTTTTGAGTTGAAAGATTTTATTGATGTAATAAAATCAAATAAAAAGAAGGTAAATGCATTGAAACACAGTGAATTACGCACAGTAAATTGACATCTAGCAAGTTGCAACATGAATATATCATTTGTGATAGGTATACATACTTAAGTTGTTATGTTACCTCAGCACCAGACCCCTGTGGGGGTGTTAAGGCGATGAAAAATAAAATATAAGGGGGGGGGGGGGGGAGTAGGTAAAAGGGGAAAGGAAAACTTAAAGATTAAAGATGTTCTCTTTTGGCTCTATTTGGTCCTGTGAGGATAGAGAGAGTGTTGCTGTGAGTGGGTCCAGCACGTAGGATAAGTGTGTAGGGGAGTGTGTTTCACATGGTGTGGACTCTGGTGGATGGTATATGCCTATCAATCATTAAGTAGAATCATTCACCTATCAATTGAACTCACCTATCAACATACTACTGATTTCTCATATGTCTTTACATGTGAATGCTGGTAATACTTAATTTATTTGATTGGAGCGCTGATTTGAGTTTTGGAACTTTGTCTATATGGACTAAGAACTTTAGTTTAGTTTACTTACATGTCAATTTCTGCTTTATTTAACAGCTGCTTTTATGTACATAGACTTGTGTCATATACATCATATACATTATATATACAGTATATCACAAAAGGGATACACCCCTCACATTTTTGTAAATATTTTATTATATCTTTTCATGTGACAACACTGAAGAAATTACACTTTGCTACAATGTAAAGTAGTGAGTGTATAGCTTGTATAACGGTGTAAATTTGCTGTCCCGTCAAAATAACTCAACACACAGCCATTAAAGGGGTTGTAAAGGTTTGTTTTTTATTTTCTAAATAGGTTACTTTAACCACTTAAGACCCGACCAATACGCTGGTAAATGACCCAAGGTGTTTTTGCGATTCGGCACTGCGTCGCTTTAACAGACAATTGCGCGGGTCGTGCGACGTGGCTCTCAAACAAAATTTGCGTCCTTTTCTTCCCACAAATAGAGCTTTCTTTTCGTGGTATTTGATCACCTCTGCGATTTTTATTTTTTTGCGCTATATACAAAAATAGAGCGACATTTTTGAAAAAAAAAAACACTATTTTTTACTTTTTGTTAAAAAAAAAAAATTATTTAGCCACATGTCTTTAGTAAAAAAAAAAAATCGCAATAAAAAAAAAAATAGCTACCTAGCGGGAACAGCGACACTAATACAGCGATCAGAAAAATGATCGCTTAGTGACGCTGGCAATAGGGAGTGAAAGGGTTAACTAGGGCGGTGATCAGGGGGTTAAAACTTTATTAGGGGGGTGGGGGGGCTATCCTGAACCTAACACTAACTGACTTTTACACTGCCTGTCACACTGACACTAAATGCAGTGATTAGATCACTGCATTCAGTGACACTGTGACAGGGGGGTGGGGGCAGATCGCAAGGGGTTAAGTATGCCTATGTGTGTGTATGTCAGTGTAGTGTTAGTGCACACTTACTGTGAGGTGTTCCTCTCATCGCATCGGTTGGAAATACCGCTGCGATGAGAGATTACATCACTTCCCCCTTCCTGTGTAAACACAGGAGGAGGAAGTGACAGGGCGGGAGAGCGCAGGGATTGGCTGGGAGCGATCGCGGGGGGGCGGGCAAACACGGACATCCGCCCGCTTGTCCCGGATCGCTCCCGGAGACACGGGGACCGCCGCACGCCGCGGAGGGGGTCCCGATCGGACCCCCGACCCACTACTGGGCGAGGACGTAAATTTACGCCCTTGTGCCCAGCCGTGCCATTCTGTGGCCGTAAATGTGCGTGCGGAGGTCCTTAAGTGGTTAAAAATAAATTTGAAAAAATACGAATATTCGCAATAGCGAATATTCACCGCGATATTCGATTTATTCGCGAATACTCGAAAATGCAATATTCGTAACGAATATTCGCAATGCGAATATTCGTGAGCAACACTATAACCTAACCCTACTTTAAACTTCTCCACAACTTTATCCCTGACCTGTATGGTGTGTTCCTTTTCTTTCTTGATGCTGTTTGTTCACTAAGGTTCTCTAACAAACCTCTGAGGGCTTCACAGAACAAATGTACTAATCAGGTGACTTCTGAAGACAATTGGTTCAACTAGATTTAAGTTAGGGGTATCAGAGTAAAGGGGCTGAATACAAATACACACCAATCTTTTCAGATTTTTATTTGTAATTGTAAAAAATCTTGAAAATCATTAATCATTTCCTTACACTTCACAATTATGTGCCACTTTGTGTTGGTCTATCACATAAAATCCCAATAAAATACATTTACATTTTTGGTTGTAACATGACAAAATGTGGAAAGTGTCAAGTGGTATGAATACTCTTTCATGGCACTGTATATATGTATAAAACTTCCCCAGAAACATAATTCCCTTATTATGTGATAGGCAAACTTCTGTTCCAAACAGTTTTTATATTATGACACTTTTTAAGGTTGTTTTATTACTCAATTTATCAAGTTTCAACAGTTTTTATTTTCTTATCTTAATCCTTTTTGGCTTTGTATCTGTACATTTTCATATTATTTAACTGTAAGTCTCTAATATTCTAGCTTTGAAAAAACAAAAAAGAACTTAAAGTGATTGTAAAGGCAATAAAATAAATAACAAACATGTTATACTTACCTCCTCTGTGCAGTTGGTTTTGCACAGAGCAGCCCAGATCCTCTTCTTATCGGGTCCCTCTTTGCTGCTCCTAGACCCCCACTCTTTTGAGTCCCCCTCAGCCAACAGCTTGTTAGGCCACGTACACACGATCAGAGCGGTCCGATGAGACTGGTCCGACGGACCGTTTTCATCGGACCACGCTGAAGTGGTCTGATGGTCTGATGTGCGTACATATCATCAGACCAAAATCCCATCGGACCAGAACGCGGTCAACGACGTGCTGAAAAAACGAAGTTCAATGCTTCCAAGCATGCGTCGACTTGATTCTGAGAATGCGCGGGTTTTTGGTCCGATGCTTTTGTGTACTAAGCATCGAATCTGATTTTAAAGCAAGTTTTAAAACTTTGGTCCAACGGACAACGGTCCGATGGGCCATACACACCATCGAATTGGTCCGATGAAACTGGTCTTCAGACCAGTTTCATCGGACCGGTCTGATCGTGTGTATGTGGCCTTACAGGTTGTCACGCAAGCCAAGTCAGAACTCTGTGCATCTATTCTGACACGGAGACCCAGCCTGGCCCTGCCCCCTCTCTCCCCTGATTGGCTGACTGACTTTGATCAACCGCCACAGAAGCCAATAGCACCGCTGCTCTGTCTCAGCCAATCAGGAGGAGTGTACTGGAAGGCTGAGGGGATCATGGACATTGCTGGAGAGAGAAGGAGGTCAGGTAGGTAATTAGGGGGTGCTGGGAAGGCTGCTACACACAGAAGATGTTTTATTTGAATGCATAGAATGCATTAAGATAAAAAAAAAACTTCTGCCTTTACAACTCCTTTAACAACTTGTCCATCATCATCATGCTGTTTTTCCTCAGTGTACCAGCAAGAATCCAAATATGTGTATGCACATAAGAATGTCTATAAAAGCCCACCAAGTTGCTGGGAATCCGTACAAATAGCCTCATTATCCAGTCTCACCTTCCCTGAAAAGGCAGTATTTCTTTTCGAAGGTACATACTTAGATAACTTCTTTTTACTGACCTTGATTACCCTTTGACCTGTAAACCAATGCTACTTATATTGACATCTCACATTACTGACCTTTTTCATGAATTGGGATTTGAATGGACTCTTGGCTGATTATAAATTCTGAGTGTTCTCTTGGAATCTGTTTGTGGTGTCCTACCACTTTTCATCACATTGTTTTAGTCCTTGGAGGAACAAGATATCAGTAGATATATCAATACAAAGGCACAAGGGTTACTAAAGTAGAAAACAGCAATCCAAAAGGTTGTATTTGAGCTTAGAAAAATCAAAACAAATGAATTCACAAAGTTGAAATGAAAGGTGCAGTCGACAAAAATACCAAAATTGGCAACAAAGGTGGCGTGTAATAAGATGGGGTTAGGGTGACATACCCCAATATATTTTTCCATTTTGGGTATGCTTACACTACCACATGCCTGAACAGGTTCAGCACATCAAGAGGAAAAGAACATATCTAGATATGCAATATTTATCCATTTCCTAATATATCTCTACTAACTTTGCACATGTAGACTTTGCAATATTTGCCCACTCTTCTTTGCAGAACTGCTCAAGTTCAGTAAAATTTGATGTTGACCATTTGTGGACTGCAGTCTTCAAGTCGTTCCACAGATTTTCAATGGGGTTTAACTGTGGGCTCTGATAAGGCCATGCAAGGACATTTACCTTTTTCTCCTACAACCACTTTGTGGTTTGTTTTGCTGTGTGCTTTGAATCATTGTTATGTTGGTAGGCAAACCTTCTTTCTATTGACAACTTTCTGGCATAGGGCTGCAGATTTTCCTCTAAAATTTGACAGTATTTTGCCCCATCCATTTTCCTTCTATCCTGCTGCAGAGAAACACCCCAATAAGGAATATTATCACCTCCATGCTTTACTGTAGGAATGGTGTTATTTGAATGGGGAGCTGTATTGGATTTCCACCAGACGTTTGGTGTTGAGGCCCAATAATTCCATTTTAGTCTCATCCATAACACCTTTTTCCATGTGGCCGCAGAATCTTCAAGGTGTGTTTTGGCAAAGCTAAATCGTGACTGCATTTGGCCTTTCTTGAAGAGTGTTTTTTTTTTTCTCGCATCCCTCCCATACAAGCCACATTTGTGTAAATTTTTTTATAATGTTGTCACATGCAAACAATGACCACTCGTTGTTATAAATTCCAATTGCTGTAGGCCTCTTGGTAGCCTCTCTGACCAATTTCCTCCTAGTTCTTTCACCTAGTTTGGAGCGACGTCCTGATCCAGGGAGGGTCAGTGTTGTACCAAATACCTTCCACTTCTTAATAATAGACTTCACTGTGCTTCTAGGCATTGATAAAGCCTATGATTTTTTTTGTATTCATCTCCTGACTTGTGCCTGTCCACAACTTTACCCCAGTGATCCCGATGACAGTGCCTTGCCATCCTTATTTGATAATTTGCTTAAGTTGCATTACCAGGGACTGAAATGTTCCAGGAAAATCTCTTTTCATGCTGAGCTAATCAAAATGACCACAGCTGATCACAGTTGAAAGTCAAATGGCTTTGTGTGCCATTGAGAAGGTGATTAGGAGGGGTGAACCTTTTT
This sequence comes from Rana kukunoris, assembly GCA_029574335.1. Lineage (NCBI taxonomy): Eukaryota > Metazoa > Chordata > Amphibia > Anura > Ranidae > Rana > Rana kukunoris. Next base: position 143,726,201 of record CM056049.1, on the reverse strand, counting down.
TCCAACTAATGGCCATATTCAGTAAGAGTTACGACGGCATATCAGTAGATACGCCGTCGTAACTCAGAATCTGCACCGCCGTATCTTTAAGTGTATTCTCAAAGTGAGATACGCTTAAATGTTGCTAAGATACGACTGGCGTAAGTCTCCTACGCCGTCGTATCTTAGCTGCCTATTTACGCTGGCCGATAGGGGCGTGTACGCTGATTTACGCCTAGAATATGCAGATCAGTGAGATACACCTATTCACGAACGTACGCCGGGCCGTCGCAGTACAGATACGCCGTTTACGTAAGGCGTTTTCAGGCGTAAATATATTCCAACATAAAGATGGCGCAGCCAATGTTAAGTGTGGACGTCGGGACCGCGTCAAATTTTACGTCGTTTGCGTAACTCGTCCGTGAATGTGGCTGGACGTAAATTACGTTCACGTCGAAACCAATGAGTCATAGAGGCGTCATTTGGAGCATGTGCACTGCAAAACGTCCACGGACGGTGCATTGCGCCGTTAGTAAAACACGTCAATTACGCGGGGTCACACTTAATTTAAATAAAACACGCCCACATCAAACACATTTGAATTTGGCGGGCTTACGCCGGCCCATTTACGCTACACCGCCGTAACTTAGCTTGGTGAATACAGCACTTGCCTCTCTAAATTACGATGGTGTAGCGTATCTGAGATACGTTACGCCCGCATAAAATTACGCCGCTCTACGTGAATCTAGCCATAAGTGATTCTTATGGCTAGATTCACGATTTTTTTTGTTTTGTTATTTTTTCTGACATGCTGGTGTTATATCTTTCACTTTGATGTTATAAGATTAAATACAGCTGGAGCAAAAAAAAAAGCAATACAATTTTATTATTTTCTATACCCACTGTAAGCTGGGAAAATACTTATTCTTTAAACATGTACAACTTCTTTTCAAATAATGAACAGCTTATTCATCCAACTTTTTATACTTTAGTTGTGCACAGTCATTTAGTTCTATTGGATTGCTATAAATAGTATAAGACTAACTACAGACCAATTAATAGTATGTTTATAGCTGTAATTTCTTTTCTAGCTCAGTGATATGAAGTTGCAGCAGTAGAGAGCTATTAGCAGCAGGAATCTTTGTAGAGAAACACACTAACTGGTTCTGTCCCATTCACAGATGTGTCTTTGGATTACAGCCAGATGATGTGAATTTCCTTCTGTTTTCCAGCTGCCAGATTAGGATGTGTTATTTTCCATCAGAATCATACAACCTCTTCACTTTATAAACTGATTGCATGGTGACTCATTTGTATAGATCTAAAAAAAAGATCATAAAAATAAATTGCATTAGAAAAAAAAAGAAAAAAACTTACAACTTTACTGCGCCTATATTGTACCTATAAAAATGACCGCATTTTGAATATTAAATGACATAAAATAGTATTTATTTATGGTGTTGTGGAGGCATTCAAGAGGCCCATTACAAATAAAATAGTCATTTTCATGTGCAGAATATGCCAATAATATCAAGAAATATGAATACAAACATTTATACACAGCCCTAAATGAAAAAGTATAAAATAAAACTTACCTGTGAAAGACCCTTTTTTTCTAAGGAAAGCAAAACTTTCAATGTGGTTGACATCTTTATAACTAGCCAACATTTGCTGATGACTTCCAAGGTGCCTACAGACATTTGATGCCTATTGTCCTACTTATCTCACCAAGCACAGATGACAATCAGGAGGTGTATCCTAAGCTCAGGTGCCGTACACACGGCAGAGAACCTCGACGGGCAGAACACATCGTTCCGCCCGTCGAGGTTCTCTCTCGGCCGTCGGATTCGGCGACCCGCCCGTCGGGAATGGCAACCAGCCATTCTTCCAGGCGGGCCGTCGAGGAAATAGAGAGCGTGCTCTCTATTTCGGCTCGACGGGCTTCCCGACGGGAAGCTCGCTGAGACCGTACACACGGCCGAGGTCCTCGCTGGAATGTGCATTCCAGCGAGGTTCTCGCTGATTTTCAGCGAGAACCTCGGCCGTGTGTACGGGGCCTCACAGTCATCCCTGTTTTGGAAAAAAAGACTACTATATCCCTCTTCTGCATTCCACTTCCTGTGTCCCTTGTTTTTTCACAATTATACCTATTTTTTGTTATATTTGAACAGATCTGTATACTGTAAATGAATAAACTATTTGATATTAAAGTGTAGCGACATTGATTATTGTTTTGAAGAGATGCGGAAACTTTTCAAATTTTATCAATGTTTTACTTTATTTCAGAAGTGATGGGATATTTTAAAGCCAGGTTTTCAACTTTTGGGATCTGAAGGAGCACCAGACTTTTTAGGATGAGTCAAAGTGAAACATGAAAATAATGGGCCAGATTCAGAGAGCCATTATGCCGGCGTTACAGGAGATGCGCGGTGTAAGTCTAAATATGCGCATGCGTATCGATGCGCCGCATCCCCAAAACGATATACGCATGAAATCAATTTTTTTTCGACCGGCGTAATTTCGATAGACCGGCGCATCTGTGCATGCAAAACTGCGCTAGACACACCATTGATTTGCTAGTCAAATATGCAAATGAGGGAGTTATGGCGATCCACAAAAGTAAGTTGGTGCAGCGCAGGCTTCGCGCTGTGCACAACAGCTGCACGTCCTTTCTAGATTTCTACAGAATTGCCAGATTACCACGCACCGTGGGGGCCATTAATTGCACACATGTGGCACTCCAGCCCCCCTGTGAGACAGAGCACATATACCGCAATCGGAAGCATTGGCACTCCATCAACGTACAGGTGATAGTCGATGCCCAATGCCTCATATGGCCCGTCTGTGCCAAACACCCCGGATCCAGCCATGACAGCTACATACACAATCATCCCAATGGAATTTGAACAGAACATGTATGGGGACACCTGGTTGGTTGGTGAGTGACATGGGAGTCAGGCATGACTGCCCCCCCGCCCATGATGCACACATCACAAGGGGCACATGCACTACTAACATCCTCCTGTCTTTTCCCTTCCAGGTGACTCTGCATATGCACTGGGACCCCATCTCATGACTCCTATCTGGAACCCCCAAACCCCAGGAGAGGAAAGATACAATGAAGCACACTCCCAAACCCGTGCAGTCGTGGAGCGCACCTTTGGCCTCCTGAAGTAACGTTTCCGATGCCTGGATAAGTCTGGGGGTACCCTGTTGTATTCCCCAAACTTTGTGTGCCAGATCATCGGTGCATGTTGCATGCTGCACAACTTCGCAGTGAGAAAGGGCCTGGAGATTGACATAAGTGATGACCTGACCCCCGAACCAGACAATCCCCCCCTAACCAAGGCTACCCCATCTTCTGAGGGAAGAGCAGCCAGGAGACAGCTCACATTAGGCATCTTTGCACGTTAAACACACACATTAATCATGGCACAATGAGAATGCATGCATGCACACCACTGTGGTCTCTAGCACACACACCCCACATCCTCATCAAATTGGATTGGCACAAGCCCACCATGCAGGACTTGTGAGCAGCAACGCCACGCCACGGCTCCAATTATGTCACTGTACATTCATACACCATTCACACGGACCTGGGGATCACTTCTCCCTGGTCCTGGGGAACCCTTCTCCACCACAAATGAGGGTGACACCCCTTTTCCGACAGGAATGTCACCCAACATTCAAAAATCAGGCAAAACCAAAAAATAAATAAAAAATGTCCAGCAAAAAAAAAAAAGTCCAGCAAAGAAAAAAAAAGGGGGGAAACAAAATGAATGCCACTGGCGTGACCCATGCCTGGGGCGCCCACGGCCACGGCCCCGACTCCTCAGGGTGGACTCATGGGGGGGGTAATCCGGGGAAGGAGGAGCAGCCACTGGTCTCTGCCCGCCTGGCGGCCTGCCCTCCAAGGCCACGGCTATTCTCTCTCTCTCTGTGCAGGCAGTGCCAAGCAGTCTCTCTCTCTCTCTCTCTGTGCAGACAGTGTCAAGCAGTCTCTCTTTCTGTGCAGGCAGTGTCAAGCAGTCTCTCTCTCTCTCTCTGTGCAGGCAGTGTCAATCACTCTCTCTCTCTCTCTCTCTCTCTCTCTCTCTCTCTGTGCAGGCAGTGTCAAGCAGTCTCTCTCTCTCTCTGTGCAGGCAGTGTCAAGCAGTCTCTCTCTCTCTCTGTGCAGGCAGTGTCAAGCAATCTCTCTCTCTCTGTGCAGGCAGTGTCAAGCAGTCTCTCTCTCTCTCTCTGTTCAGGCAGTGTCAAGCAGTCTCTCTCTCTCTCTGTGCAGGCAGTGTCAAGCAGTCTCTCTCTCTCTCTCTGTGCAGGCAGTGTCAAGCAGTCTCTCTCTCTCTCTGTGCAGGCAGTGTCAATCAGTCTCTCTCTCTCTCTGTGCAGGCAGTGTCAAGCAGTCTCTCTCTCTCTCTCTGTGCAGGCAGTGTCAAGCAGTCTCTCTCTCTCTGTGCAGGCAGTGTCAAGCAGTCTCTCTCTCTCTCTGTGCAGGCAGTGTCAAGCAGTCTCTCTCTCTCTCTCTTTGCAGGAAGTGTCAAGCAGTCTCTCTCTCTTTGCAGGAAGTGTCAAGCGGTCTCTCTCTCTCTCTGTGCAGGACGGGTCAGTGTATGTAGGACAGGACGGTGTATGTAGGACAGGACGGTGTATGTAGGACATATGTCAGAAACAACCCTGAAAGACATGCTAGTGTGCCTAAGAGCTTCCTTGCATGCTGATCTCATGGAATGTGTAACTGACATACATACACACACACACACACACTGACTTGCATGTCTGTGTGTACTGACACAAACACGGGCGCGTAGGTCAGGTTATGTGTGTCAGATAAGTCGCACCGCGTCCGCCGCTCCCCCCCCCCCTTCGGGTGCCGGCTTCGGGCTGAAGCCCCTGGTCTTTTTGCCACCTAGCAACGCCCCTGGTCATGAGGGATCGTTTTTCACTTGCTTTTTCGTTTGGATTCCTTGCCGGATGTCATGCACCTTGTAGTACCACAGGGGGTGAGTGTGGTATTGTGTGAGAAAAAGTGGCTGTATAGCCCTGTAGGAATCTTTCTAATCTTGCTGTCTGCCAGAGCTCTCAAAGGAAGCATCCGTCTTCCATCGCGCTGCGCATGCGCCTCCTACCCATGGTGTTTGTTAGCTTGTAGGAATTTGTGGTTTATCTTCCTTTACCTGGTAAGGAAATAAAATAAAATATGAGTAAAGATAAACCTGAGAAAAGCACTCAAATATAATTAAGAGACCCATGATTTAAGAAAGAAATTATTTCCTAGACAGGCTGTGAAACTGGCATGATGAATGCTAGATAAAATCAAATGAAAATAGTTATGTGAAGTGAATATTTATTTTATAAAATGTTAACGTCTATTTTACGGTATATTCACTGCAGACAGGCGGTCCATCGGGCAATATAAGCACACTTACATATCCAGGCATGCAGCGTTGTCGTCACCAGGCAGATTCTACAATTGGCTTTGAGTGCAGGTGCTGGTATCTTAGGTAAGGTAAACCAGCAGCAAAGGCTTCCGTCTTCACAGCTGGCTTCCTACTAGGGATGAGCCGAACACCCCTGGGTTCGGTTCGCACCAGAACCTGCGAACAGACCAAAAGTTTTTGTGAACTTTAGAACCCTGTTAAAGTCTAAAAGTGTTTGGGAACCCAGGTCCTGCCCCAGGGGACATGTATCAATGCAAAAAAAAGTTTTAAAAAACTGCAGCTTTTTCAGGAGCAGTGATTTTAATAATGCTTAAAGTGAAACAATAAAATTGAAATATTCCTTTAAATTTCGTACCTAGGGGGGTGTATAGTATGCCTGTAAAGTAGCGCTTGTAATTTCTGAAGGAAAAAAGTCATTTAAAATCACTCACCTTAGGGTCTGGTATGGATATTAAGGGGAACCCTGCGTCAAATAAAAAAAAATGATGTGGGGGTTCCCCCCAAATATCCATTCCAGACCCTTTAGGTCTGGTATGGATTTTAAGGGGAACTCCACCCCAAATTTAAAAAAAAAATGCCGTGGACCCCCACACATTTTTTTTTTATGAATGACTTTTCTCTGTATTGCCGGGGACCCGACAATTGATTATAGCCACGAGTGATTTTAAATTACTTTTTTTCCTTCAGAAATGACACTTTGTGCAGGGACAGTTCTAAGCATGGGAAACAAGCGCTCCTTTACAGGCATACTATACACCCCCCCCCCCCCCCGGTACGAAATTTAAAGGAATATTTCACTTTTATTGTTTCACTTAAAGGAATTTTTAAAATCACTGCTGCCAAAAAAACTGCAGTTTTTAAAACTTTTTTTTACATGTGCCCTGGGGCAGGACTCAGGTCCCAAAAACAATTTTTAGGACAATAACTTGCATATTAGCCTTTAAAATTAGCACTTTAGATTTCAAACGTTCGAGTCCCATAGACTTTGAGATCCTATCTTATCGTATTTACACATTTCTAGCAATTTCTTTGATTTGGTTACTTGTTTATTCGGTGATATAGAGATGGTTATTGCTTTATTGTCACTTTACAGACTGATTGCACATTAGTCATAGTTTATATATTTTTTTCTAGATGTCTTTTGACACGTATTTGTTGCAGCTGCACTTAGTTACCACTAGGCTTCATGCACACTGCTGCTCCTAAACTCACATAGCCTGCGTTCACACCGGTGCGACTTGTTATGCAACTTGACCATTCCAAATCGCACGACAATTCGCACCCTATTGTTGGTAATGGAACTGTTCAAATCAACGTGACTTCATCAGTGTCTCTTATCGGTGATGCCTATCAGTGCCACCTATCAGTGCCGCCTATCAGTGCAGCCTCATCAGCGCACATCAGTGAAGAAGAAAAATTACCTATTTGCTAAATTTTATAACAAAATATGTTTTGTTTTTTCAACATTTTCTTGTTTGTTTAGCAAATAAAAAAACCAGTGGTGATTAAATACCACCAAAAGAAAGCTCTATTTGTGTGAAAGATAAGGATAAAAAATGTCATATGGGTACAGTGCTGCATGACCATGCAATTGTCAGTTAACCACCTGCCGACCACTGCCTGTAGATTTACGTTGGCAGAATGGCACAGCTGTGTCTAGGGACTTACCTGTACGTCCCTTTGCATTTGCCGCCATGCGGGTACACGCGCCCCGGCTGAGAGCTCCATACCTACAGGAACTGCAGACTCGATGTCCACCGGTGTCCCGCAATCGTGTCACAGAGCTGCAGATGGGGAGATGTAAACAAGGCATTTCCCTGTTCTGCCTAGTGACAGGACACTGATCTACTGCTCCCTGTCATCGGGAGCAGTGATCAATGTCATGTCACTCGTAGCCCATCCCCCCACAGTTAGAATCACCCCCTAGGACACACGTAACCCCTTCCTCGCCCCCTAGTAGTTAACCCCTTCCCTGCCAGTGTCATTTACACAGTAATCAGTTCCTTTTTAGCACCGATTGCTGTAAAAATGACAATGGTCCCAAAATAGCGTCAAAAGTGTCCGATGTGTCCGCCATAATGTCGCCGTCATGATAAAAATCTCTGATCCCCGTCGTTACTAGTAAAAAAAAAAATAATAATAATAAAAATGCCATTAATCTATTCCCTATATCTTATGCGTAAACCGATCAATATACGCTTATTGAGAATACATAATCGGCCTACATTTTTTGGGGGATATTTATTATAGCAAAAAGTAAAAAAATATTGCTTTTTTTCTTTTGTTTATAGCGCAAAAACAAGAAAATCACAGAGGTGATCACCACCAAAAAAAAAGCTCTATTTGTGGGAAAAAATAATTTAGTTTGGGTACAACATTTCACTTGTTGTCAGTTAAAGTGACGTAGTGCCGAATCGCAAAAAGTGTTCAGAAAGGAGGTAAATTCTAAACAAGTGCATTTTGTTTCGTTCTGAATCGAAATTCGGACACATTTTTCATTATTCGTAAATTCGTATGCATCTGAATTTCCGAATTACAAAAGTAACGAATTTAAATGAATCCGAAATAACAATTCAAATCTAAAAAAACATGAAAGAAATTCAATTTGAATTTAATTCAATAACAATTTTGAATCGAATTCAAAAACAAATTCAAATCGAATTAGAAAAAAATAGAAATCGATTTTCGAATAGTATAAATTCGAACTCGAGAATAGATTGGAAAATATTTCAACAATGGAAACTAAAATAGAAAAGAATAGAAAAACAATTATATATTATATTTTATTCTATTCTGCTCTATTGTTTTTTTTTCTATTCTTCTCTATTCTATTTTAATCATTTCTCTTGGAATTTGAATTTATTCTAAACAAAATTTGAATTTCTTATAGAATGAAATCAAATTTGAATAGAAAAGATTATAATAGATTCGTTTCGTATTTGAATTTGAAAATGTTTTGATCGAATTCGAAAAAAATCTACCCACATAGAAGAAGAAAACTATATATAACCGTTTTCCAAAATACAAATTTCATATAGAATGAAATCAAATTTGAATAGAAAAGATTAAAATAGAATAGAAAAGAATAAACTAGAAAAACAATAGAACAGAATAGAATAAAATATAATATATATTATATTTTGTTCTACTGTTTATCCAGTCTATTCTTTTCTATTACTTTCAATTATTTTCCATTCAAATCTTTTCTATTCAAATTCAAATTCATTCTATATGAAATTCGAACTTCTGAAGCCATCTTCTGAAATTTGAATTTCGTATAGAATTAATTTGAAATTAATTAGAAATCTATTCTTTTATATTATTTTCTATTCAAATTCAAAATCATTCTGTACGAAATTCGAATTTCGGAAAATGGATCTTAATATTTTATATATATATATATAACCATTTTACCAAATTTGAATTTAGTTTAGAATGAATTTGAATTTGAATAGAACAGATTAGAATAGAACATTTTGGAAGATGGTTTGATGGTAGATAATTAGTCCATCAACAATAAAGAAAGTGCACACTAAAACTATCACAATGTCAATGGTGAAATACAAAATCTAAAAATCTCTCAAAATCTTCAAAACAGATTAGGTTCTCTTACCAAATGGGGTGGACACATCTGTTATACAACAGTGGGTCATACAGGCTTGGTCATACAATGCCCGGTTGGTCCGGATCAGTGTTGGATGGATTTTTGTGGTCCCCAGAGGCCTGAATCAATCCTGGATGGAAATGGTGGTCCGGCAGGGTGGGGTATGGAGTTCACACTCTTCCACTGTCAGATGAATACCCGGATGGTTCCACAAGAACTCCAAAAATGCAGGAAATAAAAAGAGATGCTCCCAATGGTGCAGGTCAAACCACGTTTGGTTTATTTATAAGAGTGTCATACATGAATGACAAAATAAAATGGTGATCACAATAAAACATGTAAAAAGCAATGTGGGGTGCAGTAATGCTCGCCAGACGCATTTCGACTCCAGCGGTCATCGACTGGGGCATACCATCTGGGATCACAAGCCTGTATGACCCACTGTTGTATAACAGATGTGTCCACCCCATTTAGTAAGAGTACCTAATCTGTTCATGATTTGAAGATTTTGAGAGTAACTGCAGACAAATATATATATATATATTCTGGGCCAGATCCACAGAGAATTGCCCCGCGTACAGTATCAGAGATACACTACGCCGCCGTATTTTACCTGGCTCTAAGTCGAATCGAGGAAGATTTTGGCCCGCAAGGTACGGCGGCGTAGTGTATTTCTCGCGGCGGAATCAAAAATACGCGATTAGGGGGTGTGAAGCATTTAAATTAGGCGTGTCCCCGCGGCGACCGAACTGCGCATGCTCCATTCAGAAATGTCACGCCGCGCATTCCGCAAAATTAAGTCAAAACGTCATTTTTTTTTTGTAGCGTAATTTACGTACATTCCTATTCACGGACGGAAAAAATTGAAAATTCGACACGGAAACGACGGCCATACATAATTTGAAAGTACGCCAGCGTATCAGGAGATACACTGGCGTACTAGCTCTGTGGATCTGGCCCTCTGTTCTGTTCTATTGTTTTTCTATGCTACTCTTTTCTGTTATTTTACATTTTACTCTAATATTTTCTATTCAAATTCATTCTATACAAAATTCCAATTTCAGAAGATGGCTTTATATAATACTGTATATAACAACTTCCGAAATTCTAATTCGAATTTAAATACAAAAGATTAGAATAGAATAGAAAATAATATATATTCTTTTGTTTTCTTTTTCTTTCTTTTTTTTTTAATTTTTTTCTTTTTTCTCCTTCTTTTTTTTTTTCTTCTATATATATATATTCTAATCATTTCTATTCACATTCATTCATACCAAATTAGAATTTCAGGTGTTTTATATATATATATATATATATATATATATATATACAAACATCATCTTCTGAAATTCGAATTTGGCACTTAAGCATGGCAGTTCACAAAACAATCCAAAAAGAAAATTCCCCAGCATACTTACCAGCTAGCCAGCATAATATAAAGAAAAAGGTCTAAACTGTTTCCACAATTTACATTGGATGCAAATATATGTGAAGCCGCACTGCCACGTCAAGGCCCCTCTGCAAAGTGCAGTCCCTAACTCTACTCTAATGCCACGTACACACGATCATTTTTTGTGATGAAAAAAACGACGTTTTCTGTGAAGTAAAAAACGATGTTTTTGAAACGTCACTTTTCAAAGACGATGTTGCATTCACACCATCGTTTTTTTCACAAAAAGCGAGGTTACGTTTACCACTCTTTTCCATTGAAGCTCGCTTCATAACTAGCTTCTGGGCATGCGCGGGTTGAAAAACGTTGTTTTAAACGACGTTTTTGCTACACACAGTGATTTTTTGTGAAACAAAAAACGACGTTTTGAAAAACGACACAAAAAATTCAAGCATGTTGGAATTTTTTTTTGGTCCACACACGATCAATTTAAATGACGTTTTAAAAAAGGCCTTTTTTTCATCGCAAAAAACAACCGTGTGTACACGGCATTACATTTCCAAATTGATAAATATATAGCAAGAAATAAATAAAGGGCCAGATTCTCAAAAGAATTCGAATTTCCCGCCGGCGTATCATTTCTATTCAGAGAACATTATACGCCAGATTTACGCTAAAATCCGACTGGCGTAATAATCTTACACTGTCGGATCTTAAATGTAATGTTACGCCGGCCGCTAGGTGGCGTTTACGTAGATTTCTCATTTGACTATGCAAATGAGCCTGATACGCCGATTCCCGAAAGTTTTTGCGCCGCCTCATCGTCATTTACGTTGTTTCCGTAAGCGTAAACTTACCCCTGCTATATGAGGAGTACGTTTACGAAGGTCTGTCGTATGCCATGTTAAGTATGGCCTCGGGACAGCGTTTTCTTTTTCCATCGTTTACGTAGCTTTCCTAAGTCGTTCGCGAATAGATTTGGATTTGCGTAAATGACGCTCACGTCGGCTTCAGAGACGTTTTCCGACGTGAGTTGGAGCATGCGCACTGGGCTATTTTTACGGCCGGCACATGCACAGTTCGATTGGCGCGGGGGCGTGCTTAATTTAAATACAAGCCGCCCCCTTTGAATTACGTGGCCTTACGCCAGGCCATTTACACTACGCCGCCGCAAATTACGGAGCAACTGCTTTGAGAATACGGCACTTGCTCCAGTAAGTTGCGGCGGCGTAGTGTAAATGGATTTAAGTGTCTAAACTAGTTAATAAATGTTAAAACAGAGGTTTTTGTTGCATATATTTGCATTCATAAGTGAGGCTACATAGCAGTGTCGTAGCGTGGGTTGTCAACGCCCGGGTAAGGGCAAGAAATTTGCGCCCCCTAACCCGTATATAAATCAGGTAGGTCAATGTAGTGGTCAGTATAGCAATCAGATAGGTCAGTTTAGTGGTCAGTGTAGGAATCAGGTAGGTTAGTATAGTGATCAGGTAGGTCAGTGTATGAATCAGGTTGGTCAGTACTACTGTACTAGTGGAAGGGAGTGCTAAAAAATTTACGGGTTAGGGGGCGCAAATTTCTTGCCCTTACCCGGGCGTTGACAACCCACGCTACGACACTGCTATGTAGCCTCACTTATGAATGCAAATATATGCAACAAAAACCTCTGTTTTAACATTTATTAACTAGTTTAGACACTTAAATCCATTTACACTACGCCGCCGCAACTTACTGGAGCAAGTGCCGTATTCTCAAAGCAGTTGCTCCGTAATTTGCGGCGGCGTAGTGTAAATGGCCTGGCGTAAGGCCACGTAATTCAAAGGGGGCGACTGTTCGGACATGAATCACATATGTGTGGACACCCATGCAGTCCGATTCTGGTCCGAACAGAAAAAAGGGTCCTGTGCGTTTGGACCGAATGTGGTGCGATATCAGCCATACTATCTGTATGGCTAAAATTACATCGTACAGACATCGCATGTAATGTGAACAGCAGTGCGCTGCGAATCACATGCGATGTCTGGCATCGCACAAGTGTGAACCGGGCCTTATGGTCACTTTTTAACCAGTTAGGGACCCCCGCACGCCTATGTACGTCCACAACATGGCTCGTACAGGCACAAGGGCGTAAATTTACGTCCTCGCCTTAGTGCGGTTCGGGGGTCCCATCGGGACCCCCTCCGCGGCGTGCGGCGGTCCCCCTGGCTCTGGGAGCGATCGCCGACGAGCGGGCGGATGTCCGTGTTTTCCGCCCCCCCCGCGATCGCTCCCAGCCAATGGGAGCGCGCTCCCAGCCTGTCACTTCCTCCTCCTGTGTTTACACAGGAAGGAGGAAATGATGTAATCTCTCATCGCAGCGCTGTTTCCCAGCGCTGCTGATGAGAGAAGACATCCACAGTAAGTGTGCACCAACACAACACTGACACACACTCACATAGGCATATTAACCCCTTGTGATCGCCCCCCCCACCCCCCTGTCACAGTGTCACTGAATGCAGTGATCTAATCACTGCATTTAGTGTCAGTGTGACAGCCAGTGTAAAAACAGTTACTGTTAGGTTCAGGATAGCCCCCCCACCCCCCCTAATAAAGTTTTAACCCCCTGATCACCGCCCTAGTTAACCCTTTCACTCCCTATTGCCAGCGTCACTAAGCGATCATTTTTCTGATCGCTGTATTAGTGTCGCTGTTCCCGCTAGGTAGCTATTTTTTTTATTACGATTTTTTTTTTTTACTAAAGACATGTGGCTAAATAAATTTTGGCCTAAATGTTTTACTAAAATTTAGTTTATTTGATTTTTTTTATAACAAATAGTAAAAAAATAGTGATTTTTTTCAAAATTGTCGCTCTATTTTAGTTTATAGCGCAAAAAATAAAAATCGCAGAGGCGATCAAATACCACCGAAAGAAAGCTCTATTTGTGGGAAGAAAAGGACGCAAATTTTGTTTGGGAGCCACGTCGCACGACCGCGCAATTGTCTGTTAAAGCGACGCAGCGCCGAATTGTAAAAACACCTTGGGTCATTTAGCAGCGTAAGTGTCCGGGTCTTAAGTGGTTAAATTGAGAATTTTACAATTATTTTGGAGACTAGAGAAATGCTTAGATTGCCTAAAGTCTAAAGTATAGATTGAGAGTGCAGAAATGTTTTTTTCTGAATAGAGCAGATCCTCTAGCCCTGGATAACAGGAAAGAATTCCCCTATATAATTTGTGAGTGGAATGTGTAGGAATATAAAATGAATAAAAAAAATAATATAAAATTCCCTGAGAACGTGATATCTTTTCGTAGTAAGGGGAATGTTTCATTACAGGATTTAATTGTATATCCTGTTCTTGGGGTGAAGCTAGAAGACCCCTGATGTCTCCATTGAGAGGACCTTGTCACTACTGTCACATAATGGTTAGGACACATGTTAATACATAAACACCTATTACACATCCCTATACACACCAGAAGTGGAAGAAGTAGCCATAGAGCCCCTTCCAGCCATGCTAATGTGGGCCTGTGCATCCAAGTGGTAATGACCCCTGGTCATGAAAGGAATAAATAAAAGAGGAAGCAATTTAACTGTAAATATACCAAATTTTTATTGTGTGTTTATGAAATTATAATTATGAACCTATACAGGCACGGACTGGCCATTGGGACTACCAGGAGTTTCCCGGTGGCCCGATGGCTCAGTGGGCCGGTCAGGTGCAGTCCTTGAGCTGCTCCTCTCTAACAGTGAGTAATCGCGATTTCACTCCTGTCAAGAGAAGCAGCTTTCTGCTTCCTCCCGCCCTATAGGGGGAGATAGACAGCCGGCAGACTTTCCTTCCTCTCTCCCCTTATCACTTGTGACTTATCACATGACTGGAGGGAGGAACAATGCTGCCTTTCTGGAGAGCTGTGAATGAGTACAGGTGGGAGGGGGAGGAGAGGGGGCACTCTGATTTAAGGGGGGGACACACTGATGGGGGACACTTTGATGGGGGACACCCTGGTGCAATGGGGGACACTCTGATGCAAGGGGGAAACTCTGATGAGGGGCACTCTAATCCAATGGGGGACACTCTAATGCAAGGGGGCCCCGCTGATGTAAGGGGAAACTCTAATGCAAAGGGGGCTCTCTGGTACAAGGGGGGACACTCTAATGCAAAGGGGGCTCTCTGGTACAAGGGGGGGACACTGATGCAAGGGGGGCAGTCTGATACAAAGGGGAACATTCTGATGTAAGGGGGGACACTCTAATGCAAGGGGAGCACTCTGATGCAAGGGGGAACACTCTGGTGTAAGGGGGGGACACTCTAATGCAAAGGCGGCTCTCTGGTGCATGGGGGCACACTCTGATGAAAGGAGGGGACACTCTGATGCAAGGGGGGCACTCTGATGTAAGGGAGACTGTGCATCCAAGTGGTAATAACCCCCGGTCAGGAAAGGAATAAATAAAAAAGCACGCAATTTAAATGTAAATATACCAAATTTGTATTGTGTGTTTATGAAATTAGAATTATGGACCTATGCATTTTTTCCTTTTCCAACTATATATACTCTGATTAAACCAAGAGTCCTTTGGTAAAATCAATTGGCCAGAAGTGAAGATCTAGTGATCCTCTCGCCCGTTTGCTGGCACACTGTTGACCAAGAGATTCCAAGCCTGCCCACCACGGCAAGGTAGACTCTTCTAGGGCAGGACCTACACTAACTACATTAACCACTTGCCCACGGCGTCATGTCTAAAAGACGTTATGACTTTAAAGATGGATATCTCGGTAACGGCAGCAGCTGCTGCCACAACCGAGATATCCATCTTTACCGTGGGCAGTCCTGTACACGATAATGGCGGTCTCCGCGGCAGATTCGCCGCGAGATCGCCGTTATCGGTGGCAGGAGAGGGCCCCCGATCGGGGATCGGGTCCTGTCGGCAGCTGTGTTGGGATACGAGTGAGGGAAAAATCACCCCCACCCGTTCCCCATAGCTCTGTGTTAGAAAAAAATATATATAATGTTTGGGGGGTATAAGTAATTTTCTATAAAAAAAAAAGTGTTTTATTCTCGTAAACACCGAATCTAAAAAACAGGCCTGTTGGGCAAGTGGTGGTAGCGTCCCCTCTTGGTGGTAGATGAGTGCATATAAGTGAGGGCAGGTGATATTACCAGTATGCTGGGCGTGGGAGAGTGAGGGCAGATGAAACTTGGGGGGAAGTTCCACTGGCCACACTCGCCCCATACCCAGAGTGGTAGCGTCCCCTCTTGGTGGTAGATGAGTGCATATAGGTGGGGCCAGGGGTACTACCATTACGCTGGGCGTGGATGAGTGTAGACAGATGAAACTTGGGGGGAAGTTCCACTGGCGACACTTACCCTATACTCAGGGTGGTAGCGTCCCCTCTTGGTGGTAGATGAGTGCATATAGGAGGGGGCCAGGGGGTAGTACCATTACGCTGGGCATGGGGGAGTGTGGACAGATAAAACTTGGGGGGAAGTTCCACTGGCCACACTCAACCTATACTCAGGTTGGTAGCATCCCCTCTTGGTGGTAGATGAGTGCATATAAGTAAGGGCAGGTGGTATTACCAGTATGCTGGGCATGGGGGAGTGAGGGCAGATGAAACTTGGGGGAAGTTCCACTGGCCACACTCACCCCATACCCAGAGTGGTAGCGTCCCCTCTTGGTGGTAGATGAGTGCATATAGGAGGGGGCCAGGGGGTAGTACCATTATGCTGGGCATGGGGGAGTGTGGACAGATGAAACTTGGGGGGAAGTTCCACTGGCCACACTCAACCTATACTCAGGTTGGTAGCATCCCCTCTTGGTGGTAGATGAGTGCATATAAGTAAGGGCAGGTGGTATTACCAGTATGCTGGGCATGGGGGAGTGAGGGCAGATGAAACTTGGGGGGAAGTTCCACTGGCCACACTCACCCCATACCCAGAGTGGTAGCATCCCCTCTTGGTGGTAGATGAGTGCATATAGGTGGGGGCAGGGGGTAGTACCATTATGCTGGGCATGGGGGAGTGTGGACAGATGAAACTTGGGGGAAGTTCCACTGGCCACATTCACCCTATACTCAGGGTGGTAGCTTCCCCTCTTGGTGGTAGATGAGTGCATATAAGTGAGGGCAGGTGGTATTACCAGTATGCTGGGCGTGGGGGAGTGAGGGCAGATGAAACTTGGGGAGAAGTTCCACTGGCCACACTCACCCCATACCCAGAGTGGTAGCGTCCCCTCTTGGTGGTAGATGAGTGCATATAGGTAGGGCCAGGGGGTAGTACCATTACGCTGGGCGTGGGGGAGTGTAGACAGATTAAACTTGGGGGTAAGTTCCACTGGTGACACTAACCCTATACTCAGTGTGGTAGCGTCCCCTCTTGGTGGTAGATGAGTGCATATAGGAGGGGGCCAGGGGGTAGTCCTATTACGCTGGGCATGGGGGAGTGTGGACAGATGAAACTTGGGGGGAAGTTCCACTGGCCGCACTCACCCTATACTCAGGGTGGTAGCATCCTCTCTTGGTGGTAGATGAGTGCATATAGGTAAGGGCAGGTGGTATTACTAGTATGCTGGGCGTGGGGGAGTGAGGGCAGATGAAACTTGGGGGGAAGTTCCACTGGCCACATTCACCCCATACCCAGAGTGGTAGCGTCCCCTCTTGGTGGTAGATGAGTCAGTGTATTGGGTTGTGAGGCAGTTGATCCAGAGGAAGGCAAAAAAACGCAGCAAAGCATGATCAATGTGCTCCAGCTGGGGAAAAAATTCCTTCCTGATCCCCCGAGAGGCAATCGAATATTTCCTGGATCAGCCCTGTGTGGGGGAGGATGGGCAATTGGAGCCCCACCCTCAGTGGTAAGTGAGTGGAGATGTGGGTGTCGGTGTGGGTGTCCGAATGTGGGAGACACACTCTTCTGGAGACTGAATGTGGGAGACACACTCTTCTGGAGTCTGAATGTGGGCGACACACTCTTCTGGAGTCTGAACGTAGGAGACACCCTCTTTTGGAGTCTGAACGTGGGAGACACACTCTTCTGGAGTCTGAACAATTTCTTTCAACTTGTTGGCAATCTTCACTCCCAAAAAAGCTGCACCCCTCCCATTTAAGTGCAGTCTATCCCTGCTATAGAGCCGGTAATTGACCGCAAAGTCAGCCCAGTTCTCCAAGAAGCCAAACTCCTCTTCTCTGCACCAGTTCTTCAGCCACTTGTTAAGCTCTTTAAGCTCCTGCTGCCTTTCTGGTGTGGCTTGAGGTACAGGCAGTATTTCTGAAAATACTGCCTTGGAGGTCCTTTTTTTCAACATAGTCCCTATGTCCCTGAAATCATTTTGTAGGATGCTCCATCTTCCTCTAACTTTGTCATGGGTACCAATATGTATCAAAACAGCTGGGTCCTCCCCAGCCCCACGCAACAATCTTTCCATCCGATCTGCAATGTCCCGAACCCGAGCGCCTGGTAAACAACATACTGTTCGGAGGTGGCGGTCTTTGTGACAGATTGCCCTCTCTGTCCCTCTAATCATTGAATCCCCTACCACCAGTATCTGCTTATCCCTTCTTGTAACCTTGCCCCCATCTTTACAGGGGGAGATGTTCCCATGGTTCACCTGGCATTTTGGTGGAGTCTCAATGTCTGGTACAGTCCCAATGTGCACATTACACTCTACTGGAGCTTGAACATTAGCATCACACTCTGCTGGAGTCTCAACGTTAGCGCCACACTCTTCTGGAGACTGTACGTGGGAGATACACTCTTCTGGAGACTGAACGTCGGTGACACACTCTTCTGGAGTCTGAATATGGGCGACACCCTCTTCTGAAGTCTGAACGTGGACGACACACTCTTCTGGAGTCTGAGAGTGGGCGAAATACTCTTCTGGAGTCTGAGTGTTGGTGACACACTCTTCTTGAGTTTGAGTGTGGGCGACACACTCTTCTGGAGTCTGAACGTGGAAGACACGCTCTTCTGGAGTCTGAACGTGGAAGACATGCTCTTCTGGAGTCTGAACGTGGAAGACACGCTCTTCTGGAGTCTGAACGTGGAAGACACGCTCTTCTGGAGTCTGAACGTGGAAGACACGCTCTTCTGGAGTCTGAGAGTGGGCGACACACTCTTCTGGAGTCTGAGTGTGGGTGACACACTCTTCTGGAGTCTGAGTGTGGGCGACACACTCTTCTGGAGTCTGAGTGTGGGCGACACACTCTTCTGGAGTCTGAGTGTGGGCGACACACTCTTCTGGAGTCTGAGTGTGGGCGACACACTCTTCTGGAGTCTGAGTGTGGGCGACACACTCTTCTGGAGTCTGAGTGTGGGCGACACACTCTTCTGGAGTCTGAGTGTGGGCGACACACTCTTCTGGAGTCTAAGTGTGGGCGACACACTATTCTGGAGTCTGAGTGTTGGGGACACACTCTTCTGGAGTCTGAGTGTGGGCGACACACTCTTCTGGAGTCTGAGTGTGGGTGACACACTCTTCTGGAACCTGAGTGTGGGTGACACACTCTTCTGGAGTCTGAGTGTGGGTGACACACTCTTCTGGAGTCTGAGTGTGGGTGACACACTCTTGTGGAGTCTGAACATGGGAAACACACTCTTCTGGAGTCTGAACGTGGGCGACACACTCTTCTGCAGTCTGAATGCCCCTTTCAATACTGCTCACTGTGGCAGGCCTGCCGTGTGAGTTGGGTCTGCAGTAAATCTCGCCTTCATCTGCAATAAAGAAAAAGAAATTGGATTTAGCATCTCTACCTACTATTTATATATTTTTCTTTATACAACATCAAATTATGAAGAAAAAAGTTCAAAGCTCCACTGCCAGGGAGAAATGGTAAACCCGACATGACAGTGACACAGGAAAAACTGTTGTTGGCCTTTGTATAAAAGCTGGATGCCTGGCAGTTATGCTGACCCACAAAAATTCCATGATTGGAAGATTGAAAGCCAACAACAAGTATTTTTAGCAGTATAATAAAACAGCATCTACCAAACATAGGTAATTGCTGTGGACACATTGTGTGGGCGGGTAAGCAATTACACAGTGCTGGGGTGGCAGATCATTATATCAGCTGAATATCTATCACACATATACTACCCAGTATTAATATCACAGCTTATGGACTCTCTCTGTTTTTGCATATTCATTGTTTGCACATTGCTACTCATTGGGTGTGTAATATATATGTGTATTGTTTATGTTATTGCATTACCTAGCGCCACTATTTACTTTCAACCTATGTTTGGTAGATGCTGTTTCCAGGTAAATGTCTTTATATTAAAAGTTAGCAGCTATAGCATTTGTAGCTGCTAACTTAAAAAAATGTGGGGGGAGACTGGAGCGCCTCTTCAAAGTGCATCTTGCAAAACTTTGGGATCGGTGGACATGCTTCCTACGAGTGTATTTTTATGTTTTTCTTTAGCCATGACAACTTCAGCTCTCTTATACGGGTTCAATTAAAGTGCTTGTAAACTGCATTTCTAAAAAAAACTTTTATATGCAGCTCCCCCTCAGCCCCCCTAAAAACATACCTTAACCTGATCCCGATCCAGCAATGTGCACAAGAGCCAAGGTTCTCTTGCTCCTCACTGGCTTAGTAAAAAAAAAAATAGGCTAAAAAACACCAACGCTGTAAAAAAATGCTATTGCAAAAACATTGAAAAACTCAACTGCAAAGCTACTGGCATTTTTATAACGTTATTATAATGTCTAGTGTGCATGAGGCAGCTTGTTTTTTTCTTTCTCAGCATTGCACAGAGCAGGTAAAAAATAAAAGAACAAGCATTACCATCACTGTATTGTATGGCATTGGTTTAATGATCTGTGCAGGGCCACCATCGGGAATTATGGGGCCCCTTACACAGCTTCTTCAGGCATGGGCCCTCTGGAGGTGCTGCCTCAAATTAACCACTTAAGGACCCCCCCACGCACATATACGGCCACAGAATGGCACGTACAGGCACAAGGGCGTAAATTTACGTCCCCGCCTAAGTGCGGTTCGGGGGTCCCATCGGGGTCCCCCTGGCTCCGGGAGCGATCCGGGACGAGCGGGCGGATGTCGGCGTTTACCCGCCCCCCCGCGATCGCTCCCAGCCAATGCGCGCGCTCCCAGTCTCCTGTCACTTCCTCCTCCTGTGTAAACACAGGAAGGGGGAAGTGATGTAATCTCCCATCGCAGCGGTATTTCCAACCGCTGCGATGGGAAAAAAAAAGAAAAAAATTATAAAAAAAACAATAAAAAAAGGGGGGCTGCCATCCGGGGGGCCTGGGGACCTCTGGGCCCTTTTAAGAAAAATAAAAAAAGAAGAATGCTCACGGACCCTTACGCCCTTCGCTTCCCCCTGTAGTCAATGCATCACTTGTGGCTTCTCATTTCCTTAAATGTTTCTGTATATATATCTCTTTTTTTTTTTTTTTTTTTTTTTTAACTGCAAAAAAGATAACATGTGTGTTTTTCCTCCCCATCCCTCCCTCGATTCCTCCCTCCCTCCATCTCGTGATTCCACAGTCCCACTCCGTTAATTCGTTTTAACCCTTTAACCACTTGTGACCGGCCCCACGTCCAAAGACGTCACGTTTTTGAAGATGGATATCTCGGTAACGGCAGCAGCTGCTGCCACAACCGAGATATCCATCTCTTCGTGGGGCGGTCCTGTTAACGATAACGGCGGTCATCGCGGCGGATTCGCCGCGAGATCGCCGTTACCGGCGGCGGGAGAGGGTGCCCCCCCCCTCCCGCCGCTCTCCCGCGCCCTCCGCCGCTTACCGTAGCCGTCGGTAGCGGCGGAGGCGATCGGGTCCGCTCGTTGTCTGTCCGGGGATGTGACTGAGGGAAAAAATGTCCCTCAGCCGTCCCCCTCTCTCTGCTGGGCGGAAGTGACGTCAAAACGTCATTTCCGCCCAGCGTCTTAAAGAGACATTTAATATGTTTACATTTTGACTTATTTTTATTTTTTTTTTTTTTTTCTTTTTTTGCATTTAAGCCTGAATATGAGATCTGAGGTCTTTTTGACCCCAGATCTCATATATAAGGGGACCTGTCATGCTTTTTTCTATTACAAGGGATGTTTACATTCCTTGTAATAGGAATAAAAGTGATAATTTTTTTTTTTTTTTTTTTTTCAGTGTTAAAAATTATAAAATAAATAAAAATAAAAACCGAAACCAAAAAAAAAATTTTTTAAAGTGCCCCGTCCCGACGAGCTCGCGCGCAGAAGCAAACGCATACGCGAGTAGCGCCCGCATATGAAAACGGTGTTCAAACCACACAAGTGAGGTATCGCCGCGATCGTTAGAGCGAGAGCAATAATTCTAGCCCTAGACCTCCTCGTCATCTCAAAAAATGCAACCTGTAGAATTTTTTAAACGTCGCATATCGAGATTTTTAAGGGTAAAAGTTTGACGCCATGCCACGAGCGGGCGCAATTTTTATGCGTGACATGTTGGGTATCATTTTACTCGGCGTAACATTATCTTTCACAATATATAAAAAAATTGGGCCAAATTTATTGTTGTCTTATTTTTTAATTCAAGAAAGTGAATTTTTTCCAAAAAAAGTGCGCTTGTAAGACCGCTGCGCAAATACGGTGTGAGAAAAAGTATTGCAATGACCGCCATTTTATTCTCTAGGGTGTTAGAAAAAAAAATATATATAATGTTTGGGGGTTTTAAATAATTTTCTAGCAAAAAAAACTGTTTTAGTCTCGTAAGCACCGAATCTGAAAAACAGGCTCGGTAATGAAGTGGTTAACCACTTCCCTCCCGCTGGCCGTCATATGACATTGCTTGACTTTGAGTGGGGGATATCTGAATGATGGGTGCAGCTACAGGCATCATTCAGATGTCATCTTTTTCGGTAGGCAATTCCCTTCACCATAAAAATGATCATAGTGGCTTTTCAGTTAATTGATCATTCTTACGGGTGGCGAGAGGGGATGTCCCCCTCCTCCCGCTGCTCTCTGATGCTTCTACCGACTCACCCCTGTCATTGGTGAGTTGGAGAACGGATCCACCAGCTCCAGATGTTTACCATAGTGATTTCTGGCGCACCAGTTGGTCACTGGAGTCTCTATGATCGCTCAGAGGCCAGGCTCAATGGTATGACATCACGCCCGGCCTCTGCATTAAAACAAATGGCGCAGTTTTTTAAATTATTTTTATTTTAGACTTTCCAGCCTAGAGGTGAGATGTTGGGACTTATTGACCTCATATCTCACTGTCATGCCATATTCATTTTACAAGGGATGTTTAATTTTCTTTTAATAGGTATAAAAGTGATCAATTTTTTTTATTTTATTTTTTAAAGTGTCAAACTAAAATAATAAAAGTAAAATTAACAATAAAACTATAAATAAAAAATGTAAAGCGCCACTGTCCCTGTGTGCTTGCAGAAGCGAACGCATACGTAAGTCCCGCCCACATATGAAAACGGTGACATGTGAGGTATCACCGTGAACGTTAGAGCGAGAGCAATAATTCCAGCTCTAGATATCCTCTGTTATCTGTAACTCAAAAACATGTAACCAGTAAAAAAAAAATGAAAGCGTCGCCTATGGGGATTTTTAAGTACGGAAGTTTGGCGCAATTCCACGAGCGTGCGCAATTTTGAAGCGTGACATATTAAGTATCTATTTACTCGGCGTAACTTTATCTTTCATGTTTTGCAAAAAGATTGGGCTAACTTTAGTGTTTTTTTTTTTTTAAGCAGGAAACTGTTTTTTTTTTTTTTTAAAACATGTTTGAAAAATTGTTGCTTAAATACTGTGCAAGATAAAACGTTTAGCAGGGGTGTCAAACTCAATTTCATCGTGGGCCGCATCAGCATTATGATTGCTCTCAAAAGGGCCAGTTGCATCTGTAAAATTAGATATTCAGCGCATCCCCTCCCCATATATTAGATGTCAAGAGCCACCCCACCATCAGAAGTTGAGTTCCCCCACTCTCCCTTATATCACAGTGCACCCCCCTTCCTTATGCTACTGCTGGAAATAAGTTGGATGCATTGCTTGAAAGCAGAATGTAAGGGTCTGGAGGAGGACCGGAGAGGTGCAAGGGCCACATGAAATGGCCTGGAGGGCCGCATTTGGCCCGCGGGCCTTGTGTTTGCCACCTGTGCTCTAGAGCATAGGTGTCAAACACAAGGCCCACGGGCCGAATCCGGGCCTACAAGCCAATTCATGTGGTCCTCGCACCTCTAGCCCTCCTCTGGTCCTCCTCCAGACCCTTACTTTCTGCTTTAAAGCAATGCCTCCAGCTTCTTCCCAGCAGCAGCATAAGGAAAGGGGGATGATGTAAGGGAGAGTGGGAGACTCAACTTCTGATGGTGGGGTGGCTCTTGATATCTAATGTAAGGGGAGGGGTTGCGCTGGACATCTAATCTTACAGATAAAACCGGCCCTTTTAAAGGCAATCATAATGCCCATGATGAAATTGAGTTTGACACCCCTGCTCTAGAGTCTCTGCTATATATATATAAATAACTTTTTCAAATTTGGTCAATTCTTTTAGAATGCAGTAGAATTAGGCCGCGTACACACGGAGGGACATGTCCGCTGAAACTGTCCGACGGACTGTTTCCAGCGGACATGTCTCCTCCGGATTTTCATCCGATGGCGTGTACACACCATCGGATCAAAATCCCCGCCGGCAGACAGCGCGGTGACGTGGCGGTGACGTTGACGCCGCCACGTCACCTCACCAGGAAGTAAAAAACTTCCACGCATGCGTCACATCCATTCGACGCTTGTGCGGGCAGATATGTCCGCTGGTTAGTGTACTAACCAGCGGACATATCTAACAGATATGTCTCCGGCGGACAAATTTTAAAGCATGCTTTAAAATTTGTCCGCCGGTCAGACATGTCCGCTAGCCCATACACACGATCGGATTTGTCCGCTGAACTTGTCCGTCGGACCAGTTTCAGCGGACAAATTCGATCGTGTGTACGCGGCCTTATTTTGAATTTGATTTTTTTTTTTTATTCGTTTTTTCGAATGCAGTCCAATAATCCCGAAAACGTATGCAAGGAATTTAACGAAACAAATCTAGTTAAAGTGGAGGTCCATCCTAAAAAAAAAAAATTGCTAAAAAGGCAAAAAAATTAATATATTTCTTATACTTACCAGAAATTGCTGTTACTAGGGATGAGACGAACACCCCTGGGTTCGGTTCGCACCAGAACCTGCGAACAGACCAAAAGTTTGTGTGAACTTTAGAACCCTGTTAAAGTCTATGGGACTTGAACGTTTGAAATCTAAAGTACTAATTTTAAAGGCTAATATGCAAGTTTTTGTCCTAAAAAGTGTTTGTGGACCCGGGTCCTGCCCCAGGGGAGTGTTTGGGGACCTGAGTCCTGACCCAGGGGACATGTATCAATGCAAAAAAAGTTTTAAAAAACTGCCGTTTTATCAGGAGCAGTGATTTTAATAATGCTTAAAGTGAAACAGTAAAATTAAAATATTCCTTTAAATTTCATACCTGGGGGGGTGTATAGTATGCCTGATAAGTAGCACGTGTTTCCTGTGCTTAGAACTGTCCCTGCACAAAATGTAATTTCTGATGGAAAAAAGTCATTTAAAATCTCTCGTGGCTATAATGAATTGTCAGATACCAGCAATACAGAGAAAAGTCATTCATAAAAAAAGAATGCGTGGGGGTCCCCCCAAATTCAATTACCAGGCCCTTCGGGTCTGGTATGGGTATTAAGAGGAACCCTGCGTCAAATAAAAAAAAAAATTATGTGGGGTTCCCCCCAAATATCCATTCCAAAACCTTAAGGGGAACTCCATCCCAATTTTTTTTTTAAATGCCATGGATCCCCACGCATTTTTTTTTTTATGAATGACTTTTCTCTGTATTGCCGGGAGCCGACAATTCATTATAGATCATTTTAAATTACTTTTTTTCCTTCAGAAATGACACTTTGTGCAGGGACAGTTCTAAGCATGGGAAACAAGCGCTACTTTACAGCCATACTATACACCCCCCCTAGGTACAAAATGTAAAGGTATATTTTACTTGTATTGTTTTGTATTGATACATGTCCCCTGGGGCAGGATCCAGGTCCCCAAACACTTTTTATTACAATAACTTGCAAATTACTCTTTAAAATTAGCACTTTAGATTTCAAACGTTCGAGTCCCATAGACTTTAAAAGGTTCTAAAGTTCACTTGCCGCGAACACCCCAAATAGTTCGCTGTTAGGCGAACAGGCAATGTTCTAGTCGAACACGAGTTTGACTCGAACTTGAAGCTCATCCCTACTTCCTACTGTGCAGTCATGCTGTGCTTTGTGGAGGGTCCCGCAGTCTTCTGGGACCTGTGTGTGCGAATGTGCAAGGATGGGCAGAAGATCATCATATTTCGCTGCAGTGATCTGACCTGGAAGTGGGAGTAGCTACCTGTCAAAGCCAGGTACCCGTTCCCCCCCAAAAAAGTACCAAATGTGACAGTGGAGGGGGAAGGTCCAAACAAGGGTGAAGTTCCACTTTAAGGTCCCTTTCACACCAAAGGACCGATCCATTCAGGCGGACCCCATCGGAACATCCATTGTTCTCTATAGGGTAGGGGAATCGTTTCTGACAAAATACGCTGAAAACATACATGCAGTCCGTTTCCATCCAACCGCCCCATAGAGGAGAGCGGGCTGTGTCCATGTCGTCTCTGCATAGCGGAACAGACCTGCCATCTGCCTGCTCAGTTTTGACGGATCTGCCCCATGTGAAAGGTGCCTAAGAGACAAAACACAGGGACATTTTGCCCAGATGCACATTTAGCTAAGGTAATTTATGCTTAGAATAGCAGAATAAGGGCCCCTTTACACGGGGCGGATCAGTATTGATCCGCTCCGTGTGTCTCCGTAAGCTAAGCGGGGATCCTCCGTAAAATCCCCGCTGAGCTGTTGGCTGACAGGCCGGTCTCCGCACACTGTGCAGAGACCGCCCTGTCTTTCCTCCGCTCTCCCCTATGGGGGGATCGGATGAACACGGACATACGGTCCGCACATGTAAAAGGGGCCTAAAGCAGAAAGGTATAAGCTTCTTCATAGCATTGTGTAAACACATTTTAATAAGAATACTTTAACACTGCATAATTATTACACAAATGTAATGTGCTTTGACTTTTGATAATTATGTGAACCAGGGTATATGCAAAGCTCTGCAAGTATTGTCTGGAAACCCACAGTCTGGAGTGCTATTCATGAGGATGTCTAGTAAGTGTATGAATTGTGGCCTAAGATATTACTCTGCAGATTTTTCCTGTCAATAACAGGAAGGAGTCTGCCACTTGTAGAATTAAACCTGACATTCATCGAAGATTAATGATCTGCTTCTTTGCACATTTTCAGAAGAATGAATGCATTCTCTTGGCAGCCTTAGAATGTTCTTCTTACATTCTGAATTTTGCTTCCTTTTCCTGGGTCTTGGGCAGAATGAGAGCATGAGGATTTATTGATTCTTCCTTTGTATTTTTATGTTTGTGGTTTTATTACTTGGTTTCAGGCTCATTACAGCCTTTCCACACTCTAGATTCTGTAATAAGCCCCTACTACACTGTTTTTTTAAAAAAGTAAATAGAAACTCCTTCAAGAGAGGATTGGTGGAGAAATGGAAGATAAGTAATGCAAAAAATAAATAAAAATGCTCATCAGAAGAGAAATAGTGTTGACACCAATGAAATGCAGGATGTATTTTAATAGCCAAAAAGCAAAGAACAGCAAAGCAATGATATGTAAGGGCTGTGCCCTTTGCTTGCTCTGGACACATCCTGAAAGCTGAGTAACAAATCAGAACATGCATCTGATCATGATTTAATATGATAATTTAACAATTTATTATTATTGTTACACAGAATCTCTAATGCCGCGTACACACGATCATTTTTTGTGATGAAAAAAAACTACGTTTTCTGTGAAGTAAAAAACGACGTTTTTGAAACGTCACTTTTCAAAGACGATTTTGCATACACACCATCGTTTTTTCACAAAAAGCGAGGTTACGTTCACCACTCTTTTCCATTGAAGCTCGCTTCATAACTAGCTTCTGGGCATGCGCGGGTTGAAAAACGTCGTTTTAAAAGACGTTTTTGCTACACACGGTGACTTTTTGTGAAACAAAAAACGACGTTTTGAAAAACGACACAAAAAATTCAAGCATGTTGGAATTTTTTTTTGGTCGTTTTTTTTAACACAAAAAAACGACGTTTTGCCCACACACGATCAATTTAAATGACGTTTTAAAAAACGACATTTTTTTTCATCGCAAAAAACGACCGTGTGTACGCGGCATAAGACTGTGACTATAGCTATAGACCAGGGGTCTCCAAACTTTTCAAGCAAAGGGCCAGTTTATTGTCCTTCAGACTTTAGGAGGGCCGGTTTGTGGCCAGCAGGGGCAGAAAATGTTGGCATCAGTGACAATAAAAATGGCCTCAGGATTGGTGGTCAATAGGCGGAGTGGTGCCCCTATTAGTAGGAGGAATAGTATCTCATCATTGGTATCAGTGGAAGAAAGAGTGCCCCATTGTTGGTGTCAGTGTGAGGAATAGTGCCTCATATCAGTGGAAGCAATAGCGCCACAAGGGCCGGATAGAAGCAAACAAAGGGCCACATCTGGCCCTCGGGCCGCAGTTTGGAGACCCCTGCTATAGACTATGCAAGTGCAAAAGGGCTTAGAACAGTCTGGCTCAGTGCCGGGGACAAGGTCATCCAGAGCTCCACCCCCCAACACCCCCCAGGTTAAAGCCTCTCATTCACCATATGCTCCCAGCATAACTTCAACCTGTGTGTCCGTTTGTGTTTCCGTTCAAGGCACCAGTGACATCATCCACACACGACGGCCATGGAGGCCTGTCCGTCTGGGAACCGTGCCTCCGTTCAGGGCTCCAGTGACGCCATATACACACGCAGGTGGGTCTGTCTTGCTCACACTGTCTGTTCCATACATCCCATGGTTGCAATGGTAGGCACCTTCCACAGATATTCCCTCCCTGGAGTTATCCATCAGTGCTTTAGCCTGCCTCTCCACCATCGTGGTAACGTAACCCCATGAGCAATTGAAGTACATTGTTATATAGAAGACGGGTAGGTGGCGCTGCCTAACACTAAGAGAATACCCTCTAGTGTGGACTAACTATTATAAATTGCATGTGCTAATTAACCACAACAAATAACTCATGTGAGGACTATATCTAACCCCTTGGAGTGACCTCCAGAGGTGACAACCAACTGATCATACAAATTTAATGGTAAGCCCTAAAGGCGTGTGTACCAAATAATTTTATTGAAATCACCCTGTTGGGCCTTCCCGCCAGGTGAATGCTGCAAGCGTGCCTATATAAAAGTGTAATGGTGTATCCTTATATGTGCATTTGAAGATTACTTAAAGAACTGTATATATTCCTTCATGCGTCCTAATTGTGCAGATTACTTTGCAACCTTAGGACAAATATTGGGGTATTATGCCTATATAATACCTATACTTCACTTTTATGTGCAAAAGTGCGAAATATAATTATATAAAAATTAAATTCATGTAAAGATATTAAATTCATATAAAAACCAAGGTGAATAAATTAGTTCATCAAAGTGTGAATGTCATATTGAAATCAATCCAGAAAACTGATGATTTAGTCCTCCTGTCTATAGTGTTAATAATAAGTGCAACCAATCCAAAGACTTGTGCAGAAATAAAAAATCCTGTGCAGACTGCTTAAGGTGACGTTCGTGCTCCCCTTGCCAGATACTTATACACGTGCATGAGAAAAGTGGGGGTTGGGCTGGAACTGCCTTCCTCCTTCCTATGGCAGACCCCTGGACATCTAGATCTTACACTCCTACTGCAGGTAGATGGCGATATGTATAACTGTCAGCTCCAGGGTAGTCACCTTTTCTGTGGCGTCTCGAGATCGTATGGTATCCTCATTTAAATAGAAGAGACGGGCACTCATAGTGAAGTTCCGTAAAAATTCCCAAATATTATTTTAAAAGACCAAAGTTTAAAAGCAAATGCAACAAAGCCAATGCCAAATAGCATTGCAATGATACAGACACTGTCAGCTCCAGGGACTGTGATGCAAGTAGCACTGTTGTGTACGGGGCACAGTGATATAAGCAGCACTTTTATGTATAGGGAACTGTAATGTAAGTAGCACTGTTATGTACATGGCACTGTGATGTAAGCGGCACTATAATGTATAGGGGGCACTGTTATATATGGGGAACTGTGATTCACATTTTGGAATGGAGCATTGTTACACTTTCTTTAACCACTTAAGGACCGCCTACTGCACATTTACGTCGGCAGAATGGCACGGCTGGGCACATCAACGTATATATACATTGATTTTAGTACCCAGCCGTGGGTCACGGGCGCGCGCCCGCGGGCGCGCGCCCGCGACCTGGTCCGAAGCTCCAGGACCGGGACCGCGGGATTCGCGGACCCGATCGCCGCTGGAGTGGGGCGATCCGTCCCTGGAGCGGAAGAACGGGGAGAGCCGTGTGTACACACGGCTTCCCCGTGCTTCTCTGTGGCCGTAGCATCGATCGCGTCATCCCTGTAATAGGGGGACGCGATCGATGACGTCACACCTACAGCCACACCCCCCTACAGTTGTAAACACACACATTAGGTCACACATCCCCTACAGCGCCACCTGTGGTTAACTCCCAAACTGCAACTGTCATTTCCACAGTAAACAATGCAATTTAAATGCATTTTTTGCTGTGAAAATGACAATTGTCCCAAAAATGTGTCAAAATTGTCCGAAGTGTCCGCCATATTGTCGCAGTCACGAAAAAAATCGCTGATCGCCGCTATTAGTAGTAAAAAAAATAAAATAATAAAAATGCAATAAAACTATCCCTTATTTTGTAAATGCTATAAATTTTGCGAAAACCAACAGATAAACGCTTATTGCGATTTTTTTTACCAAAAATACGTAGAAGAATACGTATCGGCCTAAACTGAGGAAAAATTTTTTTTTTATATATTTTTGGGGGATATTTATTATAGCAAAAAGTAAAGAATATTGAATTTTTTTTTTAAATTGTCGCTCTATTTTTGTTTATAGCGCAAAAAATAAAAACCGCAGAGGTGATCAAATACCACCAAAAGAAAGCTCTATTTGTGGGAAAAAAAGGACGCCAATTTTGTTTGGGAGCCACGTCGCACGACCGCGCAATTGTCAGTTAAAACGACGCAGTGCCGAATCGCAAAAAGGGGCAAGGTCCTTTACCTACATTTTGGTCCGGGTCTTAAGTGGTTAATACAGGTTTCTTTTTCTTTTTTTCTTAACTTCTTAAGCATTGATTTTGAGCATAGTATAGAGAATTTCTGTGATAAACACATGAAATGTGGGCAGTGCAATATGTAAAGTGGGTGGGGCCTTGTGTGGGTGTTGCTTGAGTGTGAGTGGGGACACAGGGGGGCCCCACAATCTCCTATTGCCAGGGGGCCCCATGAGTTGTCAGTCCGCCCCTGATGCTGTGATTATGCCTGAGGGCAGCAGGAGAACTGAAGAGCAACCGTGCTGGGGCAGAGGAGTTAAGGTACTAAGGAGGTGCACCTCTCTCTCTTGCCTCTCTCGTCTGTCTCCCTCTCTCCCTCTCTCTCTCGCCTGTCTCTCTTTCTCATCTGTCTATCTCTTTCTCCTCTGTCTCTCTCTCGTCTGTCTCTCTCTCTCTCTTATCGCTTTCTCCTGTCTCTCTCTCTTTCTCTTCTGTCTCTCTCTCATGTCTTTCTCTCTCTCTTGTCTCGCTATCTCTCTCTCTCTCCTGTCTCTCTTCTGTCTCTCTCTCTCATCTGTCTCTGTCCCTCTCGTCTGCCTCTCTCATCTGCATCTCTCTCTCTCATCTGCCTCTCTCATCTGCATCTCTCTCTCGTCTGCCTCTCTCATCTGCATCTCTCTCTCGCCTGCCTCTCTCATCTGCATCTCTCTCTCTCGTCTGCCTCTCTCATCTGCATCTCTCTCTCTCGTCTGCCTCTCTCATCTGCATCTCTCTCTCTCGTCTGTCTCTCATCTGCATCTCTCTCTCTCTCATCTGTCTCTCATCTGCATCTCTCTCTCTTTCGCCTGTCTCTCTCTCTCGCGCCTGTCTCTCTCTCTCGCGCCTGTCTCTCTCTCTCGCGCCTGTCTCTCTCTCTCTCGTCTGTCTCTCTCTCTCTCGTCTGTCTCTCTCTCTCTCGTCTGTCTCTCTCTCTCGTCTGTCTCTCTCATCTGTCTCTCTCTCGCCTGTCTCTCTCTCGCCTGTCTCTCTCTCTCTCGCCTGTCTCTCTGGCATGTCTCTCTCTCTCTCGTCTGTCTCTCTCTTGTCTGTCTCTCTCTCTCTCGTCTGTCTCTCGTCTGTCTCTCTCTTGTCTGTCTGTCTCTCGTCTGTCTCTCTCTTGTCTGTCTGTCTCTCTCTCTCTCATCTGTCTCTTTCTCTCTCTCATCTGTCTCTCCCTCTCTCTCGCCTGTCTCTCTCTCTCTCTCGTCCGTCTCTCTCTCTCTCGCCTGTCTCTCTCTCTCGCCTGTCTCTCTCCCTCGCCTGTCTCTCTCTCTCGCCTGTCTCTCTCTCTCTCGCCTGTCTCTCTCTCTCATCTGTCTCTCTCTTTCGTATGTCTCTCTCTATCTCTCTCTCTCATCGGTGTCTCTCTCTCTCGTCGGTGTCTCTCTCTCTCGTCGGTGTGTCTCTCTCTCGTCGGTGTGTCTCTCTCTCGTCTGTCTCTCTCTCGTCTGTCTCTCTCTCTCGTCTGTCTGTCTCTCTCTCTCTCGTCTGTCTCTCTTGCGGTATTATTGACTATGCTCTCTAATAGATGTAAAAAAAAGCAATACATTGGGTGCTGATTTTATTGCTTTTATATAGAATCAAAAGACAAAGCAAATATTGACTGTGCATATTATCTTCCTACCCAAGAAAATATGTAAAAAGGTTAAAATTCACTCCAAATAATTAGCCTTAAAGCAGCCACATGTGAACAGCCAAAACTGACAAAATCAAAATTCCCTAAGTAGTTTAACCACTTAAGACCCGGACCAATACGCTGGTAAATGACCCAAGGTGTTTTTGCGATTCGGCACTGCGTCGCTTTAACTGACAATTGCGCGGTCGTGCGACGTGGCTCCCAAACAAAATTTGCGTCCTTTTCTTCCCACAAATAGAGCTTTCTTTTGGTGGTATTTGATCACCTCTGCGATTTTTATTTTTTGCGCTATATACAAAAATAGAGCGACATTTTTGAAAAAAAAAACACTATTTTTTACTTTTTGTTAAAAAAAAATCAAATAAACTAAATTTTAGTCAAACATTTAGGCCAAAATTTATTTAGCCACATGTCTTTAGTAAAAAAAAAAAATTGCGATAAAAAAAAAATAGCTACCTAGCGGGAACAGCGACACTAATACAGCGATCAGAAAAATGATCGCTTAGTGACGCTGGCAATAGGGAGTGAAAGGGTTAACTAGGGCGGTGATCAGGGGGTTAAAACTTTATTAGGGGGGGTGGGGGGGCTATCCTGAACCTAACACTAACTGATTTTACACTGCCTGTCACACTGACACTAAATGCAGTGATTAGATCACTGCATTCAGTGACACTGTGACAGGGGGGGTGGGGGGGGGAGATCGCAAGGGGTTAAGTATGCCTATGTGAGTGTGTGTCAGTGTAATGTTGGTGCACACTTACTGTTAGGTGTTTCTCCCATCGCAGCGGTTGGAAATACCGCTGCGATGGGAGATTACATCACTTCCCCCTTCCTGTGTTTACACAGGAGGAGGAAGTGACAGGAGACTGGGAGCGCGCGCATTGGCTGGGAGCGATCATGGGGGGGCGGGTAAACGCCGACATCCGCCCGCTCGTCCCGACTCGCTCCCGGAGCCAGGGGGACCCCGATGGGACCCCCGAACCGCACTTAGGCGGGGACGTAAATTTATGCCCTTGTGCCTGTACGTGCCATTCTGTGGCCGTATATGTGCGTGCGGGGGTCCTTAAGTGGTTAAAAAAGGGTTTGTCCAGGGGTGGCCCATCAATTAAGGGTGCGTGGGTGCTGCCCCCTTTATCCTGACACCCCCCATAGTATGAATCTATCCGTGGCCCCTGTGGCCTGAATTACAGTGGCAGCAGGCTCTTATAGGCTTCAAAAAAGGTGGGCTCGGAGTGCAGAGCATTGTGCTTGGAGTCCACCCAGGTATGTTAGAAAAGCAAATTAATATTTGCATATGACTCTCTCTTTACTTCACTGCTATGGGCTCTAGCCCCAGATCTTTTGTAGACCTAGCAATGAGCCTACAGAGAAGGCATGATCAACTAGCTTTTTTTATACAATGCAACCCCTTAGGTTCCACAGTGAGTATAACAAGCATGCTTTACTGCATATACAGACTGATTTTACTGTTGCGGGTTTAGTAACGCTTTAAGAAGCACTTCCTGACCATGCCTGTGTTTAATCTTTTGGTACTTTCAGTACTACTTGTCTTGTCTCCTCCACATGTCCCTAGCTTTCCCTTGTTGCCAAATTGTCTCCTTTTTTAGTCCATATAATCTGACAAGTTTCTGGGATACCAGTATTATTTAAATATAAACAAATCCAACATGGAGAGTAGAACCCTTCTAGTAGTTGCTGTGTCAGACATACAGAACTCAAATTCAGGGCCTACTTAGGAATGCCTAAGAGACAAAGAAAATGCTCATTACTTCTGAAGCATCTGTCACAAAAAAAAAAAACATAATTTTTAGCTTTGGATGACCTAATGATGACATCTTTCAAACTGAACTCTGGGAAAATTTCAAAACGAACGACCCTTGCAGCAGGATTACAACCCCAGCACTAAAATAATTAAAGGCATTTTTTTTTGTTTGGGATATCATTAAATGCACGCTAATTTACCTTATCCCAAGCTCTTGCAGGCTTCCTCCTCTCTGTGTGATAAAATATAAGCATATAAAACTTCAACTTTAATATAATTTAAAAAATCTCATAATTATGGGGAACATTTAAGTTAAAATTCATTTAAATTATAGTTTTACATTTAATAATTTCATCAAACCCGTCATAATTCTTCAAGTCAGTTTCAAACATAAGCACAAATGGCTCTGAGGCCGCGTACACACGACCCAGAACCTCGACGGGCAGAACACATCGTTCCGCCCGTCGAGGTTCTCTCCCGGCCGTCGAATTCGGCGACCCGCCCGTCGGGAATGGCAACCAGCCATTCTTCCAGGCGGGCCGTCGAGAAAATAGAGAGCGTGCTCTCTTTTTCGGCTCGACGAGCTTCCCGACGGGAAGCTCGCCGAGACCGTACACACGGCCGAGGTCCTCGCTGGAATGCACATTCCAGCGAGGTTCTCGCTGATTTTCAGCGAGAACCTCGGCCGTGTGTACGGGGCCTAAAAGCTTCCGCCAATCCTAAATAGTTCTAAAAGTCCTCATAATCCCCACATAATTATACAATCCCTCAATAATCCTATTATAAAAGCCCTCATCAACTTTGAATAGTTTTAAGAAACCTTATCAACTCAAAAACATTCATTAGCCACTCAGACACAAAACTTTTTACTATTTAGACTAAAATATGTAACATGAGTTTAAGCACAGGAAAGTATGTAATAGTGGCAGACAGCTAACTTTTTTATATGCATACAGACTTTATTCTTCTACAAGATCATAGCTCACCTACA
The DNA here is from genome assembly GCA_029574335.1 of Rana kukunoris. Lineage (NCBI taxonomy): Eukaryota > Metazoa > Chordata > Amphibia > Anura > Ranidae > Rana > Rana kukunoris. The sequence goes on along the minus strand of CM056049.1, from coordinate 143,691,168 downwards.
CTGTTATTCATCTCATGTCAGTTTGCTTGCCTACTCTACTGGCATCCAGAAGTCTGTTCATAGTGCGGCCAAAAGCCGACAGGAGTTGACTTTCACCATTGAGGAGTTAAGCTAGCCATTCATTTAACCCTTTGGGCCAGATTCAGGTAGTCCAGAGCATCTTTGCTCTGGAGTAACGCTTCTCATTTGCGTTGCGCTGCAGAAATTTTAGGAGCAAGTGCTGTCATTCACGAAGCACTTGATCCTAAAGTTGCGGCAGCGCATCGCAAATGAGCCGGCGGAATTCAAATTTGGCGGGTACGGGGCGTGTAGTATGCTAACTAAGCGCGATCCCGTCGCCAACGTACTGCGCATGCGTCGAGTGTCAAAACATCCCCGTGCGCATGCTCCAAAATCTGTGAATGAACGTCAATGACGTCACATTCCCATTCATGACCGTTTTACGCAAGCGACGTTTTTTTTTTTTTTTTCCCGACGCGATGACGACGCCTATACCTAACATAGGATACTCCAACCCCATGTAGGTATATCTATGCGCCGCGTATCCCGTCCGGAAACGTCGTATCGTCATTGCGTCGCGCCGGAATTCGATCGTGAATTGCCGATTTCCGCTCATTAACATATTTTTTGAGCGTAAATCGGCGGGAACGCCCCCGGCGCCATTTTTAAGTTGAAGTAACGATGCGATGGCGAAACTCAGTTACGCTGCTCGCATCGGAACTTCAACCCGGCGTTTCTTGTTTTCTGGTTACAGAAAACAGAAACGCCGGCTCAAAGTCACAGTTAGGCTGGCGGATCACTCGATCCGCCAGCCTAACTGTTCGTGAATCTGGCCCTATGTGTTCAATTTAGGTACAAGTGATTGCAAGCATGTGATTCATCATGGATTAAATGATTGAACAATATAAATCTAATGAAACAATCATTTATTTGATCTAAATTGCCATTGGTTTTGCAACATACACATGCATATTTGGGAAGTGATAAAAAAAAAATTGATTGACACAGTCAAAAATCGATGGAAGGCACACAAAAATGATTGCAAATTTTATTCAATTCGATCATCTATCACAGGGGTCCTCAAACTACATGCGGCCCGCGGAGGGCTTTTAACCGGCTCACCTGACCCTGACAGGCAATGCCGGTTACACGGCTAGTTGTAACACAGCGATCCCGCTGTGTCACGGAGATTACAGTGTTAACAGTTCGGGCATGCTGTGATAAATGTCCCGCCCTCCTCCTCCTAGACTAGCTCATGTGATAGAGCCAGTGTTCTGTCTATCACACAAGCTGGTCTAGGAGGAGGAGGGCGGGACATTTATCACTGCGCTCCAGAACTGTTACCAAAACTGTGAGCTTCGTGACACAGCGGGACTGTGACAGCAGTTTGGCACAGTAAGGAGAAAGGCTGTGAGGGGCTTACAATGGTGAGGGAGGGGGGGGCTTGCGATGGTGAGGTGGGCTGATGATGATGAAATGATGATGTAATGATGATGATGATGGTGGGGGGGGGGCTGATGATGATAAAATAATGATGTAATGATGATGGTTGGGGAGGGGCTGATGATGATGAAGAAATGATGATGTAATGATGATGGTGGGCTGATGATGAAGATGAGGAAATTATGATGTAATGATGATGGTGGGTGGGGGCTGATGATGATGAAATGATGATGGTGGGGGGGCTGATGATGGTGAAATAATGATATAATGATACAGATGATGGTGGAGGGGGCTTGCAATAAGGGGCTGATGATGTAATGATGAAGGTGGGGAGGCTTTCAATGAGGGGTTTGCAATGGTGAGGGGGTTGCAATGAGGGGCTGATGATGGTGAGGGGGGCTTGCAAAGGTAAGGGGGTGGTTGCAATGAGGGGCTGATGATGATGATGATGATGTAACGATGAGTGGGGGGGCTTGCAATGATCTTGATCGGCTTGCAATTAATGATTGTGGGGGGGGCTTGCAATGAGGGGATGATGATGATGATGTAATGATGATGGTGAGGTGGGGGGGCCTTCAATGATCATGATCGGTTTGCAATTAATGATTGTGGGGGGGGCTTGCAATGATTGTGAGGGGCTTGCAATGGTGAGGGGGGGGGGGCTTGAAATGATGGCTTGAATTTGAAATGGTGGTGAGGGGGGGGGGGCTCAGAATAACATATGTGCAGTGTGCATAGGAAATTGTTCATAGTTTTTTTTTTATAGTATGGCCCTCTAACGAAAATAAGACCTACCCTGAAAATAAGTTCTACTGTGATTTTCGGGGAGGGCTGCAATATAAGCCCTACCCCAAAAATGAGCCCTAGTATAAAGTGGTTGTAAAATCCTAGAATGTATTGTATTACAATATTATTACAGCTGACCTCCCACTGCTCTCCTCCTCTTCTCCCAGCTGTCAGTGGGGGATCTCGCCCCCCTGCAGTGATCAGAGCAGGGGAGAGAGGTCCAGCGGATCACAGAAGCACAGAGCGCCGCTGTAAGAAGGTAGTTATTACAAATAGATTACACAAACATGCACAGTTTACATGATATAATACTGTAATACAGTGCATGCTAGGATTTTACAAGCACGTTTACTCAGTTCCACTGGCCACAGGGGATTCCTGACAGGCAGGGAGGGGGATGGGCAAAGAAGATGGCACATGACAAACCCTACCCCAAAAAAAAGCCCTGCTGTGTCTTTGTTGCCAAAATTAATATAAGTCCTGGGTTTTCGGGGGAAACACGGCAGCACTAGAGATTAGATGAAACTGAGAGTTTTTATTTCACTGATCTATTTTTTTTTTTTGGTGAAATGCTTTGGTCAATGGGAAAGGTGGCATTAAAGTGGTTCTAAAGGCAGAAGTTTTTTTGTATTTTTTTTTTTTTTACCCTAATGCATTCTATGCATTAAGGCAAACAAACTTCTGGGTGCAGCCCCCCCCCCCATACTTACCTCTAGCGGCATCCATAAGATAAGTGGCTCTCCCAGGTCTTTCTCTCCTTACTGGCTCACACAACACTGTCACTCACAGCTACTGAACCAATGAGGAGAGATATGGGGTGAGGCCAAGCTGCGCTCTGTGTGGGAATTGACAATATCCGTTCGCAGGAGTGCAGCTCAAGAAAGCTTGAAAGAAAGTGAAATATGTAAGTAATAATTGATATTATTGGTTGAATAAATAAAAATGCAGCCCCTCCAAAAAACAAAAACCCACCTTCAAAAGTAATACATTTTCCAAATGTTACATTAAAAAAAAAAGTACATATTTCCATATTTTTGAATAGTAATGTAACAATTCTTAAGCAGGGGATTTCATTTAGCCATATAGTTAACTTTTTTGCTCTGGGATGTTGCCAGTGGTCTGCTTTTTCCTATAGTAGGCCTACTTTTATTTCTTGCAGTTTGAATCTATTGGTATTATATGTCAATTTACAACATCCTGGAGACATTTTAATCCACTGCCACACCTCTGTAATATGCGAATTCCAATGCCTATACTTACCTTTGCTGTCCTTTCCCACAGCATCAGTCTCTTCTGCCTCTCTAAAATCTCTTTTACTTCTATGAATGGAGGGACATATGATCCACTTTTTGATTCCACAATACAGTACTGTCACACTGGGGAAGGGGCAAGAGCAAATGTCAACAGTACCGGGTATTGTAGAAATGTTCTTGTGACTTTGCAAGGACTGTGCCAGAGATCTGAGATGAAAGAAAGCAATCGTAAAAATAAAATATAGGATACAGAGTGCATCTAGCTTATTGGGAATTGTGGTTTTCTCTCACGTTTATTAATTAAAAAATTAAGGTTTCAGACAGCATGGTACCCCAAGAGAGGTGAGACATTAAAGTGGTTGTAAACACAGAAGTTTTTTTTATCTTAATGCATTTTATGCATTAATGCAAAATGCTTTCTGTGTGCAGCAGCCCCCCCCCCCCCTAGCCCCCCTAATACGTACCTGAGCCCATCTAAATCCAGCAATGTTGCAGGAGGGTCTCAGCTGCCCTCCTCATTGGCTGAGATAGCAACGTGGCCCCTTTGGCTCCCACTGAAGTCAATCAAAGCTAGTCAGCCATTGAGGAGAGAAAGGGGGTGGAGCTGGGTCATGGCTCTGTGTTTGAATGGACACATAGAGCTGCAGCTCGGCTCGGGTGCCCCTATAGCAAGCTGCTTGCTGTGGGGACACTCAACAGGGGGGAGGAGACAGGAGCACTGGAAAGGGACCCAAGAAGAGGAGGATCTGGGCTGATCTGTGCAAAACCACTGCACAGAGCAGATAAGTATAACATATTTGTTATTTTTAACAAAAGCAAATGAGACTTTAGTATCATTTTTAAGCAACTTTTCATTAATGCCATCTTTTGGCTTAGGTTTGTGTTTTACCCTCATACTCTACCTAGAAAAAATATTGTGTTGAAATAAACTTTTAACAATATCACAAATACAGAAAACCTTAATAGTCTGTATCATCAGACTATTTAAGTGTCATTTTCATTATGAATGCCTTTAAAAAAAGTAGGGTGCTCTTCTGAATGCTTACAATAAAATGAGCAATCATCGTCATTTTATCAACTGCACAAAGAATTTTTCCCCAAACGTTCTCTTCTCTGCCTGATAACAAAGTGTATCAATATGATCTATAAAAAAGCTGAGAATTCTTTCGGTGCCAGGCAAGATCATTGTACAAACTAAAACCTGGCACCCTGCTGAGAAAACGTCAAGAAAATAACTGGAGTTGCTATAAAACTGTCTCAGAAAAGACTCCATTTCAACTTCACAATGAAAACAAGTATGAAAGCCATACCGCAGAACTTTTATGAAAAATATCAAAAGATTGTGAACTTTTTTCTTTACAGAAAAATATGACCTTGGTAGCACTTCTTTTAGTGTTGGAAGAAGTGAGGTAATGAAACAACTACAATATAAAAGTATGGTAAAGCTGAACTCCAGTCAAACAGCTAAATATACACATATGTAAGATCTGTAATTCTGTTCAGTTAGGCCACGTACACACGATAGGTTAAACCGATGAGAGCGGTCTGATGGACCGTTTTCATCGGACCAAACCGATCGCGTGTGGGAGCCATCGGTTAGTTATCCATCGGTTAAAAAAAAACAACTTGTTTTAAATTTAACCAATGGATTCCTAACCGTTAGGTCAAAACCGATTGTTAGTAGGCACGACCATCGGTTAAAAATCCACGCATGCTCAGAATCAAGTCGATGCATGCTTGGAAGCATTGAACTTTTTTAAGCATGTCGTTGTGTTTTACGTCACCGCGTTCTGACCCGATCAGTTTTTTAACCGAAGGTGGGTAAGTGCGACGGACCATCAGTCTGCTTCATCGGTTAACCGATGAAAATGGTCCATCAGACCGTTCTCATCGGATAGACTGATCGTGTGTATGCAGCTTTAGTCTTGTGATTCAGACACTCTCGGCAGTCAGCACAGTTAGGTCTGTCTGTGGCTTTACCTTTCTCCACTGCAGTTAAACTATGCCTACTTATGCAAGAAATCTCCTTGTATTAGACTGACACATTTGCCCTTACAGTCTTGCTACTAAAAGAGATATTACAGCCTTGTTTTTTTTATTTAATAATGCTCTGTGTGGTGGTCTTGCACAGAGCAGCCCAGACCCTTCTCTTCTTGGGTCCCACGTCGGAAGTCCTGCCTCCTCCCTCCTTTCAGGTGCCCCCACAGCAAGCACCCAAAAGGAGCGCTCCTGAGCCGCGGCTCTGTGTGTCCATTCACACATGGAGCCACAGCTCAGCCCCGCCACCTCGGTCAGGAGTGCGAGTCCCTGAAAAGCCAGATGACATCACTTTAGGTCGCGGCTGAGACCAGAAGCCCCTGATTTTATCGGTGCTAAATGTCCAAGTCCAAGTGTAACTTTTCTGTTTTGAATAGATATTTTATATGGAATTACTGCACTATGGAGATCTCCTTTATCTTGTATGAGTTTTGGATGGAGGGGAGTGGCGAAGACTAAGGAGGACATATTTTGTACAGCGAGAGAACACTGCTTTTATGCTCATCCCCAACCACTGCTTATACCTTTGCCTGGTCTGGTGCGCTAAGGAGAAGAGTGGAGCATAAATCGCCATTAAGGATTATAATTTACCAGAAGTGCAACTGGACCCATTGGGGTCTTCATTTAAGGTGAGAGGCTGGGGCCCACTATTGGTGGATTGTGGAAGCAAATGTGAATACACGTTATAAGAATTGATGTTTCATTGTACTTGATTGATACACATCTACTATCAACATTTTTATCTATTTATCCAATATTGTTTTGCATGTACTTTTTTGATTAATAGAACCAAGGAATTACCTGTTTTTTTTACATGCACTTTTTTCACGTATAAGAATCTTGGATAATTATTTTACTGATTGGACTATGGACTTGATTGATTTATTGATTATTGATTATTGTTTACATAAGTACTTTATTTGAGTTAGCACCATATTTATTTCTATTTACTATGGGAACAAGTGCAAATAGAGCCGCACAAAAGTAGTGCAGAAACGATTTTTTGAGTTATGGCAATTAATACGCACCTATTGAAATACATGGAGTGCGACCTGTCATGCAACTTCGAAGTCCAAACTTTGGTGTGAACCAGGGCTTTTAACTGTTTCTTCACTGATTACTAATAAGTATATTTTGTGGCCCCAGATGGCTTCTACTTATATAAAAAAAAAAAAAAAACAGTTGGTCACATAAACCTTTTTTAACCCGTCATTTTAAAATTTCAACCTGATAGGCATTTACATATGTCTTAATTTTAGAAAACTTTTTTTAATTAAATATTAAAATGATTAACTTTTAATAGAATAGCATTCTGGTAAAGCTATATAGAGCAGGGGTGATCTTGACCTAAGTGGAGTAGTAATTACAGTGGGTATAAAAACGAATCACCCCACTTTAAAAAAAAAAAAAACAGAGAGTGCAAAATCTGGTGCAGCTTTGCATGGCAGCCAATCAGCTTCTAACTTCATCTGGTTCATTTAGGCTTTGACAAAAAAACTGGAAGTCGATTGGTTTCTATGCAAAGCTGCACCAGATATTGCACTCTCCAGTTTTAGTAAATCAGTCCCACTGGTTGAAGGAGAAAAGGGTGAATGCCCTTGTGTGGCCTTTTCAGACCCCAGACTTATAACACAGTGAAAATCTGTGGAATGACTTGAAGACTGCAGTCCACAATTGGTCAACATCAAATTTAACTGAACTTGAGCAGTTCTTTAAAGAAGATTGGGCAAATATTGTGAAGTGCAAAGTTATTAGAGACACATTCCAACAGACTAAAGGCTGTAATTAACCACTTAACCCCCGGAACATATTGCTGCCCAATGACCAGAGCACTTTTTGTGATTCGGCACTGCGTCGATTTAACTGACAATTGCGCAGTCGTGCGACATGGCTCCCAAACAATATTGGCGTCCTTTTTTTCCCACAAATAGAGCTTTCTTTTGGTGGTATTTGATCACTTCTGCGGTTTTTATTTTTTGCGCTATAAACAAAAATATAGCCACAATTTTGAAAAAAATGCAATATTTTTTACTTTTTGCTATAATAAATATCCCCCAAAGATATATATAAAAAAAAAATGTTCCTCAGTTTAGGCCGATACGTATTCTTCTACATATTTTTTATAAAAAATCATAATAAGCGTTTATTGATTGGTTTGCGCAAAAGTTATAGCGTTTACAATATAGGGGGTAGTTTTATGGCATTTTTATTAATATTTTTTTTTTTTTACTAGTAATGGCGGCGATCAGAATTTTTTTCAGTACTGCGACATTATAGCGGGCACTTCGGACACTTTTGACAAATTTTTGGGACCATTGGATTTTTTTTAGCGATCAATGCTATAAAAATGCTTTGGATTACTATAAAAATGCCATTGGCAGTGAAGGGGTTAACACTAGGGGGCAGGGAAGGGGTTAAGTGTGTTCCTGGGTGTGTTCTAACTGTATGGGGGGGGACTCACTAGGGGAAATCACTGATCTTCCGTTCATACATTGTATGAACAGAAGATCAGCGTTTCCCCGCTGATCAGGACCGGGAGCTTTGTGTTTAGACACAAAGCTCCCGGTCCCCGCTCTGTAACGAACGAGCGCGGAGATTGTGCCGGGCACACGCAGGGGACTCGGGGGCGAGCGGGGGGCGACCTGCTGCTGTAAAATGACGGCGGCAGGTCGGCAAGCAGTTAAAGAAAAGGGTGTCTCAACAAGATACTAAACACAAGGGGATGATCCTGTTTCCAACTCAGTGATTCTGTTTTTGATTTTGTTGGTGTTATATCTTTCACTTGGATGTTATAAGTTGCACTAGTAAATACAGTATCTCACAAAAGTGAGTACACCCCTCACATTTTTGTAAATATTTTATTATATCTTTTCATGTGACAACACTGAAGAAATTACACTTTGCTACAATGTAAAGTAGTGAGTGTACAGCTTGTATAACAGTGTTATAACAATTTTCTGTCCCCTCAAAATAACTCAACACTGGTCATCTTACTTTAAAAAAGTAATTAGTTACAGTTACAAATTACTTCTCCGAAAAAGTAATTGCGTTAGTGACTCAGTTACTACATTGAAAAAGTAATTAGTTACTCAGCAAAGTAACTGATTTTTTTTTTAATATTCTACAATGCTTTGTTGAGAAGCAGATGACAGGCGCTTGCCAGGGAGCAGTGAGTTAATACTCCAAGACAAAAGAATGCCAGATCCTTGAGAGAAGAAAACCGGAAACAAATGGTGATCTCGTGTATATCCCAGCCTAGGTGCATCCGATCCACCATGTATGTGCAGCTAATAGGACTTAAAACCCTTATCCATCTGCTACATATTACATCCAAATTATAAGCTGGATTAAAATGTATGTTTATAATATACATTCCCTTGACGTTTACAGAGTCTGTAATTTAAAATCTTATATTAGGCTTTATTAGAATTTTCTATAGTTTATTGTTTATTATTTTATTTATCTTATATAAACTTTATTGGATGCAAGGGATCTGGAATGGGGATGTCAGATTTTTATTTGTTGTCTGATGAAGAGATGAAATCACTGACCAAAAATAACCTGCTGATCATTGGTCTGTATAGGTGTCCTGCACTTACCATGTTGACCACTAGATGTCGCTGTGTACACTGTGTTGTATAGGAAACGTTTGTTCTGTGAAACATTTTGTTCCGGCCATGTGTTCTCCGGATCATTGATCAGGTTGCGCACACAGTGTGTGTGATCGATGTGAGTTGTTCCCCGGTGATAGGTCAGTGTGAGGTGGGTGGGCCTCATTGTATCCAGGGCTCCTTGCGATTGGGAGTTTTCAGACCGCTGTGACAGGCCATCACATTGGTCACATGATTCTAAAGCGGAGTTCCACCCATATTTATGTTCACAGTGCCGGCAGAAGCAATTACTCTGCTGCCATCTAGTGGCGGTAGATGTAATTGCGGTAATGCCGCCCAAGTAATGGGAACTGCATTACCGTGAGGGGAAGAGTAATCAGGTAGATTACGCGTTACCCTCAAAAGGGGCTGTGTTAGGTAACTGCGTTTATTGTAACTCTGTTACTTACAACACTGTTCAACACACAGCCATTAATGTCTAAACCGCTGACAACAAAAGTGAGTACACCTCTAAGTGAAAATGTCCAAATTGGGCCCAATTAACCATTTTCCCTCCCTGGTGTCATGTGACTCATTAGTGTTACAATGTCTCAGGTGTGAATAAGGAGCAGGTGTGAAATTTGGTGTTATCGCTCTCACTCTCTCATACTGGTCACTGGAAGTTCAACATGGCACCTCATGGCAAAGAACTCTCTAAGGATCTGAAAAAAAGAATTGTTGCTCTACATAAAGATTTCCTAGGCTATAATAAGATTGGTTCCAGAACTGCAAATATTGCGATATCTTTGGGCTGTGACACGCCATTGGATTTTCTATCGTATAGCACTATTGGGATTTTCTCTCACTTTGTTGTATGGACACAAGTTCACTATAATAATAATTTATGTTTGTTGCTTTATCAGATTGCACATTATATGAATGTATACACACTAAAGTATATTAATTTTTGAGTTATTCAGCGCCCCTCCACTCCTGTTTCTATAATAAGATTGCCAAGACACTGAAATGGAGCAGGTTCCATTCAGAGTTTGGTAAGTGAAATTATTTTTGTAAGTTGGGGAATGATTTGATGTTTTCCTTACTGATCAGTTCATTTTTGCTTTTTTCTTTTCGATATCCACGCCACATATGATGTTGCGTGCATTACATTTTGCAATGGCTATGGGTATTTGGAGAGTAGATGTAAGGGGGCATGATGAGCAACTTTGTAGAAATCGGACCCAGGCTTTGAGTGTTGCCAAGATGGTTGGGGAGAGATGCGGTGGGATTTTAGCTCCGATTGTGACAGAGAATAACCATGTGGATAAATTGCCTCTTGGTATGGTAGAACGTTCTATCTTCCCCCATAATGTAGAGGGGGAAGATATAAACCATTCTTTTGTTTGTGTAAGCACTGAGGCCAAGTAATAGTCCTGAAAATCTATGTAACCAGTTCCCCCTGCCTGGCATTGTTTAAACATGTTTACCATGTATAGTTTGAAGTGATTTAAAGATTAGGGGGGAGAGACCTTGTCTTGTTCCATTTGTGATCAGGAATGGCAAGGAGAGGGTGCCTGCTGCATATACTTGGGCCGATGTGTTCCAATTTACTCTATCAAACACGAGTAGAAGGCCATTATGGCACTCTTCTGGTGGCGCCCTTTTGTATATGTGTGACTAATCTATTTCCTTGTATTCTATGTTAAGTAGGGAGATAGGACGGAAATTTTTTGGTAAGGTGGGTTTTGGAATTTGGACAGTGTTAAGGAGTAGTCATTCATCCAACTTCCAAGTTACTGACGCAGAAGCAGAGGACACAAATGGGAGGTTAAAATTGTATCAAACACTTTTTCTGCATCTAAAGATAGTAATATAGATGGAGTACTCAATTTTTCTATGTGGTGGATAGAATTTACTACTCTTCTGGTGGCGCCCTTTTGTAAAACCTGATTGGTCTTTGTGACCAGGGGAGAGCAATATGTCGACTAATCTATTTGCTATAAGCTTTGCATAAAGTTTTAGATCTATGTTAAGTAGGGATAACCCAATCCATATAAGACAAATCAATAGGACGAAATCATATTCTCCAACTGCCTCTTTAAAAATTTTTTGGTAAGCTGATCTTATCAACAGGAATTCTTCTTTTTTTTTGGTTTTTTCAATCATCAACAAAGTGTCACAACTTAGGAATTGAAATTCCATATTATTACAGCTAGATTGCCTCCTTTCCTTCTCTTTTTCTTCAAAATCAACACACACAGATTTGCGAACAGTGGAAAGTACCATTACATTTATTATTTTTTCTCTATACTGTAAAATCCTTCATTTGAGAAATATATTCATCCAACTTGGACACATTCAGGTTTTATAGGTTGTGTGAAGATAACATGGCTTGTGACGCAGAAGCAGAGGACACAAATGGGAGGTTAAGGTGTTTTTGCGAATTGTAAAATCTGCTCCCAAACAAAAGTCCTTTTCTTCCCACATTTCTTTTGGTGGTATTAACCTGCAATTTTTATTTTTTGCCATTACAAATACCTGAAAAAAAAAACACTATTTTTTCTGTTAAAAAAAAATCAAATAAACTAAATTTTAGTGCCAAAATTTATTTAGGAGTATAAAAAAAAAGCAATAAAAAAAAATAAAGAACAGTCAGCCGGAAGTTGGATATAGCTGATTACAGTCAGATTATACCAACATTAAAGGGGGGTGGGGGGGGGCGAACAAAACAGGTAGTGTTGTGTTGGTATAATGTCTTCTCTCAAATGGGAAACAGCGCTGCGAGAAGCATTTCCTCCTTCCTGTGTAAACAAAACTACAAAGCGCGCTTTTGGGAGCATCGCGGGGGGCGGGTAAATCCGCCCGCTTCCCGGATGTCCCGGAAGGGGAATATATGTAAATTTACGCCCTTGTGCCTGTACGTGCAATTCTGTGGCCGAATGTGCGTGGCTTGGTTAATACTTTTCCTGCTGATTGTTCCTTTGTTCCCCCTACCCCCCCTTTTTTCTATGGGTGATTCAGATTGGGAAGATAAAGATGAGGGTGGAGCACATGGGTTTAGATCATGGGTCTTCAAACTATGGCCCTCCAGTTGTTCAGGAACTACATTTCCCATCATTCCTAGTCATGTCTGTGAATGACAGAGTTTTACAATGCCTCATGGGATGTGTAGTTCCGCAACAGCTGGAGGGCCGTAGTTTGAGGATCCCTGGTTTAGATGCTCATTTATTCTTTGAAAACCCTGATGAGATGGGAAAAGTGTGTACACCGGTGGGGGTCCTCAGTTAGGCTGGCTCATGCAGGTGTATTGTCATGGTAATGATAGACGGCCAGTGATTTAGTAAAAGAGCTACAAGATGTATTAAAACACAATTCCCAGGGTTTAAATCTAGGAAATGGGTGTTGCTTTTTGCAAGCAGAAACCATGTACATAATACTGTATGCATATATCATGTGTAGCACTAACCCCCAAAGGAGCTGCTGAGTATTTTTGCCGTATCTTTTCGCCGTCCAGGGTGATTAAGAGAGTTTGAAGAATTCCAATGTCTACATGATACACTTCTTTTTCTAGGATGTATTTGCAGAACTTAGTAGAAGATAAGTTGGAGGGGTGGAAATGTAGGTAAATAGGTTCAGGTGTATGGTCACAAATAGGAAACACTCCTGCTTCCAGCAACCAGTTCTCGTCGCCTCTCTAGCCAGAGTGGGTATTGCTCACCCGGATAGATCCCTATCACTGGCCTAGCAGCCGGAATGGCGCACGGAATATAGTACAGTCTCTGCCACAGACCTTCCTTTATAAGGAGACACTTTTGGACCAGAATCCTCTGCCACAGGATTCAGCACCCAGATCTCTTCAGATTAACTTTTGTAGAACTAAGATCTGAAAGGCGACCACCATTGAGCCTCTCAGTGTATGGTGCATCCTTCGATGAAGTTTCCAGGCCTTCGCCCAAGATACCAGCCTCTTGCATGGTTCTCTCCAGGATAGGTCCTCCCCTGGCTTTCTTCATCAAGTGACTTCCTCCCGCAGGACAGACAGCACAGGATCACCTTGAAAATGTAGACCCAATCTGACTTCTGGGCCTACCAAGCGAAGCCAAAACCCCGGACCAACGTGGTCCCGGAGTCAGGAACACCCATCCCCAGGCCACGCGGGCCATGAGGCGTGAACAACCGGCCACGCCAATGGCGCCCCGGGGGCCCTTAAGTACCCCTCCCAGAATGCACAGTGGGACGACCACTCCCACTGATTCGCTGCCGAGGGGGACACCCAATACACCCTGACTTTGCTTCTGCCACTCTTGGCCTGGGATGGTAATAACACCCCCAGGCAAGCAATGGTGGTTACTCCCAGCACAACCATGACTGGAACAGAGGCTAAATTGCCCTCAATCATATTTGTCTGAGCCAAATAACGACTCAGACTCCCTCTAAATTTACAGCAGCGCCTGTTCAACAGGAGCAGGGTGCTACACAACTTTTGACTTCAGTGCGTTTATCAAGAGGGACCTCCATGATTACAGACAGCAACATTCTGCAAAACATCACATCAGGGTTGGAGATATTGAAGAATTCTTCTGAAACTGTTGAGACAGAGGTTTGCGAATGGTTTTTCAATTTTTCGATAGGCAATCAAACTATTCTTTCATAGGGGCTCTTGCTGATGAATGTGAAACTTATAAAAATCAATAGTGCAGCATGGTTGAATTTGAATGGACTCTCTTATGCATAGTTGCCTGTAAGAAAAATGAGAATACATTTTCTACAAATATGTCGTCACTGCACTAACACACAAGCTCAAATTTCTGAGGTTGTCAGCATTAACAAAGAGTGGTATGCAGAAGGTGGTTATGACATGACAATTGTAACATTTTGAAAGAAACATACCACAGGTGCTTGGGAAGGTGGTTGATTTTGATCAGGAGCAACTGTCTCTACATTTTTTTTATAGTCAGATTCCCTTGTCTGATGGCACACTTGCATGTCTTGCTCATGCAGGAATGCTTGAGACGGTCCTAGGTTAACATAAAAGCATATAACCTTGAGGATCAAGATTCTTGGATAATTTTTGTACCAACAATAGAGTGGCTTCAGTGTTTACACTTTTTTATTTATTAGAAGCCTGTCTAGCATAAACTACAGGATTGCCCTCTAGCAAGAGCTTATGGAACCTTAAAAAAATTGGGCAGATGCCTTCAGGATAAGAAGTGATTGTAGAAACACTATACTTGAATAGTGAGTGTTGCAGAAAATAGCAGTAGGCAATATTATCCGGAGGCAGGGAAAATAATAAAGTAGATGTAAAAAAGTGGGATACAACTGCGCTATGTTTGTTAAACCTAAATTTAAAAACACATAGCGTAAAGCAATGTTGATAAGCGTCAACTAATCTGTGAACAAACAGTGTACAAATTAAAAGGAAAATAAATAGTCGCGCTAGATCAAATACCTTATATACCATATACGTATATAACCATTAAAGGTTCTATATGTGAAAAAAGCTGTGAAACAATATATATGACCACCTTCTATTGAATAGGCAGTTGAATATGCACAAAAAAATAGTATCACAAATGGTGGTACGTATACTAAATATACTACCACTCAAAAGAACCTTTATGGTACATATATTATATTATACCGTGAGGCGATCAAAAAAAAATATTAATAATTGATCATATACAAACAAAGTGAAACAACACCAAACCATGTGAATGGGTAAGTGAATAGGGTGTTGATGCACAAAACAAGTCCATCAAATGCAAATCAGTAAAAAAACAAAAGTCTCAGGCCTGACTGTGAATGTCTTTAGCCCTGCCGGTCGGTTTTTCCCCTGCTGAGCTGAAATCTTTCAAGGCGGCCTTCCCCTTCTCCTGGTCCCGGTCTTCCCTTCCTTTTTTGGGTATTAAACTCTCTGGAGACTTCAGTGCACTGTTTAACCTAAACTTCCCCCCATTAATAGTTCATTTAAAAAAATTGCTAAAATCCTGGTCCTCCTATAATATCTCTTTCCTAGGCAGAATTACCGCAATTAAAATGTCTATTCTCCCCAAAATGTTGTACTTGTTTCGTGCCCTCCCGGTCCTGATTCCTAAAGCATACCTCCTTAGACTTCAGTCCTACATTAATAGGTTTATCTGGAGAGATACACCCGCTAGGTTTTCCAGAGAGATCCTGTATAGATCCTATAGGGCTGGGGGCCTGGGGGTACCGCAGCTTTGGCTGTACTACTTGGCCAGTAGGTTCTCTCAACAAGCTCAGTGGTCCATCAAGAACCCTAAGGTCCCCTGGGTCAAGTTTGAATATAACGCTATCTCCCCCTTCTATTTACCTGGTTTGTTGTGGTTCTCGGGGCCACGTCCCCCGGAGTTGGCAGATCTTAGTCTGTTGGTGGCTCAGAGTTTTAAACTATAGAGGAAACATGGCTCCTCACGGGCTCTGGCCTCTGTGGCTCCCCAGAACACTTCGTTTCTGGGGGATCCCAGATTACCTTCCGCCTTTTTGGACCCTGACTCATTTTGGTGGTGGGTTTCCTCCGGTCTGACAACTCTGGGGGACTTCCAATATGGGGGTAGGTTAATTTCCTTCTCTCAACTACAATCTCTTAAGGGAGCACCTGTGGGGGAATTTTATAGGTTTATGCAGATCCACCATTTCTTTCTAACTCACTACTCACACTCCCCCTCCCAGCCAAGCTCCTCGTTTGAATCTTTATGTAGGTCCAGGCCTAGGCAGAGGGGTATGATCTTGGTTCTCTATAGTGCCTTGGCCTGGGATCAATATGGAGTTAAGCTGAAATATATGTGCAAGTGGGAGTTGGAGTTGGGCCTTGACTATGAGTTAAGTGACTGGGAGGCAAATTGGCATAATATCCGTAACAGCAATAAAAAAATTTACCCGTTGGTACTACACCCCCCACCGCTTACACCAAATCTTCCCTCAGTCTTCCCCTAACTGCTTTAGGGGGTGCCCTACAGCTGGCACCTTCTATCATATATTTTGGGACTGTGAGAGGGTCTCTTCGGTTTGGAAGAGTGTCTTTGATCTTGTTGATAAATTGGGGGGAGGACACATTGATTTGTCTTATAGACATTGTCTACTTTTTGAAAAAATCCCTGACACCTCTAGACAGTTAAGGAATCTGATATATTCTCTTTGTACAGCGGTTCTCTGGGTGGTAGCTTTAAATTGGAAGTCCACTGCAATACCCTTCTCGCAGGTGCTAACCAGAATGGACCAGGTTATGTTATCCGAACGTATTTTCCATAGGCTGCATGATACTACCCCTATGTATGAGGCTAAGTAGACCCCATGGTGGCTCTTGCGTCTCCAGCACTGAGGGCGATTTGTTTCTTTCCTGCTGGATTTGCTATAGCCTTATTCGGCCGAGCTAGACTGGGAGAGGGTTGCCTCTTTTCCCTCTCATATATTCTAACCTCATGTTGCTCATCCTGAGCTTTTGCAATTTTGAATTATCTTTCTTTCATCTCCCTTTATCTAATGTGCATACCTCTGATTCTCTATTTACTAGGATATCTCTGTTGTGAGTACACTACCATCTAAAGATTTACTTTTTTATTTCCACACCTTATGTCCTCAAGAGAAATGCATTTTCAGTCTATGTACTTGCCTGTTAAGTTTGCTTAGTTTGACTGGGTATTGTTCACTCAGACTGTTGTATATGACATGTTTCAGGCAATCTTTGTACGACTGTTTTTGTTGGGCATGATCAAGAAGTAATGTACTCTTTTGATTTCTGTCGTTTTCTCAATAAAAATCTTTTGAAAGTAAAAAAAAAAAAAGTATATGGGCCAGATTCAGGTAGAGTTAGGCTGGAGTATCAGTGATACTCCAGCCTAACTGTCACTTTAAGCCGGCGTTTTTGTTTTCTGTAACCAGAAAACAAGAAATGCCGGGTTGGAGTTCCGATGCGAGCGGCGTAATTGAATTTCGCCATCGCATTGCAACTTTAATTTAAAAATGGCGCCGGGGGCGTTCCCGCTGATTTACGCTGAAAAAATATGTTAATCAGCGGGAATCGGCAATTCACGATCGTATTCGGGCGCGACGCAGTGACTTTCCGACGTTTCCGTAAGCGATACGTGGCGTAAAGATAAAGCAGCCCCCTAGTGGAGTATCCTATGTTAAGTATAGCCTTCGTCATCGCGTCGAAAAAAAAAAAATCGCGTCGCTTGCGTAAAACGTCCATGAATGGGGATTTGACGTCATTGACGTTCACTGACAGAATTTGGAGCATGCGCACAGGGATGCATTGACAGTCGACGCATGCGCAGTACGTTCGCCGCGGGATCGCGCTTAGTTTAAATAATACACGCCCCGTACCCGCCCAATTTGAATTCCGCCGGCTCATTTGCGATACGCTGCCGCAACTTTAGGAGCAAGTGCTTCATGAATAACAGCACTTGCTCCTAAAATTTCGCCAGCGTAACGTAAATGAGAAACGTTACTCCAGAGCAAAGATGCTCCAATCTACCTGAATCTGGCCCTATAAGTTGTGTAGTATATCAGACACCCGTGTGCGATCCAACTGACTCCAATCTCGTGATGCGATATAGAACCCAATGTGAATCCACCACCGATAAACAAGTTGGCTGCTTACCAGAAATTCAGGTCGGTGGACCAAAACCAGCATATAATAGAACTCAAAAGGTGTCAGCTATGTCCATGGTAAATAAGACATCAGATGGATTCCAGACTTGAATTCTCTCAATGGCAGTTTAATCATGCAAGGAAAAAAGGACCTCACATAGTGTAAACCAGAGATGATTTATTAAGAACAATTAAAAACAGTATACAACTCATATTTGAGTAGATAAAAACCGGCCTTTAGCCTGTTGCGCTGGCCGGACGCAAACAGGCAAACCCGTCCAGATGGTGATCAAACGATTGAGGGTGATGACGTCAGCACGCCGGGCAGAACGAACAATACTTTTCTTCTATTGTGCTATTCCAAAAACATCCATTTAGGGCAAAAAAAAAATTGCAGTGTTTCCTCCATATCTGTACGTGTGAGATAAACACTTTAGCTCAGTGGTTCTCAACCTGGGGGTCGGGACCCCTTTGGGGGTCAAATGATGATTTGCCAGGGGTCACCAAATCCTGGGCTGTTTCTGAAGCCCGCATCACTCTCCCAGCCTTCTTGCGGCTGCCCAGCAGGGCTGTCACTGGAGCCTGTGGCCCCCCAGCTGGGCTGTTCCTAGAGCCCAAGGCCACCCACTCAGCCTCTTCGCAGCCGCTCATTAAGTTCACAGCATGGCTGAGTGGCAGGGACTAGATGTCCGCTGACTGGTGAAGATTGTGAGATGTGAGGGGCTGGAGGAGACCCTATCTGACTGCGGCATAGGTGTCACTGTTACGAGACAACACAAAGTCAGAGACATAGTAACACTACCTGTAATTTATAGTTGCCATTAAAAGTTCCCACTACAGTTCTCAGATCAGCAGATGACCTTGATCAAAAGCACCTAAGTTGGCTGATCATGTGCAAATTACTTAACTTGCTTCGGGTGCTTGAGTGCTGACAGCCCACACTTCGAAAATAATTTTATTGTTGGGGGTCCCCACAACTTGGGAAATGTTATCAAGGGTCCACGGCACTAGAAAGGTTGAGAACCACTGCTTTAGCTAGAGTTCTTCTATTGTGCTATTGAAAAAACACCCATTTAGGGAAAAAAAATATTTTGAAGTGTTTCCTCCAGTGTTTGCCGTGTTTCCTTCATATCTGTACCTGCGAGATAAACACTTTAGCTACTGTTCTTCTATTGTGCTATTCAAAAAACACCCATTTAGGGCAAATCATTTTTTGTTGGTGCGTTTCCTGCATATCTGTACATGTGAGATACACCCTGTAGATACTGTTATTCTATTGTTCCTTTCAAAAAACACCCATTTAGGGCAAGATCCTGCATTTGAGAAATATGAGGAGAACTTCAAATAAGGGACGTGGCCGCGGTCGCGGCGCTGCTGGTGGGGCTCCTGTTGCAGGGAGAGGACGTGGTCGATATGTGCCAGCTACACACACAAGTGAAACACCTTCCTCAGGTGCGAGTAGGCCACAGAGCCTGCAGCGGTATTTGGTCGGGCCTAATCCGGCTCTACCAATATTGAGTCAGTTGGCACCTGCAGCCGATGTCCATCAGTGTTTCACCTCACCCCCTTGCAAATCAGCCAAGCAGTCTGAGCCCCAAATTATGCAGCAGTCTCTTCTGCTTTTTGATGACTCTGTTAGCAGGGTTTCCCAGGGCCATCCACCTAGCCCTACCCCAGAAGTGGAAGAGATTGAGTGCACCGATGCCCAACCACTTATGTTTCAAGATGAGTACATGGGAGGACCATCGCAGCACGTCTCGGATGATGAAGAAACACAGTTGCCAACTGCTGCTGCTTTCGCAATTGTGCAGACCGACAAGGAGGGCAGTGGTGAAGACTGGGTGGAAGATGATGTGGAGGACGATGAGGTCCTCAACCCCACATGGAATCAACGTCATGCGGGTGACCTGTGTAGTTCAGAGGAAAAGGCGGTGGTCGCACAGAGCCACCAACACAGCAGAAGAGGGAGCAAGGTGCAAAAGCGGAGCGTCTGTCCCCTAGACAGTACGCCTGCTACTGCCCATCGCAGCAAGGGACCGAGCACACCAAAGCCAGATCCAAGGAGTTCCCTAGCATGGCAGTTCGTCACACAATGTGCTGATGACAAGACACAAGTGGTTTGCATGCTGTGCAATCAGAGCCTGAAGCGAGGCATAAATGTTCTCAACAAACAAATAAAACATTTTCTTTTCACTGTGTGACAGTCAGCTACTCTTGACTGCTAACTTTCTTCACTTTCTTAGATTTTTTTTTAACCTTTGACAAAGCTCTATTGGAAGAGTGAAATATGTTTGGGTGATTTGATTTTGGGAGCACCTTCTGACTTTATAATAATTTTTATTTAGGTTCATATGATTTAATTTTTGCCCTGACACATCCCCCCCCCTTTCATTTTTGTGTGGGTGACAGTGGCGGCTGGTGAAGTTTTAGGATAGGGGGGCGCAAGACCCCGCCCCTCCAAGATTGGCCCCTCCCACTTCTTGTAAACCACACCCCTTATATAATCCACCTACTTTGTCCGCTGTATTCCACTTCCTTCCACCCATAGTTTCAGGAGTATGCAGCTCAGCATCACAGGACAGGGTATATAGCCCCAGCATCACAGAATGAGCATTTAGCAGGTGATTATGTGTCATTCCTGCTAGATAAAATATAGAAAACTTTAAAATGTTTAAGTCAATTGTTAAAGAATGCAATAAATGTACCACGAATCAGTGATTTTGTTTTAAAACAGTAAACAAACTTTATTGCACAACAAACAGCAACCAAAAAACTCTTAATCAAAGTAAAGGTGACTGAATACAAATGAACGCCACATTCACATTCGCACCAGTATAATTATTTGAAAATTAATTTTGCTCGCCTCTCCTTCTGGCTTGCAAATTTTTCAATGACCTTCTGGTTGAAATCAATCATCTCTGTCACCACTCTCTTTTCCATGGACAGCATGGCCAATGCATTCAGCCTTTCCTGGGTCATGCTATTTCTCAAAAAAGTCTTGATCCTTTTTAAGGTTGAGAAGCACCTCTCAGCTTCTGCTGTGGTCATAGGTGTGGTGATCAGGATCTTCAGAAGAGTGACAGTCTCATTAAAATCTTCTTTAAGATTGTTCTTCATAAACAGCTGCAATAGGGCCACAGCACCATTACATTCTTTGAACTCGTCTGTGCAGTAGATTAAACTAAGCTCTGTCTTTAAAGGGGTGTTCCAGCCCTAAGTTGTGTTTATTAAAAGTCAGCAGCTACAAAAAGTGTAGCTGCTGGCTTTTAATAAACACTCACTTACCTGCTCCTGCGTTCCAGCGACGCGCCGACCGGGGCTCCGCTCCTCTGCCCCCCTCCCCGGCCGGCGTCTCCATCCTGACTGTGGGCACCCAGCCGTGACAGCCTTCGGCTTCACGGCCGGGCACCCACTGCGCATGCGCGAGCCGTACTGCGCATGCGTGCGCGGCGCGGCTCGCCGCTGATTGGAGAGGCGATCGCATGGGACCTGTCAGTGTCCCATGTGATCGCCTACAGGGAGGGGCTGGTGTAGGCGATTAAGGCTTAATCGCCTAACCAGCCCCTCGGCGGAAGCAGGAAGTGGGACAGGAAGTCCCACTCCTACTGAAGCCCCCACTCCCCCCCCAAAAAAATTACATGCCAAATGTGGCATGTATGGGGGTGAGGAGTGGATTGAGAAAAGGTCGTTTTTTTGGGTGGAACACCCCTTTAAATTCCTCTTATTGAGCAGTGGATAGGCCTTCACAGTCTTACTCAGTGCATCCTCAGGAAACTCCATTGCGTATGTGTTCAAACTTGTCTGCCTGAAGCAAGGTGGCACTAACAAGGTGGTTTGTGAAGGAGAAACGTTGCATGGTGTGCAAGAGTATAGTATCACAGACCTATGGATTGAAGGAGAAAAAAAAATGATGTAGTGAAGACAAATGTCAATCTCATCTCTGTTAGCTCCCTGAGCATCAGAAATGAAGGAAACTTGACAAACTGATCTCCCTTCACAACTTAAAAATAGTAATTTTAAATGTTCAGTTTTAAGTTATAAAGGGAGATCAGTTTTAGTGGTTTTGAATCCATAAGTTCTCAGAACTAAATACACATGAGCAAGACATTCTTCGTAAATATGTCAGGTTTCATGCATTTCTGATGCTCAATCAGCTAACACAGATGAAGGCTGTAATACTCATGTTATCCACTAGAGGGAATAACAAATCCTTTTAGATCACATCATTTTTATATATGAATATTGTAAGAAAAATATTTTTCTTTACAATCTTCATATCTATAACAGCTATCAAAAAGAACAATATTGCAATAAAAACTCACCTCAGATGCAATGCGTTTATGTTCTCCCGTATTCAGCGAGCACCGCCTCCTCGGTTGAGAAACACCTTGACTGCTTGCGTCAACCAGGGATGGGATAGAATCTCTGCAAAATGTATGAACAATAATAATAAAAATAATAATAATAATAGAAACAACAACACATGTAAAAGGAGGAATACAGCTGCTACCTGATCTTCTGTATGTCCTTCTGGAACTGCTGGATGCTCCCCTTAATGTGGACTGAATCTATGTCCTTCTTCTGGAGTTTGGCGTAGAGAAGGTCCACATGGGGCATGATGGTGTGGAAAAGCGTCAGAAAATATTTAAAATCCTGATCATCCAGTAGCGCGGCAAAGCCTGCTGCCTCGCTCATGGCAACAGGGTCAAAGTCACCTGAGTCTCGGATTTCTTTAAAACAGCGAATGAGGTCCTCTCTGTGCTCAAACACCGTATTGACAGCACGGCTGTGGAAGTTCCATCTGACACTGCTTGATGTCGGTAGTCTATGGGCAACTATTTTATCAAGCACATCTGTGCGCTTCGGTGATCTGGAAAAAAAGCTGGCAAATCCTCCAAGGTTTCCAAAAAATAGTCTTACTTTGGGCATTTGAGAAGTGGCTTGTTGCATTATTAGGTTCAGCTGATGTGCATAGCAGTGGATATAATGGGCATTTGGGTACACATCTTGTATCTTCTTCTGAACACCTGCAGTGGCACCTCTCATCACGCTGGCTCCATCATACGCTTGGGAGATCAGCTTATGTTTCTGATCCTCTGGAAGGATGACAGCAAGGTGCTCTTGTAGTGCTGTAGCGATGGAATCTGCTGTACTAGACTGCAGAGGATATAAACTCCAAAAACCTCTCCTGCACGTGGTTTTTGGCATCAATGTAGCGCAGTACAATTACAAGTTGGCAATAAGTGGCAATATCCATGGTCTCGTCGGCCTGGATTGAGAGAAAGTCACTGCTCCGTGCTTCTTCAATAATGTGCTCCTTCACAACAGACAACATACAGTCCAACAGCTCGTTCTGCACAGTTTTTGAAGTTCCCTTAAAAACAGTGGCATTCTTAAGGTGCTTTTTCAAAACTCCATCAAGAGAAGCAACAAAATCTACCAAGCCACGGAATATCCCAGGATTCTCTGATCTCTCGCTCTCATCATGGCCACGCAAAGCCAGCTCAAATGCACCACAAAATTTCACGCAGTCTATTATTCTAGACAGGATGTGACGATTTTTTGAGACCTCTTCATTGTGTCTTATAACGGCAATTCTGTTGCCTTCATTTAGCTGTTCGCTAATGCTACTATTCCCAAAAAACTCAAGCTTCACACGGTTGTCCCTATGGCTTTGGGTAATTTGATGCTGCTTACACTTGTCGGTGAGATGTTTTAGGTCGCAAACCCCTGTTGAAATCCACAATTTGTCAGTGCCAGGACTTTGGAAGAGCAAACAGGGAAAACAATAATACGCATTAGTCACATCACATCCAGCCAGCCAACTCCATTTGTTATATAAAGTGGGGGAAAAGCTTCGAGTGTAAACTCGACCACGATCACTTGACCTCTGCTGGATTTTCATTTTGGGTTGATTTGGTCCAAGCTCCTTTATCCTCTTTTTTTCTTCATAAGAACGCCTTGTGAAGGGAAATAGTTTTAAAGAGGAAACCGAATTTCCAGTCATTTTGAAAAAAAGAAAAAACCACAATGATCAGTACCTATGAGTCAAATGAGAATCTGGGTAAGTTTAAAAGAGATATAGGTACGGCAGCCAAATGCAAGTTCTATTTCTTCAAATGCAGCCTCACTGTGCACATCATATGCAGCCTCCCTATGCCCATAATGAGGGGTTGCCACCTGTAAATCGCATGTATCTGCATTCTGTACCCTATAAATTAGCACGTATCTGCATGCTGCACCATGTAAATAGCACAGATCCGCATTCTGCACCCTGTAAATAGCACAGATCTGCATTCTGCACCCTGTAAATAGCACAGATCTGCATTCTACACCCTGTAAATAGCACAGATCTGCATTCTACACCCTGTAAATAGCACAGATCTAATTTTCTGCTCCCTGTAAATAGCACATATCTGCACCCTGTACATAGCACATATCTACACCCTGTAAATAGCACATATCTGCACCCTGTACATAGCACATATCTACACCCTGTAAATAGCACATATCTACACCCTGTAAATAGCACATATCTGCATTCTGCAACCTGTAAATAGCACATATCTGCATTCTGCGCCCTGTAAATAGCACATATCAGCAACCTGTACATAGCACATATCAGCATTCTGCAACCCCCCCAATCAGGTCAGCTACAGTGCTACACTATACACATGGCAGGGGGGTGATGGACACAGCCATCACCCCCCCCCCCCCAGACTACCACAGGGTGGCAGGGCAGACAGACACACTCCTCCAGGCTCCAGACTCTTCTTTTTACAAGTACAACACTACTACAAGTTCCAGCATTAAAAAACAAGGCATGACCACTCATCCTCCTTGTAGTTCTCCATCTTCTCCTGGGGCTCAGGTGCATGCTATCCACCATCTTTGTCCAGTTTTCCTCTCACTGCTGGGACTTGTAGTCCCATAGATGGTGGATTGCATGCACCTGAGCCCCAGGAGAAGATGGAGAACTACAAGTCCCAGCATGTTAAAATATAAGGCTCCTAGGTGGATGGGTGTCCAATGCAACCAAGCACACATGTATGCAGCTCAATGCAACTAAGCACACATGTATGCAGTTCAAGGCAAATAAGCATATATCTTTTACATGATCAGATTAGGTGACTCTCCCTAATGAAGGGGAATCTCCAGAGGACTTATATTGCATCTGTCATTTTACAAGGCCATGTGTGGATCAACATACCAGAAAGACAATTTCCCAAACAAGTGGGCAGATTCCCAAAAGATGGGTATACAGTGACCCCAGACAGTATGCTATCAAAATATATAGGATTAATTGTATGTAAAACAGATTGCAAAAAGGCAAAACCAGTTGTAGCAGAGCGTCCCAGAGAGAGCCTGGGAAAGTCCAGTTCGGGGTTTATACCTCTCCCAGGCTCCTCTCTTACACGTTCAGGGATCTCTGATCCCTGATCCAGGTCAGGTGTTGGCCCTCTCCCCCAGGCCAATTTAAGCTCACCTGAGCTAACAGCCATTGCTCTGTCCTGGGAAACAGATAGTGTGGATCTGTAGGAGCAAGGAGGTTGTTAAAAGACTGGTGAGCAGTTTGTATTTTGAGCTAACAAGCGGTAGGCTTGTTTAGCTTAGTAGTTAGGGCCTACATATCGTGTAGTTAGAGCCGAGACACGGCTAGGTGTTTGTTTAAACTACTTTTGTTTGTTTTGTTTTCTGCACACTGTACAGCACCTGTAAATAGACTTTGTATAGCACCAATAAAAATCCCACTGTTGTTCACTTATCCTATGGACTTTGGTATCTGTGCCTGCTCATCCCAGGGAGCTTTTGTACCCGCTACCTATCCCCAGCTTACATATGGTGGAGGCTGCGATCAGCAGTAGTAAGTTACTATTTTAAAAGGCCAGTACCTAAAGTGACAACATGGAGGAAATCCTCAAACAAATGATGTTATCCAATGCTGCACAACAGCAAACTAACGCTGCATTGCAGCAAGCCAATGCTATCGCACAGGAGCAAACCAAGGCGCTGTACAAACAGATTGGTGCTGCACAGGAGCAATCGCAGAGGCAGATTAGTGCTGTACAGGAGCAATCGCAGAGGCTGTTTGAACAGCTTGCCACTGCTGCAGAAGTGGATAGGAAAACCCTGACTAAGGTTGCAGAGACGCTAGCACAGTGGGCACCTGCGGAAATTAAGGATATGGGAGACAAGCCTTCAGCCATCCATGTGGCTCGCTTTCTGTCTAAAATGACTACGGATGATGATCCAGAGGCCTTCCTGTTAACGTTTGAACGGACCGCTGAGAGGGAATGTTGGCCTAAAACCAAGTGGGCAGGACTGATTGCCCCCTTACTTTCTGGTGAATCGCAGAAGGCCTACTATGATCTGGAGTCAGCAGAAGCAGAAGACTACGAAAAGGTCAAGCAGGAAATTCTGGCGCGACTCGGCGTCACCTTGGCCGTTCGAGCCCAACGGGTCCACAGCTGGTTCTTCAAAATCGAGAGGCCCCCAAGATCGCAGATGTTCGACCTAATCCACCTGGTGCGAAAATGGCTACAGCCTGAGTCCCTGTCTGCGCCACAAATAGTGGAGCGTGTGGTCATGGACCAATTCCTGAGGTCACTCCCAATTCCCCTGCAGAAGTGGGTGAGTCAAGGGGACCCCAAGTCGGCAGATAACCTGGTGGAACTCGTCGAAAGATACTTTGCTGCAGAGAACCTGGTCACCACCCCAACAACCGCACGGACTTTCCACCCAAAGCCACGGTCTCCCCAGGCAACCGGTAAGACTGTTCCAGGGGAAGTGGGTGGTAAGCATGGCAAGGAAATAGGGGGGAGGATTTTTGGTGCCAGGACTGAAGTTTGGCGTCCCAAGCAAGGGAAACCACTGCCTGTCAGCAAACCAACTTGGGGAAACATCAGGTGTTTTCGTTGCCAAGAGCTGGGACATGTTGCAGCAAACTGTCCATTGACTGATGAACCAATGCAGTGTGATCTGTCTATTAGAAGGCAGTCTATGTTTGCTGCTGTTTCATGCGCTGCAGCGCCAAATGTGGGGAAACACATGTGTCACATGACTGTTAATGATAAGCCTATTACGGCCTTACTGGACTCTGGAAGTCTGGTTACTTTGGTTACAGCTGAGATGGTTGAAACTGTGAATTTTCATGCAAAAAAAGTTGCTGTGATCTGTGTACATGGGGATACCCGGGAGTATCCTATAGCCACAGTTCAGTTTAAAACTGGCTTAGGTACGGTGTCCCATGCGGTCGGACTTGTGCCCCACTTGGTGCACGAGGCCATCATTGGTAGGGACTTCCCTAAGTTTTGGGAACTGTGGGATCGTCCCGACCCGGTCGCAGTACCTGACTCAGTCGCAGAGCCAGAGCTCCTGGCTACTTCCGATATTGTGGGTTCAGGGGACTCATCTCAGGGCTCTCCGAGTTTTCCTTTCTCGGTTATGGCAGGAGAGCTGGAGGAGCCTGAGGAAGTCCCCACAACCAGTAGAGCCGGACAGCCGTCTGCCGACTCGGAGCCTATGTTGGAGTTTACTGACCTTAATGTGCACAAGGAAAATTTTGGTACTGAGCAGAGAAAAGACCCTACCCTTGCCAGGGCCTGGGAAAATGTAATGGTGATTAATGATGTACCTGTTGAACCAGAGGATAGGCCCTGTTTTCCTTATTTCAGCAGCAATGATGATTTACTGTATCGTGTATGTAAAAAGAATGATGAAGTTACTGAACAGTTGGTGGTCCCCAAGCCTTACAGAAGGGTGGTGTTGGAACTTGCTCATGGGCACTTGCTAGGAGGCCATTTAGGGGTTGAGAAAACCACTGAAAGAGTGTTGCGCAGGTTTTACTGGCCTGGGATACAGAAAAATATTGAGAATTATTGTCAATCCTGTCCTGTGTGTCAGATGTCAGCCCCCCAGCCCCACTTCCGAAGTCCTTTAGTGCCCTTGCCCATTATTGAAGTGCCCTTCGAGAGGATTGCCATGGACCTTGTGGGTCCCCTCCCCAAATCCGCCCGTGGTCATCAGCATATCCTTGTGATTATGGACTACGCTACCCGTTACCCTGAGGCCGTTCCCTTACGCGCCGCATCTGCTAAAAATATTGCCAAAGAGCTGTTTATGGTGTTCAGTCGGGTGGGCATCCCTAAAGAAATCCTGACAGACCAGGGTACCCCATTTATGTCACGGATAACTAGGGAGCTGTGCAAGTTATTTAAGGTGACGCAGTTGCGAACCTCTGTGTATCATCCGCAAACGGATGGCTTGGTGGAACGTTTCAATAAGACGTTAAAGGGCATGTTAAAAAAGGTTGTTGACAAAGATGGGAAAGACTGGGACTTCCTGATACCGTACCTGATGTTTGCTATCAGGGAGGTTCCCCAGTCCTCTACAGGGTACTCTCCATTTGAGTTGCTTTATGGGAGACACCCTCGGGGACTCTTGGACATAGCCAAGGAAACTTGGGAGGGGGAACAGACACCCCACAAAAGTGTAATTGAGCATATCGCTCAAATGCAGGACAGGATTGCAGCCGTAATACCAGTGGTGAAAGAACATTTACTACAGGCTCAAGCAGCCCAACAGAGAATATACAACCGGGGGGCCCAACTCCGTGTTTTCTCACCGGGTGACAGGGTCCTCGTTTTAGTTCCCACTGTTGAGAGCAAGTTCCTGGCTAAGTGGCAGGGCCCCTTTGAAGTAATTGAAAGAGTTGGGGAAGTCAATTACAAGGTGTATCAACCAGGTAAAAGGAAGCCCGAACAGATTTACCACGTGAACCTGTTAAAGCCCTGGAAGGATAGACTGGCGTTAACTGTGAGGTCCCTACCGGTAACGCCTAAGGGTACTGAATCCCCTCTGATCCCTGAGGTCACGATTCCAGACACCCTGTCATATTCCCAAAAACAGGAAGCTAGAGAGTTCCTAATAAGGAATAGAGAGAAATTTTCAGAGTTGCCTGGCACGACTTCAGCGGTTCAGCATGATATTGTTACTGAACCTGGGGTCCGTGTCAAGCTCAAACCATACCGAATTCCTGAAGCGAGGAGAAAGGACATCAGTGATGAAGTTAGAAGGATGTTGGAACTAGATGTCATTGAGGAATCCAATAGTGACTGGTCTAGCCCCATCGTGTTGGTCCCAAAACCGGATGGCACTTGGAGGTTTTGTAACGACTTCAGAAAGCTCAATGCAGTAACAAAGTTTGACACGTACCCGATGCCCAGGGTAGATGAACTTATAGACCGACTGGGCAAGGCCCGTTATCTGACCACTTTGGACTTGACCAAAGGATATTGGCAAATACCCCTGACTAATAGTGCCAAAGAAAAGACTGCGTTTGTGACCCCGGAGGGATCATTCCAGTATAAGAAAATGCCTTTTGGGTTGCAAAATGCCCCTGCAACCTTTCAGAGGGCCATGGACAGGACCCTAAGACCGCACCAGCAGTATGCTGCAGCTTATTTAGATGACATAGTGGTGCATAGCACTGACTGGGAGTCTCACTTGCCCCGTGTCCAAGCTGTCCTTGATTCCCTCTTCAAGGAAGGTTTTACGGCAAATCCCAAAAAATGTGCCATTGGTTTGGAGGAAGCCAAGTATTTGGGCTACACTATTGGCCGTGGAGTTATTAAACCCCAAGTGAATAAAGTAGAAGCCATCCAGGAGTGGCCACGTCCTGCAAACAAGAAGCAGGTCAGGGCCTTTCTTGGCATTGCGGGATATTATAGAAGGTTTATTCCAAATTTTGCCACTATAGCTGCCCCACTGACAGACCTGACGAAAGGGAAAGACTCCGTAATGATCAAATGGTCCCCAGTAGCAGAAGAATCTTTCCAAGTCCTGAAGAAGGCTCTTTGTGCACAGCCAGTGCTATACTCCCCCGATTTCTCCAAAGATTTTTTGGTTCAGACAGATGCCTCTGATGTAGGTATCGGGGCAGTACTATCACAGGTATACAATGGGGAAGAACACCCTGTGGTCTACCTAAGCAGAAAGCTCAATGATCATGAGAAAAAAATATGCAGTCATTGAAAAGGAATGTTTAGCCATAAAGTGGGCTGTGGACGCGCTCAGGTACTACCTGTTAGGGCGCCAGTTTGAGTTAATAACTGACCATGCTCCCCTGAAATGGATGGCCCAAAAGAAGGAGACTAATAGGCGGGTGAACCGGTGGTTTTTGGCCCTCCAGGATTATTCCTTTTCGGTAAAACACAGGCCAGGGGTTGAGATGGGTAATGTAGATGCCCTGTCCCGTGTTCACTCCTGTTGGGCTACAGGTGTTCCAACCCTGGGGTTGAAACAAGAGGGGAGGGTGTGTAGCAGAGCGTCCCAGAGAGAGCCTGGGAAAGTCCAGTTCGGGGTTTATACCTCTCCCAGGCTCCTCTCTTACACGTTCAGGGATCTCTGATCCCTGATCCAGGTCAGGTGTTGGCCCTCTCCCCCAGGCCAATTTAAGCTCACCTGAGCTAACAGCCATTGCTCTGTCCTGGGAAACAGATAGTGTGGATCTGTAGGAGCAAGGAGGTTGTTAAAAGACTGGTGAGCAGTTTGTATTTTGAGCTAACAAGCGGTAGGCTTGTTTAGCTTAGTAGTTAGGGCCTACATATCGTGTAGTTAGAGCCGAGACACGGCTAGGTGTTTGTTTAAACTACTTTTGTTTGTTTTGTTTTCTGCACACTGTACAGCACCTGTAAATAGACTTTGTATAGCACCAATAAAAATCCCACTGTTGTTCACTTATCCTATGGACTTTGGTATCTGTGCCTGCTCATCCCAGGGAGCTTTTGTACCCGCTACCTATCCCCAGCTTACACAGTCCATTTAAAACCTCCAAACACCACAAAAATCAATGTTGTTATTATGTCATTAAAAATTTAACACATACAGAGCCCAAGCACAAACTCCTATGAGCGGGTGGGGGAAGGGTCAGATAACACCACATAAATACATTTTCCCTTCAGATTGATACTCCTTTAAGTGGGCGATCCACTGCCCATGTGTGGTGTTATCTGATCCTGCCCCCCCCCACCCCTGGGGATTGATTAGGGTTGCCACCTGTCCAGGATTCACCCGGACAGTCCGGGTTTGGAATCATGTGTCCGGGTTTCAGACTGTCTGAGACCCGGACACATTATTCAGACTGGACTAAGTCTCCCCCTCTCTCCTGTCTTTAAGTAAGTACATTAAGGTAAATCAGGGTTCTCAGAGCACTCATTACATCAGAGCTCCCCTTTACACTAGAGGCCACAGTGCTCCCCCTACATCAGAGTCCTTGTCAAACACCAGCGCATCCCTTATGTTAGAGTCCCCAGAGTTCTCCCTTACATCAAAGTCTGCAGAGTCCCCCCCCCCCTTACATTAAAAGGGGAGCCCTGGGGATTCTGATTTAAAAGGGGAACTCTGTGGACTCTGGTGTAAAGGGGGAACTCTGTGGACCCTGGTGTAAAGGGGGAACTCTGTGGACCCTGGTGTAAAGGGGGAACTCTGTGGACCCTGGTGTAAAGGGGGAACTCTGTGGACCCTGGTGTAAAGGGGTAACTCTGTGGACCCTGGTGTAAAGGGGGAACCCTGTGGACCCTGGTGTAAAGGGGGAACCCTGTGGACCCTGGTGTAAAGGGGGAACCCTGTGGACCCTGGTGTAAAGGGGGAACTCTGTGGACCCTGGTGTAAAGGGGGAACTCTGTGGACCCTGATGTAA
>CM056049.1:143444747-143654747 GCA_029574335.1 Rana kukunoris | reverse complement strand
GTTATCTGATCCGCCCCCCCCCCTCCGGATTGATAGGTGCATGCAATCCCCACCCATCCACCTCAGAGCCTGTTATTGTATGTATAACCTGCTGGGACTTGTAGTTCTTCATCTTCTCCTGGGGCTCATGGAGAAGATGGAGATTGGAGAACTACAAGTCCCAGCAGGTTATTCATACAATAACAGGCTCTGAGGTGGATGGGTGTGGATTGCATGCACCTATCAATCCGGGGGGGGGGGGGGCAGGATCAGATAGTGTTATCTGATCCGCCCCCCCCTCCGGATTGATAGGTGCATGCAATCCCCACCCATCCACCTCAGAGCCTTATTGTATGTATAACATGCTGGGACTTGTAGTTCTCCATCTTCTCCTGGGGCTCCGCTCGGGCAGTGTAAACTTCAGAAAGCCTGCAGCCTGACGTCACTTCCGGTTTGCGAAATGCCGCCGGAAGTCAAAGTAGTAATGCTCCTGGCACCCATAGAGAGGAACGGGAAGCATATCAGCGCTTTCCAATGCGCCCATAGGAAATCTAGAAGCCTGCAAATGAAGCGCCATGTCTAGATTGCAGTGACACAGCGCTTCATAGGGCAGTGGTGGCCGGCGCTCAATCAGAGTGCATTAAATAAATATTTTTTTTTTTTTTTTAGTGTATTTCTTAAAGGGGCCAAAAAAAAAAGATTTTTTTTTTTCCTACAGGAGGGGAGGGGGGCGGCGCCCGGGCGCCCCTATGGGCGGGCCGCCACTGGTGGGTGAGATATGCCTTGTGTCAATGCAGTCTTGATTAATAGAGAAGCTTTTTTGTAGATATGGGGCCAGATTCAGAAAGCATTTACGTTGGCGTATCTCCAGATACCTGCCGTAATTTCAAATGTGTGCCGTCGTATCTTTACGCCTGATTCACAAAGCGAGATACGCCAAAAAATAGCCTTCCTCCGCCCGCCGTGACTTGCCTACGCCGGCGTATCGTGGGCGCATAGTTACGCTGGACGCATTCAGCTTTCCCATTAGAAATATGCAAATGAGGGAGAAATGTGGCTTTTCGAGAAAAGGCAGGCCGAGTTATGTTAGTTCTCCCTGTTGTTCTGTCTCTTGGTTTTTCTTGCTCTTCTCCTTTTCTCTCTTTTTCTCCCTGATTTGATTTACCTATCTCCGTTATGTCTCCTGCGCTTAGACACTGCCCTGAGGGGTCAGTATTTGGCGCATTATAAATCCATTAAATCAATCAATCAATATCTGAGCGAAAAATAATTTCCTAGAGCAGAAGACAGATAGCCTACATCTTCAGTAAGACAGTATTTACTAGTATATGTTCTCTTTTTCTGTTCTTCTTATTTTTATATGTGGACAATAGATGAGAGGAGAGACAGATGTACTCTTATCTCTTCATACCAGGTGGTGTTGTAAGTAGACCTTGAGTTTATTTATCCACTAAATTCCCTGGAACCTTTACTGTATATTGAATGTAAGAGGAGAGGATATTGTTTATATGTATATATAATCAAGAGAAGTTTCACCAATTAAACTTGGTCGATGTTAATATTACCACATAGAGATAGAACATTGGTTCATATATAGTGGCATTGGTGTCACCTTATAGGCATACCTGTTATGGTCATTTACATAACCTTTATTGTAAATCATAAAAGGTAAGTTTTAGTTTAGCGGCCTTTTGGTGTGTAGGGAAGCACACCTGTAAGGGCTTACCTTGGTTGGAGTCCATAGTGCAGAGATATATGTTCACCCTTGCAAATACACACAGCCCACGGTAACAAGGTAAGAAACTACCTGGGCTGTGAATCTGTGTACGGGGGCTTGCCAGGAATTTGCCAAAGGATAGTCAAGGTAAAGCCGTAGTCAGGGATTCCAGAAGTTAGAATAAACAAAGAACAAGCCAGGGTCTGAAGCCGGAGTCAGCCTTGGAATACTGTAACAGGCACCTTTGGCAATGATAGAGACAATGAACTGACAAACCCCTCAGAGTGAGGCAGTGTTTTATACCCAGTTGATTAGGTAACTTGCCTCAGCTGAACCAGGAGTGACAGGTATTGATTGCAAGGTGAGATTCAGAGAAAAGCCTTCAGCACATCATGCAGAACTAGGCTAATGGCCCATACACACGATCCGAATATCGGCCGACGGATCGTTACGACTTTTTTCGCTTAATAATCGCGAGTAAAATAAAATAGGTTTTTAAACTCACGAAAATTCTCGTACGATAGAAAAAAACGATCGGAAGTGATGTCACGTGTTGTAATGTATTTGTATTGTATTGTCGGACGACGGCTGTACTGACTAAACGAAAATCGGACGATCGGACATCGGACGAGAAAAATTTTCGCGCTTGTCCGATCTAATTTAATCGGATGAACCGTCGTGATCGGCTGTCGAAAGTAGTGTACACACGATCCGAAAATCGGACGATCCATCATCGGACGATCGTTTTCGTCCGATATTCGGATCGTGTGTATGGGCCATTAGCTGGAAAGCAGGCTTATGGCCCATACACACGATCCGAATATCGGACGAAAACGATCGTCCGATGATGGATCGTACGATTTTCGGATCGTGTGTACACTATTTTCGACAGCCGATCACGACGGTTCATCCGATTAAATTTGATCGGACAAGCTCGAAAAAATTTCTCGTCCGATGTCCGATCGTCCGATTTTCGTTTAGTCAGTACAGCCGTCGTCCGACAATACAATACAAATACATTACAACACGTGACATCACTTCCGATCGTTTTTTTCTATCGTACGAGAATTTTCGTGAGTTTAAAAACCTATTTTATTTTACTCGCGATTATTAAGCGAAAAAAGTCGTACGATCCGTCGGCCGATATTCGGATCGTGTGTATGGGCCATTAATAGAGAACCGAGGAGTGGTTTAGAGGTAAAGCAACTGAAGCAACAACAGACAGTCCTGGATTCAATACCACCTAGAGCCACTTGGGGTGTGACCACACCTGGCCATCTGCTTGGCACAGTAGGGACCGTGACAACACCATTGTCTAGTTCTAGTTAATATGCAGAGATTAAAGAAATCCTCCTACATACGTTGTACAGGGGACTGGGAGCTGAGCTTACACTTTGCAGGGCTCAGTGAGGAATGTTGAGAGCTGATTAGAGAGAAGGGGCACACAGGAAAAAAGCTGAGGCTGCCAATCACAGGCTGTGTGCTGTAGCTTCCTCCCTGTCAATTTTTTTTCTCTTGTTTTCAGAGAAACTTTTCAGAAGTAACTTATGCAGATAGCAGAGGAACAAGGCAGCAGACAGAAATTACACTGAATTGAGACAAGTACACACTATAGAGGGATATGCTTTGTTCATAATTTATGTCAGGTTTACAACCACCTTAAATTACAAATCAGGAACAGTTCTACTATGACATTTTATCCACATAACTAAAAGCCAGTCAGGTATTTAAAAGTATTTGTTTAAGATGTTGCATTGGGAATTATATATGAAGTCAGTATTTTTTCTTGTTAATTTATCTGTTGCAAGCCTCTAAATAAATAATAATAATAATACAAAAAAAAAAGAAAAAGAAAGATGTAGCATTGTATTGGACTGTTGGCTGTGTCTGGATTTCTATTTAATAAATTAAGACTTTATAAACGTTAGTGTATTGATTCCTTGTCTAGTTCATGGAAGTAATATTAATATTATTATTAAATATGATACAGTCTGATGCTTTACTAATTTGCAATCAAAGATATTCTTGACTATAAGGGAAGTGACAGCACAGCAAGATACATTGTTACTGAAGCTGCAATTCAGCACAAAGTTAAAATTAATTACGCAGTCCAGATTAATGCATAGGATCCCAGCAGGGATGGCATCACTCGATAAACAACTAGCACAAATAAATTACTCTGCAAAGAATAGGCAATGTACTCAAAGAAAACGTACAAATGTAATATATGGCTTCTGATGGAGGTGGAGACTTGCTCAGTGTCACACTTGAATAGAAATTTTGTGCATCTGGAAAGAACACTAGTGCTTTCTTCAACGTTGGTTTCCCCTTACTGTGGATAAAAGTCTACCTGTAAGAATGTTTGCTCTTTGTGCTGTATTGGTCTTGAAAGCGCCAGTCCCTTCTGCATTAACAGTTTTACCTAATAATGGCAGGAGGTCTATATTGTTGAAAAACATATATTCTGTTTGCATATTCTACACTGTTTTCCTTCTTCGATCTGTTTCCAATTCTGCTTTTATTCCAAAGCATAAAGGCTATGTAAGTTAGATGAATCAGTCAGCAGGGCTCAATGCCTCAAGCACAAAAGCTTGCAGGTCCTTATTTGAAGACAAGAGACATTTTGTCTGCGTGTATAAGTATCATCTCTTCTTTGTTCTGGCAGTCACAAGACAATTGCTTATTCTTTTTACTGTCTTACAAAATCTTGCACCATAGGGTGTGATTTAGGCATAGAATGGGCAGTGTGGTCTACATTAACCAAGATATTGTAGGTCACTGCATTTTTACTATATATTTTTAAAATGTGAAATTCAAAAGATAATAGTTGACATCAATTAAAACTGAGCTAAAAGAAGAACTGAGAAAAAACACTAACTAATACATACATGTATTTATATAAAGGAAGAGTACTGCGCATGTGTAAAAACATTTAAATAAATAATGTCAATTACAACCATTACAGTGTAAATTGTCCAGCTGCACCAAAAAAATGAGATATAATCACGATAAACAACATATAGAAAAAAATGATGCGCTAAGCAAAAATCTCATATTGGGTTATTAAAATCCAACGGTAGAAAACACAAATCCATGATAAGTAGTTAAATCCCTCCAAAAAAAGGAAAAAAAAAAAAGAAGAAGAAAACCTGCACCATCACCACAGGCAATATAGATTCTTATTGGAGAGCCTGGACCCTTTATTATGAAGGGTCAAACAGGTTTAATGTAACAATCTTTGCATGCCCCCAGAAGTTCCTGCTATCATATTTGTTTGCACAGTGCCTGGATATCTTAAGGCGGCCGCCTATATTGTACACAACGGTGGTACCCGCGATGCCGCAGGCGGGTTTCCTAGATGACTGGGAAGTCCAGGACTTTATATGATGGCCACCCAGGATTGGAGATCCCATCTGTGGACGTCATATGACAATGGGCAGTAGGGAAGTGATTAATCACCACTGGATTTGTTTTATTTTTTGCTAAAAAAAAAAAACGAAAAAAGACAAAAAGGTTTGAATATTTTTTTTCTTAGTTTTTGTTATAAAATGTTGCAATTAAGTCATTTTTCTTCTCCACTAATGTGTGCTGATGAGGCTGCACTGATGGACACTGATGAGGGGGCAGTAATGATGCTGCACTGATAAGTGGCACTGGTGGGTATTGATGGGTGGCACTGATGGGCATTAATAGGTGGCACTAATGGACTTTGATGAGGAGTCACTGATAGGAAGCACTGAGAGGCAGCACTGATTAGTGGTACTGATGACCACTGATACGCTGCACTGATGGGCACTGATTGGCACTGATGGTGCTGCACTGATAATCAGGGCAATGATGATCAGTAAACAATGTACTAACAGGCTTGCCACCAACCGGCAAATCTGTTTACATGTGATCCGCTGTGATTGTGATCTGATCACATGCTAAAGGGCTGCTGTGATTGGCCCCTTACCCTCATCTGTGATGACCTGTATCTGAGAACACAGTAGTCACAGAGTGCCCCCGATGCACACCGCAGGAGGTGTGCAGTTGGCGTGGTTCTGGGAAGATGTCTATGGACGCCCTCCCAGAACTGGATGATTGCGCTGTAGCCCTTTTTTTGGCGATAGCGTGGTCGGCAAGTTGGTAAAATTCACTTAAAGCCTAAAACTATCATTATAATAGTTATACAATCATATATTATATCAAATGTGTTCTATTTGATTTAATATAAACTATGTTAATGAAACAAATGCCAAATAAATGACAACACAAAGGAAGACAGAGTGCACAGGCCCTTGGTGCAACACCTTTAACCACTTAAAGACCGGACCAATATGCTGCTAAATGCCCAGAGGCGTTTTTATATTTTGGCACTGCGTCATTGTAACAGACAATTGCCCGGTCGTGCGACGTGGCTCCCAAACAAAATTTGCGTCCTTTTTTCCCCACAAATAGAGCTTTCTTTTGATGGTATTTGATGGCCTCTGCAATTTTCATTTTTTGCGCTATATACAAAAATAGAGCAACATTTTTGAAAAAAAAAAACAATATTTTTTACTTTTTGTTATAATAAAAATCGAATAAACTAAATTTTAGTCTAAACATCTAGGCCAAAATGTATTCAGCCACATGTCTTTAGTAAAAAAAATTGCAATAAAAGTGACATTAATACAGCGATCAGAAAAATTATCGCTTAGTGACACAGGCAATAGGGAGTGAATGGGGTTAACTAGGGCGGTGATCAAGGGGTTAAAACTTTATTAGGGGGGGTACGGGGGCTACCCTGAACCTAACACTAACTGCCTGTCACACTGACACTAAATGCAGTGATCAGTACATATATTATCACTGCATTCAGTGACACTGTGACAGGGGGGTGGGGGGGGGGGTGATCGCAAGGGGTTAATGTGCCTATGTGTAAGGGTGTCAGTGTAGTGTTGTGCAGACTTACTGTGTGATGTATTCTCTCCTGTGTTTACACAGGCAGAGTAAGTGACACGCAGGGGGAGGACGCGGATTGGCTGGGAGCGATCCGGAGGGGGCGATCGCTCCCACAGCCACAGGGACCGCCGCAGGTACCGGGGGGTCCCGATCGGACCCCCGACCCACGTCTAGGCAGGGACGTACAGGTACGCCAATGTGCCTGTACGTGCCATTCTGCCGACGTATATGTACATGCGGTGGTCCTTAAGTGGTTAATTAAGATAAAGTAAAGATAAAATCAATGAACTTACAAACATGTGCTGCACAGGTATAAAAATCCATTTATAAGGCTCTCTCAGTGATGAGCACTTCGAGCACGGCTCTTTGCAGACATGTCTAGAGGCTAGTTGGGGATGTCAGCATGAAGCCACCAACAAGCTGCATACCGACAGCTGACTCTCTCCAGAGGCTCGTCGGTCACGGGAAAGTTGGTACTGCCTTCACTGTCACATAAGTCGTAGGGACAGTAACTGATGGGAGATGCTAATGGTTGCCAATACAACCCGTTTCAGAAGGCATGGTTGTCGGCAACCATGAATCAGACTGAGACAGAAGTAAATACCACACTATTTAATAAAATGGTAAAATGGTATTAACAGAGCAAACATAGTCAAAACATATCCAGAGTTTGGTAGCCATGATGGGTAGTCAGAACAAGGCAGAGAAACAGGAGTCCAGAGATCAGCAAATTCGGGTGCAGCAAACAAGATCAGGAACCAGAAGGGAAGTCAGTCAAGTAAAAATCTTTCACAGAAAAATACAGTAGAGAGAGTCCGGATATGTTGACCAAGGCAAGGTCACTAAAGATCTGATCCAAGGAGTTTCTATAACCTGCAGCTCTAGCTGATGAGCAGGAAATGAAGACCAGGTGAGTCACTGTGGAAGGAAGAGAATATGGCATTTAGCCGACAATTGAGCACAGAGCTCTAGGAAGGAGGGGCTGAGCCTAGCCCAGACAGTACCCCCTCCTCAATGACCCCTCCCCCTCAGAGGACCACCAAGCTTAAGGAGAAAACATTGGACTGCGGGTGACACTCAGAGGAGAAAGAAAGCAGAATTCTTAACTGTGCACAAAAGGCTCACCAGAACCTGGGCACAAACTGGCTACTCCTGTCCGAGATGATCACCTTGGGTAGCACAGGTAAGCAAAGATCTCCCAAGCAAAAATGGAAGTAATTTAGTAATTTAGATGTGGGCAACTTCTTAAGTGGAATACAATCAACCACCATAAGGATAACTGTGGGGGGGGGGGGGCGTGCCCGGATGCTAGCGGAGAAGGACGCAATCTAGAGGAGCTCCATGAACCCAGGCCTAATCCTCTGCCATCCGCGGCTGGGGTTCATTCTAACACCTCCTGGTCCCTGGTGCTCCACTGTACAGGTACATACCTGTTTGGTGACCCCCCGGCGAGCCGCCCGCTCCATACTTTGTCCCGCGGCCAAATCAATCCACGGACGAGCCGCCCCATATTGATGCCTACAAAGCCTCTGCAAACACCGGGCTCGAGTATCGCGACCGCAATACGATCGTCTATCACCTCCAGACGCACCGGAATCATCGATCAGCCTGCCTGGCCTATAGGACCGAGGTGGTGGGGATCCGTGGACCGGCGGAGGTGCCCTGGGGCGGCTGGCAATCAGTGTGTGGAGGTAAGCGGCGGCCATCTTACTACACCTTGGCCTAGAAGAAAGCCTGACACAAACTCCCACTGCACACCCAGCGATATATCACTAACATACTGCCTGTGAAATAGGTGGCTGGAGCATTTGGGATCACAGCTTTAAAGGCAGCAACAAAAAGGATTCCACCCTTTTGCCTATGATGAGCCCTGCACCATTACCTGAATAAAATAGCCATCTTGCTGCTCATAAAGGCAGAACAGGAAGCGCATGCGAGGCTGCTGAAGATGGTGGTCGCATAGAGGGAGAGCTACGGTCCCCGTCTCACTATCCACGGCTCCTGCTAAGCATCTAAAGCTGACACAGCTCCAGGAGTATACCGAGCAAGTGCCCGATTCTCCTCTCAGCATCATATGGGAAAATCGGCTTCCAAAAAGCCGTCTATAGAGGTTTTGTTCCGCCGCCAATCCCAAGGCCTGACCGCGATATGGAGCGCTTCCTGTATAGGCCGCAATCCCCGGCCTCGGGTATCTCGGCCGGTCCGTCGGATC
Source organism: Rana kukunoris (assembly GCA_029574335.1). NCBI lineage: Eukaryota > Metazoa > Chordata > Amphibia > Anura > Ranidae > Rana > Rana kukunoris. The sequence continues at coordinate 143,645,913 of CM056049.1, read as the reverse complement.
ACACCGATTCCCGATCAGCGGCTATGACGGCCCCTATGGCGGACAATGGATGCCAGCAAGCCGGACGTGGTTACAGTTGCTGTTCTGGATCATAAGCTGCAGTCACTCCTCCAAGACCTGACTCACAACATCACCAAGGAGGTGGGTAAAATTACTCAAGAGCTCTGGAGGGAGATTGATCAACTAGTGGAACGCACAGACACACTAGAGACTAAATTCGATGAACTTGCCCAGTATGTACATGTTTTAGAAGAAGACAATGCTGCCATGAAACATACACTTTCCCAACTCCAATTTCAACAGGAAGATTTAGAGAACAGGGAAAGGCGCCAGAACCTTTGGATAAGAGGGGTCCCGAATTGGTCCAGGATAAGGAGCTACGCCCGTATCTATTGGGTCTATTCGTCACTTTGGCGCCCCACATACCTGATATTGATAGGCGCCTTGATCGGGCTCACAGGTCTCTGGCTCCTAAACCGCCTGCTGGCTCCAACCCCAGAGACATTGTTGTTCGCTTTCATTTTTATGAGAGCAAAGAAGCCCTCACTGTTGCGACCCGTAACAAATCTCGCATTGAATTTAAACAGGCCAAGATACAGATCTTCGATGACCTTTCTCCTATTACCTTGGCAAAACGACGCAGCTTCCGTCCTGTTAACACCCATCTGCAAAACCATCAAGTGCCTTATCGCTGGGGGTTCCCCTTCCACTTATCCGTCCTAAATGAAGGGTTCCAATACTGTCTGAGAGACCTATACGAGAGTGAGGACTTCACTCGCAACCTAGGTCTCCCCCCTGTCCCTGAAGAGGATCTTCAACTCCCTGTCCTGAACCCCAAGCCTCTAATGACACCGGCCAAGATCTGGACCCCTGTGCAAGCAACGCAGGTCGCGAAAGGCATTCTCTACTCCACAGCGGCCTAATCCTTCCAGATTCCGAACCTGAAGAATCTTGCTCTTGTGATATTCCTTACAACCTCCTTTATTTATTTTTTCTCATGGTGAGTTGATGATTGCTCTGACCGTTTCGGAGTTCTTGGGCCCAAGAACCACATCTTCTGTTTGTTATATATTTTTTGATCACGCTAATGATGCCTACTTGAACTTCCGGTCCTGTCCTCTTTGAATCCTCTTATGTTTGAACTGACTGCCACTATGGACAGCCCCCTTTGATGCTTCATTCGATGGCTCATCACGGATCGGCACTGACTGAATGAATGAATGAATGAAAACTTATATAGCGCGGCACATGCAAACTAAATCGCCTCTGGGCGCTTGTTGTTCCTGTCTCCTTTGGTATTCTCTCTGTTGAGCTCGGATCTCGCAGGTTGCCATGCCCCTCACCCTAACCCCAGGCTGTTGTCTGGGTTCCCTGGAGTTTTTTCATCTTCAGGGCTTTTTGAAAAAATGTGTTTTCAATTTTGTTTTTTGCCTTTTCAAATTTTTTCTTGAATTTTTTTTTTTTTTTTTTTTTGTATGTTATTTTCTAGGTCTTTTTTTGACCTTGCTCAGGTATCTAGTGCTTTTTTTGTTGCACTATTTCATCTTATGACCTTGTTTTCTTTAATGTGTTCTGCACCATGGTTATTTTACAGTTTAGTTCTAGTTTCTGTTACAATAGCGGTATTTTTGATTAATTTGTTATGGCTCTGAAGATTTACTCCTGTAAAGTTAAGGGTCTAAATTCCATTGGTAAAAGATGGCAAGCTTTGAAGGAATTCAGGTCCTCCGATGCGGAGGTGATTATGGTCCAGGAGACCCACTTCAAATCTGGGGGTTCCTTTAAATTTGCGTCCAAACAATTTCCCACAGCATATATGGCTTTTGATCCATCTGGAAAGGCAGGAGTAGCAATCCTTATTAAACACTCCTGTCTGATCCAAGTCCTTTCCTCATACTTGGACCCTGGGGGTCGTTTTGTGCTCCTGGACTGTAGCCACCTGAATACCCAGTTTACATTGGTGAACATATACGCCCTAATGTAGGCCAAATTGGTTTCCTATCGACGGTCTTTGAGAAATTACAAACCGTTTCCCAACTCTTTATGATTTTGGGGGGGTGATTTTAATGTATGCATGTCCCCGACCAAGGATAGGCGGGCCCTATTTCAGGACACTCCAAGAAGTGCTGTCCAGAAGTTGTCTGCCTTGTTTCGTAAACTGATCATATAACCTTTTTAAACTTGGAGAGTGAAACACCCGACTCAGAGGGGATTCACCTTTTATTCCCTGCCTCATAAGCTTTATTCCAGATTGGACCACTTCTTTGTAACGGCCCCCCTGCTCCCATATGTTGTCTCCTCTGAGATTAACCCAAAGCTATGACTTCTTTCGGAAATTGTACAACTGTTTGAATGCTGACTCGACGCCCCAATTCTCTCAGGTTAGCTTTGAGGCTTTTATGTCTTCCCTAGCCTTGCCCAGGTTATCTATCAAACAAAACTCAATACTTAAGGCTCCTGTCTCCTTAGAGGAGATAGCGGAGGTAATAAAAGCTCTCCCAACCCATAAGTCCCCAGGCCCAGATGGACTCTCCTATGCATATTATAAAACCTTTTCAGAAATTTTAAACCCTCATCTACAGTCTTTGTTTTCCTCCTTGCTCCGTCCCCCATTCACACTTTTTGCATGCATTCTTGACTGTTATCCCTAAGCTGGGTAAGGATCCCTCATTACCAGATAATTATCGTCCCATTGCATTATTGAACTCAGATTATAAGATCTTTACAAAACTACTGGCCAATCGACTTTCCCCGTTGTTGACAGCTTTGATCCATAAAGATCAAGTAGGTTTTGTTCCCACAAGACACGCAGGCGATAATACCAGGCGGGCTTTAGATTTGAAAGACCTTTTGACCAAAACTAAGCAGGCAGCAGTTGTCTTAAGCCTAGATGCGCAAAAAGCGTTTGATCACCTTAGCTGGCCTTTTATGTTTGCAGTCCTTGATAGATATGGGTTCTCTGGTCCTTTTATTTAAGCCTTACGAGCTATTTATTCCACTCCTTAACCACTGCAGTCCCCGCATATTGTCAATTGACGGCAGCTTAGTGGATCTGAATATCCAAGCTGCCGTCAATTGACGGCATCGTGTTCTCCGGCCACTGGGGGGGCGCGCGCACGCCGATGGCGGCGCGCGCGCACCCGGCGCGTCCCCGAGATGCCGATGCGCGTGCCTGCCGGTCGCGATGTCCGCCAGGTACCCGCTGTATAAATGTGAATGGTCCCAAAAATGTGTCAAAAGTGTCCGATGTGTCCGTCGCATTATCGCAGTCCTGACAAAATTCGCAGATCGCCGTATTACTAGTAAAAAAAAAAAAATTGTCAGAATTCTATCCCTTATTTCCTAGCCACTATAACCTTTGCGCAAACCAATTACTATACGCTTATTGCGATTGTTTTTTTTACCAAAAATATGTAGAATACATATCGGCCTAAACTGAGAAAAAAAAATATATTTTTAAAAAAATTGGATTTTTATTATAGCAAAAAGTAAAAAATATTGTGTGTTTTTTTTTCAAAATTGTCGCTCTTTTTTGTTTATAGCGCAAAAAAAAAAAAACGCAAAGGTGATCAAATACCACCAAAAGAAAGCTCTATTTGTGGGGAAAAAAAGGACGTCAATTTTGTTTGTAAGGCATGTCGCACGACCGCGCAATTTTAATTTAAAGCGACGCAGTGCTGAAAGCTGAAATTTCGCCTGGGCAGGAAGGGGGTATATGTGCCCAGTAAGCAAGTGGTTAATCTCAGGTACAGCTTTCCTCCTGTCTGCCTCGACGGTTCTCCCTTAGTAATGGCACCAGGCAGGGGTGCCCATTGTCGCCCTTGCTGTTTATTTTGAGTCTTGAGCCTCTGGCAGCGGCCATCAGGCAACATCCGGATATACGGGGGCTCCCGTTGAGAAAGAGGGACTATAAGCTATCGCTCTTTGCTGACGACATCTTGCTGACCCTCACTCACCCTTCTACCTCCTTACCTGCCTTGCACGACATTCTATCTGCGTTTGGTGTCTTGTCTGGGTTTAAAATTAATCAGTCAAAGACAAAGGCATTACCAATTAATGTATCACCAGACATGCTTAAATCTCTCCAGGACAAGTTCAATTATCACTGGTGCTCTTCTTCATTGAAATACCTAGGAGTGTATATCACTTCCTCGTACTCCACCTTATATCAAGTTAATTTCCCCCCCATGTTTGCGGAAATAACCCGTCTCTTGAATCTGTGGGCCTCTCTTCCGATATCTCTCTTGGGCAGGGTTAATCTCCTTAAGATGTCGATACTCCCTAAAATGTTGTACCTTTTTGAGACTCTCCCAACCTCGGTCCCTATGTCGCAGCTGAAACTTCTCCAGAGGCGATGCCTCAAGTTTATATGTAATAATGCTTCCCATAGGATTGCACAGTCAGTGGTGTATGCTCTTTAACATGGAGGAGGTCTGGCAGTGCCAGACATTATTAAATATTACTACGCTTCTCATCTTCGTACACTAACTTCCTGGGTTTCTAGAAAGGCTCCTTCTAGATGGGCAGAGATAGAGATGGAGATTACTGCTCCAGTACATCCCTGTTATATGCTTTGGCCTTCTTCCACTAAATTTATGCCCCAGCTGAGATCTTTATTTCTGGCCCCGATGCTGTTTACCCTTGCTATTTGGAGGAGGTGTGCGGAGCGGTTCTCCCTTTCCTCCAAATGTTCTCCCCCTAATGAATGTCCTTTTCAATCTGGAAATACCTGATGGTATGTCTTACGGGAGGATGTATCCATGGACTCAGGCTTGGGTCTTTCAGCTGCGACATCTGGTTAATCCAGTCACACGTATTTTCTTATCATTTTCAGATTTACAATCAAAATATGACCTCCCAGCCTCCCTTCAGTACTCTTATTTACAATTTAATTATTTTTTTCTTTCTACTTTCCCCTTGCTCTCGTTGGAGAGGCCCACATATTTTGAACTCTTAAGTGTTGCTGGTCCCTATGAGTCCAAACAGATCTCATCCATATATAAGATTTTACATGAAACTCCTCCCATGACGGACTTCAAACATGGCTATATGAAAAATGGTCTACTATTTTACAACGCCCAATCTCGTTGTTGGATTGGGGGAAAATATGGGCCAATACGTCAAAAATCTCACGTTGTGTAGTGCAGAGGGAGACTGCCTTTAAAATGTTGATGTTTTGGTATAGGACCCCGGACTTACTGCATACTTGTGACCCCACCCTTTCTAAGCATTGCTGGAGGTGCGGTGGGTCTGTGGGTTCCCTTTTCCATATTTTTTGGGACTGCCCCCTCATTGGCCCTTTTTGGATTAAGATTCAAGAGCTCCTGCAGAAGCAGCTATCTAACCCTGTGCCTTTGTCGCCTATACACTTCCTTTTGGGCTTGCCCCTTTCGGAACTGCCTAAAACTTTGCAGAAACGTATGTCCTTTCTTCTTTTGGCTGCAAAAAGAGCCATTCCTAGGCTATGGCTCTTCACTTCACCCCCCACTCTCCATCACGTCCGTTCTATCATAGCTGACACACGTAGGATGGAACAATTGACTGCTAAGGTTGATGACACTTTACCTCTTTTTGATAAGGTATGGAAATTATGGGACGATTCTGAGTTCTCATCGGATTCTTTGTCTGAATCTCTTCAGGACACTTGATCCCCATGGTGCTTCCATCTGTTTATACTATGTTTTTGTGCTTTTGTTTTGGATTTCTTTTCTTTTTTTCCCTTGGAACTGATCATTCTCACTGAGTTATGTTTATCTCAGATTACAGTTTGTCTGCAATGCCTTGTTAAATGTTTGTTAAGAATTGTCTTGTCAGACTTTACCTGTGTTCCTGATATGCTTACAGTTCGATTTGCTTTGTATTACCGGAAGTAGAAATACCTTTTCTCTTGTGATATGCTGTATACTGTCTTTAAATTCTATAAACAATAAAAAAAAAAAAAGGATAAATGTGTTGCCCTGAGAATTGGGTAACTCCACAATGAAATGCATTGCCAGGTGGGTCAAAGGCCTTTCTCCATTGGATATGGGTTGTAGGAGGCCCAATGGAAGGTTTTGTGGAGTCTTACTCTGAGCACATTCAGAACAAGCAGCTACAAAGTCGGCAACATCAGCATGTAGACTAGGCCACCAGAATTGGCCTGCGTGGCCAGCAGCCCTGGGAGAATGGCAAGTCTGGAGCATGGCAGTAGGGAGACTCTTAGGACCACATGGTTTCTCAGGAGAAGAATTGATCTGAGCGGCAAGAATTTTGTCACCTAAAGAGAAGTGAGACAGGTATGAACTGTAGCCAGAATACAATCAGGTGGAATCACAGGAACAGACTCCATCTTGGAAGTGGAGGAATACTGTTGTGACAAAGCATTAGCCCTCACATTCTTAGTACTCTTAAGAATGAAATGTAATTGAAACTTGACAAGAATAGAGCCCATCACGCCCTTCTGGGAATGAGCGTTTAGCCTTAGACAAGAATGCGAGATTCTTATGGTCAGTCAGAATAAGAACAGGCACAGTGGTACTTTTCAGGAAATGCTCCAATTCATAAGGGATAAAATGATCGCTAACAACTCTCTGTCCTCAATCTCATAATTGCATTCTGCAGGAGATACTTTCTTGGAAAAGTAGCAACAAGGATGCATAGTGCTCTTAAGAGGTAGGATGTTGAAACAGCAGGGCACCAACTCCAGTCTCGGATGCATCAACCTCATGAATTTTAAGGTACCGTAGGAAGCAAAAGCAGCCTTGAGACTCTCAAAGGCATTAATGGACTCTGGAGACCAATCCTGTGGGTTACCATCCTTTCTGGTCATAGGTCAGGAGTTTGACCAGAGAAGAGAAGTTATGAATAAACTTCGGATAATAATTAACAAAGCCAAGAAAATGCTGCAATGGTTGTGAACCCATGGGTCGGGGCCACTGTAGTACTGCCGAAAGTTTCTCTGGGTTCATCGAAAAACCAGCAGTGGAAATTACATAACCCAAAAATGTAACCTGTTCACAATGAAACTAGTACTTCTCCAATTTGCAATACAGGTTATTATCTCTCAACCTCTGCAGCACACAGCGGACATCTATGTGATGCAACAAATCTCGGAGGACATTGTTGATAATTTCCTGGAACACTGCCAGGGCATTGCAAAGACCAAACGGCCTAACTAGGTATTCATAATGACCAGTTCTGGTATTAAACGCAGTTTTCCATTTGTCGCCCTCACAAGATTGTATGCCCCTCACAAAATAAGCTTCATAAAAAATGTTGCTCCCTTGTGAAGGTCAATTGTGCAATCATACGAATGATGCAGAGGCAAACTACCGGCTTGACCTTTGTCAAAGACATCGCAAAAGTTGCGGTACTCCTCTTGCAAGGCAGAGAGTGAAAGAGGTGCCCAAGAACTTAGCCACTTTCAGAAAACACGTCTCCCTGCATTGTGGCGACCAGGAAAGAACCTCAGCACAAAGCCAATCAAAAGAGGGGTTGTGCCTCTGTAACCATGGATAACCAATAACTACAGGAAAATGAGGTGAGGAAATGACTTGGAATTGGATTATCTCATGGTGAAGACCCCCACCATGATCATGGTCAATGGAGCATTCTCATGAGTCACCTTGGCAGGCTGTAGAGGTCTCCCATCAATAGCCTCAATGGCAAGTTAAGTGGCACGCAGCTGCTATGCAATTGAGTGCTTGGACACAAAGGCACCATCTATGAACAGGCCTGCAGCCCAGAGTCGATTAAAGCTAGTATCTCGATGGACAAAAAATAAAAGTGTAACTGGTACTTGGTGGTTATCCTTCTAGATAACTGGGGACATAACACCACCTATGGTCTGTCCCCTACAGGACCTCAGGTGCAAGAGTTTCCCAGGTGGGTAGGAAAAAAGTGATCTGCTTGGCCAAAATAAAGGCACAATCTCTCCCTCCCTCTGGGCTGTTCCTGGAGCCTGTGGCTGCCCAGTTGGGCTGTTTCTGGAGCGTGCAGCTGCCCACTTAGCCTATTTGTATTTCAGTTCATGGCATGGCTGGGAGGCAAAGACTAAAGGTCAGCTGACTGGTGAGGAATGTGAAGTGGGAGGGGCTGATGGAGACCCTATCTCCTGATTTCGGCATAGGTGTCACTGCTACGAGACACCACAAAGTCGAAAACACAGTGAAGCCGGAAACACAGTAAGTGACACTACCTGTGATTATAGTTGCCAATAAAAGGACTCAGGGAGCGCTAAATGTTTGTGGGTTAGGGACGCAAATTACTTGTCTTGCCTTGGACAAACCACGCTACAAAAATAATTTTACTGTTAGGGGTCCCCACAACTTGGGAAATTTTATCAAGGGGTCACAAAACTAGAAGGTTGAGAACCACTGCTCTAGAGGATTTAAGGATGAAGAAGGATCGAGTGGTCCTAGTAGAAGACAGGCTAAGCAGTAGCATGCAGTGTCAAGCTGTGACTGCCAAATCCGGCAGAATATTAGGATGCATCAAAAATGGAATTTACTCCTGACACTTTATAAAACTCTGGTTCGGTCGCATCTGGAGTATTCTGTGCAGTTCTGGTCACCAATCCTCAGAAAAGATGTGCTGGAGCTGGAGAGAGTGCAGAGAAGGGAAATTAAATTAATATGGGGTCTGGAGGACCTTCATTATGAGGAACGACTACAAGCACTAAATGTATTCTCACTGAAGAAGAGACGCTCGAGAGGAGATATGATAGCAATATACAAACATTTCAAGTGTAAACCCAGCGTAAGTATAAACTTTTCAGTCCCAGGGAGTGTAAGAGGACATGGGCCCCAAAATCAGACTGGAAGAGAAGTGGTTTAACATTAGGCTGCGTAGGGGATTTTTACTGTCAGGGCGGTAAGTACGTGGAACTCTCTAACACAATGGGTGGTGTCAGCAGGAACTATGGATCATTTTAAAAGACTCTTGGATGTGCATCTTAGCAAAAACAATATAAGGGTATATGGGAAATGATTTTCTACATACACACACACCAACACAGGTTGAACTGTTTGGACTATTGTCTTAATTCAGCCTTATAAATATATTTTATCAGTACCCTTCAATGTAAAGAACCATAGCTGTAGAACCATAGCTGTCATTAGCATCACCATTAGGGCATCTAAAATCTGTGTTTTAAATTTTCAAAAAGAGTAACGTTTAAACACAAAGTGTAATATGTGCCATGTTCAAGCAGCTTATGATAATTTTTTATGTATGGACAGCAGAATTCAGCTATGGCTCTCTGCACTGTATTTAAAACTTCATTGGGTAATGATATATCTTTACAAGGTTACTGAATTCAGTGCATATCCCAATATTTAATAGTCAGCCCATGTCGCAATTTCTCCGAGATACAGCAATAACCACTGAAGTGAATTTAGGAATAATAATGAGTTAAGCAAGCCCTCAAGGTCAAATCAGATATTGCAGTTTACCCTTTGAAATGACATATTAAAATAGCATTTCACCCACTTAAAAATAAATGCAAAGCCCATATTAGCATTCTTCTTATTGAATTTGTAATAGTTTTTAATTTTGTTGTGATTGTAATTCTGCCTTGAAGGGAGGCTTATTGGATATTTTCCATAAACATTCTTCAAGCTGTTTATAAAGCATTGTTGCTGTTTTGTCAAAAAAGACTTTTCATTTAGTCATATTGTTTATGAAATTGATGTAAAAAGAATGACCTAAGTGATCCTATTAATTAAATCTGGTGATTGTTTCACTACATTGTATTCATATCACTAAGGCGGCGTACAGACGATCGGATATATCCGATGAAAACGGTCCGCGGACCATTTCCATCGGATATGTCCGATCGGGAGTTTGATCCGATGGCGTGTACACACCATCGGATCAAATTCCCCGCCGCCGGACGGCGCGGTGACGTAGTGGTGACGCGGCGGTGACGTTGACGCCGCCGCGTCACCGCCACGTCACCGCACCAGGAAGTAAAACACTTCCGCGCATGCGCCGAATCCATTCGGCAGCGGCGCGGCGGTGGTGGGAGCCGACATGTCTGCTGGTAAGTGTACTAACCAGCAGACATGTCGGGCGGACAGATTCCCACCGGATAGATTTCAAAGCATGCTTTGAAATCTGTCGGGTGGAGAAATCTGTCCGCTAGCCCATACACACGAGCGGAGATGTCTGCTGAAACGGTCCATCGGACCGTTTTCAGCGGACATATCCCCTCGTGTGTACGCGGCCTAATACAAAACAGGCAAGATTTGCAAAACAAATAAATCAAAAGTAGGTTTAACCTCAATCCTTTACCAAATACACCACACTACACCAAGAAGATTTCAGCTTTGGGTCATTGGGTACAAAATGTGTAACCATTAAAATGTGAACAGAGACAATTTGTCTGACTTTAACTGAAGCTGTGTCTTTGTTTGCCTAAAGTGTACAATGTAAACCACAGAGTGATATGGAATAAAGAAATTCAGCTTAATACATGCTTTTTACAAGGTACAATACATTTATGCTTTAAGATCACATTTACTAATAATACAATAAAAATAAGAATATGCAGTTAAGCTTGTTAAACTAAGACTGCCGCGTACACACGATAGGTTAAACCGATGAGAACGGTCTGATGGACCGTTTTGCTCGGACCAAACCGATCGTGTGTGGGCACCATCGGTTAGTTATCCATCGGTTACAAAAAAGGGAACTTGTTTTAAATTTAACTGATGGATTCCTAACCGATAGGTCAAAACCGATCGTTAGTAGGCACGACCATCGGTTAAAAATCCACGCATGCTCAGAATCAAGTCAACGCATTGCTTGGAAGCATTGAACTTCATTTTTCTCAGCACGTCGTTGTGTTTTACGCCACCGCATTCTGACATGATCGGTTATTTAACCGATGGTGTGTGGATGCGACGGACCTTCAGTCAGTTTAATCGGTTAACCATTGAAAACGGTCCATCAGACCGTTCTCATCGGATGGACTGATCGTGTGTACGCAGCATTAAAGTATAAGACTAGCTAAATCATTTAATTTTGTATAATGAAACAATATATTGTATGTTTTTTCTATCAATATCGATTTTTCTTTTTTTTTAATTTAAATTTAAGTTTATTATAATAAAATAAAGAGAATACAGAGTAATAAACGTAATACAATAAATGCATCAGGAAACATCGTGTTGACAATTATAGTAGTAAACAATAGATTACATTTCTTAACTAGATTTCCCCTTCTCCTCCCTCCCCCCCCAATGTCCCAACTATATACCTGGTAAGTCTAACATGGGAGTGTAAACGTGTATAATCAGGAGGGATGGGAATCAGTAGAGGTAGCGACAACATTTTAGGGCTAAAATTCCCTGTTTACTAAGCAATCTATAAAACTTTTATTATAAGCTGAGATCATAAAACTAAAATATATGTAAGGAATAAATCATACCGAACCGTGGAGAGGATAGGTTTCTGGGGGCATCCCCTCCCCCCGACACCCCCACCGGGAGCAATCTGTGTCGAGGAGGGAGGTCAGCCCCCCCTGATGACAAAAAAATTAGATCCAAATGGAATTTAATACATACATCCAGTTAAACTAAATCAGCACTACCTGAGACCAGTGGAGAATATGATATGTAATGAATATCTCCTGTTCAAGAGAAAGAATAAAAATAAAGAAAAGGAGAGGGGGAGAAGGAGGAAAGAGGAAGGAGAGGAAAGGGAAAGGAAGGGTGGGCCTACCTGCCATAGGATTACATCAGTCTGAGTCCAGAGCCAAAACTAAACTTACATGTTGTGGGAGATTCCCATGTAAATCAACCAAGGTTCCCAAATTTCAGTGAACTGGGTAGAGGTATCTAACATAGAGTTAATTCTTTTTTCTTGTTCCATAATCCATGTAACCTTTCTCTTCATGTGTAAAATGGAAACCGACGGTTTCTTCCATGCAGCCGCTAAAGTGATTCTGGCGCCAGTCAGTATAAATAGAATCAGCTGTCTAATGGCCTTGGAGCTCTGTGGTATTAGTCCATTCAATAAGGCTATTGCAGGAGATTGATGGAGGTTACAACCGGTAACTCTCCTGATAATCTGGAATACCCTGTTCCAGAATCCCCGTATCCTAGGGCACTCCCACCAAGTATGGATCATGGTGCCTATTCCTTGACAACCTCTAAAGCATAGTGGTGAGGATGACGGATACATGGTGGCCAATTTAAATGGGACCAAGTACCATCTAGTGAAACATTTTATATTAGCTTCAATGAGGGATGGACTCTTAAAACCCTTAAGAGATCTAGAGTAGTTTTTTTGCCAGTCCACCAAGTCCCAGTCCTCTTGAAGCTCTCTTTCCCAAGCTAGCATATGAGGTAATTTTATGTTATTTGATGCAAGAGATTTGTAGATGATAGAGATATTACCTTTCCTATTCTGAGCTTGTTCGCATTTGTGTTCATATGGGGTCAAAAGGCCAGAAATTGTTTTATCGTTCCAAAGTTTCTGAGCAAAGGTATGTATTTGGTGTAGTCTGGATCTTTCAGAGGGGGGGGGGGGCAAAGGTTGTCTATAAGGAATTGCTCAGGAAGAGGACCTGTATGTTGAAAGAAACGTCCAATGCGGTACACCCCCCTATCAAGCCACCATTTGAAGGAGTCCACTTCCGTTTTGGGGCAGAAAGATGGGTCGAGAAAGATACTTGACAAAGGTTTGCCTCTAGAAATTAAGAGTGGATTGCTTTTAAGTGAATCCCATAATACCAATGCTTGTGATAGGGTGGGGGATAGTATAGGGGGTCTACTTTTAGGAGTGCGCCACATGAGTTCTTCAATTGTGGAAGCCTGTTCTTCTATTTCTATCCAATCTGGGCGATCATTTTTAAGGTAAACCTCCGATAATTGCGCTAACCTCGCGGATTGATAATACCATAACAAGTTTGGCACTCCTAGACCTCCCTGTTCAGGTAAGTTAAACAGACTACGAGAGGGAAGACGAGGTCCCTTTTTGTTCCAGATAAACTTGGTGATTTTACCTTGAAAGGATTTTAGATGGCTTTTTATTATCGGGATCGGAAGGGATCGAAAAAGATATAGGAGTTTCGGGAGGAGAGTCATCTTGGTAGAATTAATTCTGCCGATCCAGCCTATTTTCTGCGCTCCCCATTCGGTAAGGTCCTTCTCGAGTTTCCTATACATAGGAGGGTAATTGGCTAAGTATAAATTCTGGAAATTTGGGGTCAGGTTGATACCTAAATAGTTAGTAGACGTAGAGTCCCATTTGAAAGTATATTTGTTTCTCAAGAGGGACACTGTGGGTTCTGAAAGAGAAATATTAAGGGCCCTAGATTTAGGCATGTTTACTGTGAGACCCGAGACTTTAGAGAACTCGTCTAGCAGGGAGAAAATTTCCGGAAGGGAGGAGATAGGAGAGGTCACGAAGAGTAGCAAATCATCTGCGAATAATGCGCATTTGTGTTCTTTTTTATTACAATGAACTCCCCTGATATTCGAGTTATCTCGGATGGCTATGGCCAGAGATTCAATAACAATAGCGAATATCAGAGGAGATAAAGGGCAGCCCTGTCTTGTGCCTCTTTGGATATTTATAGATTCCGAGAATATGCCTTGTAACCGGATTTTAGCTTCAGGGAAGGAATAGAGAGCGGAGATGATTCCTAAAAATTTAGAACCAAACCCCCAACGATTCAAAACAGAAAACAAAAATGGCCAAGATACTGAATCAAAGGCTTTCTGGAGATCAAGTGAGAGAAGCATACCTCTTTGTCTAGTGCTTCCAGACCACCCCAAGTACATTAAAGAGATAAGATCAATAGCTCTCCTGATCTGGTTCTGGCCTTGTCTCCCTGTGATAAAACCTACTTGATCTTTGGATATGTATTGACCTAAGAAGTCAGACATCCTATTAGCTATTATTTTAGTAAGTATTTTTAGGTCGTTATTAATGAGGGATATCGGTCTATAGTTCTCCACTAGGCTATGATCTTTATCGGGTTTCGGTATCAACGAAATATAGGCCAAATTAAGTTGTTTATCTATAGGGGAGCCCTCAGTCAAATGATTGTAAAATCGTGCTAGGTAGGGTGATAGAATGATAGGAAATGTTTTGTAATAAGACCCTGAGAATCCATCAGGGCCAGGAGCTGTGTTTAATTTTAAGTTTTTGATCACTGACATAACTTCCTCAGCTGAAATGGGTGCCTCCATCAACTCCTTGTGAACCTTTGTCAACCTGGGAAGATTCAGGCTGTTCAAATATTCACCTATTTTGTCCGAAGAAAAGTTACTATCCTTAGCGTAGAGCTTGGAATAGAAGTCGTGGAAGGCCCCCATCGCCCGCCGAGGATTTAGGGTAAGGGTACCATCTGCCATTTTTATCTTAGGGATGGTTCTCGATTTAAATCTGGGAGATAGTTTGCGTGCTAGCATTGGACCTATTTTATCCTTTAAATGGTAGAACCTGGCACCTGTCCATTTTAGATCATTTTCTGATTTTGCTGTCAGAGCTAGGTTTAAGGCCGATCTAGCAGCGTCAAGATCGTGGGTGGGAACACTGAGAGGGTCTAATTTATGTTTTCTACGTAACTCTGAGTAGGTCTCTTCCAATTTCTCTATGGTCAATTTCTTTTGTCTTCTAAGTTTGGCTGCAATTTGTATTATTTTTCCCCTAACTGTAGCTTTATGGGCAGCCCATAAGGTTTCGGGGGATATATCTTTAGTATCGTTAATTTCAAAATATTCCTTTATGGATTGTTCAATTTCTGCCATGAGAGTGGGATCTTTTAAGATCGACTGGTTAAGTGTCCAGTGAGACATTTTATGAGTTGTGTCCTCTTTTCTCAAGGTTAATAGAACCATGGAGTGGTCTGACCAAGGGACATCCTTTATAGTGGATTTAGAGGCTGCTGGGACATGATGGTTGGATATTAATATATGGTCTATGCGGGATTACGATTTGTGAGGATTAGAATAGTGGGTGTAATCTTTAGTTTTCGGATTTAATTCTCTCCAAATATCGGTCAATCGGGATTGATGAAGCATGCGAGCTACTTGTGTGCTAATTTTGGTTGGCCTTATGAGTTTATTATTATTTGGTTTGGATTTATCTAAACCCGAATCGAAAGCCAGGTTGGAGTCTCCTCCCATAATAATGATGCCCTCCATAAGAGGATGGAGGACTTCAAGCATCTGAGAGAAAAACGTCTTCTGTCCCCTATTGGGGGCGTAATAGGAGACAAACGTGTATAGCTTCTCGTCTAGAGTTCCTTTTACCAAAATAAATCTGCCTTCCGGGTCTCTATATTCCTTTAGTAAATTAAAATTACAAAATTTGGATAACAAGATAGCCACTCCTTTCGTCTTGTTTTCCGCGTTGGATAAGTAGAATACTGGGAAGTGGGAGTGTAGGAATGAGGGGGAGTACCGCCTTGGGAAGTGTGTCTCCTGCAGGAGCACTATATCTACATGAAGTGCCTTGTATGCCTGGAGGGCTTTTCGTCTTTTAATAGGAGAGTTCAACCCCTGGGTGTTGTGTGTCACAACACGCAGGGGTTTAGTAGTGTTATTTGAGCCAGCCATGGGTCGTAAAGAGTGTTATGGACAGATCGTGTCTTGAAGACTGAGTCCATAGCTCAGAAGATACCTGTGATGGCAGGTAGGCCGGGAGGGAGGGTGGGAAGGTAAAGGGGGAAAAGGGGAGAATAGATACATGGAAATAAAGGCAAAAATGGTAACAACAAAGCAAGATGTAGTATTGCAAAAGGTCAAACCATGACCCAGATTGAAGGAAGGGAAGTTTGCTCCTTCCTTCAATCAAACAGAATTTATTAGAGTAGTCCATTTAGAGGACTAACTTCCTACTTGTCAGGGCGACAAAGTGTCGCTCCAAGAAGTAGGTTGAGGCTCAGGGCCTCACCGCCGACTGTCAGCGACAATCAAAAAGTTCATGAATTAAATTTTGAAAAACAAAGGGTTGATCCCCCAAATATAACAATTGAAGAGATGGTACCTTCCCCCTAAAAATATATATATATATATATATATATATATATATATATTATTTAATACCATAGGAAAAAATAAAAATTGTAGAACCATATGGGTAAGTAGATATTGAAAAACCACAAGAATAAATAAATAAATTATATAAGTGAGCCAGTAAATATTAACTCTTACTCATCCTTATAAGTAATTTGATCAAGAATTGAGAAACAATTCATATTAAAAGAAGGCCTATTGGGGAGAAAAAAAAAAAGAACACAACAACTTATATGAATGGGGGATGGACACCACCGGAGCTAAGATTAAATCATTTCAGTTGATGTTTAGTAGAGTTATTTCAGACTTTCCTGTGTTTGACTCTATTCCAGGGATTTGAGGTTGGACTATTGGGTGTATTTCTTTTAGCTGAGGTTTGTTGCGGTGGTAAAGTGTCCATGGCTGGTTCATGTGAAATAATTTTCAGGTCTAGTAATAGTCTTTCACCTTCTTGAAAGTTGTGTACTACGTGGAGTCTGCCGTTATATTTGAATTTTAAGGCGAATGGGAAGGCCCATTTGTATTTAATGTCTTTTTTCATGAGGGCAGAAAGTAGTGGTTTCATCGCTCTCCTCTTCTGAATGGTGTAGGGAGATATGTCTGAAAATATTTGAATCGTTGCACCTTGATATTAAAGGTTTTCTTGTTGTCGAGATTTTTTCATCACCTCGTCTTTGGTGGAGTAATAGTGAGGCTTTACTATCACATCTCTCGGTAAGCCGTCTTTTCTTGGTGGGCCTAGGGATCTATGTGCTCTGTCTAATTCCATTTTGTGAATAGGTATGGATGGGATCAGGATTTTTATGATGTCCTGTATAGCTGAGTGTACATCTGTGATGGACTCAGGAAACCCCCTGAGCATGAAATTATCCCTCCTTGATCTGTTCTCCAAATCATCTATTCTGGCATGGGCCACCTCCAGTTGTTCTTGCAGGTGTTGTATGTGGTCAGTATTTTGTTCGATTCTAGAGACATTAATATCCAGTTTCCGTTCTATGGATTCGATCCTGTTTCCAAGACTTTGGAAGTCGGCTCTGATGTCCTTAGTGATTTTTTCAGCGTTCTGGGCGAGGCCCCTATCTAGAATTTCCGATATCCTGTTGAATAAGTCAGTAACATTGAAGGGGGCTTCAGGGGAGCGTTCAGTATTAGAATGGATGTAGATAGGGTTTTGAGAAGGGGCCTCAGAAGGGGTTAATTGACCCGACATTGTGGATATTATTCCTTCTTTAACAACAGACGAGTATAGCGCTGTATGTGATATAGAGTCTGATGAAGGGGGTGGTGAGATGGCTAACAGGTGAGATGAGATTTGTTTGACAGACATAGAATTTTCGGTAATTTCCAGCGTATGTGTCTGGAGTTTGGAGTCCATGTTTTTAAGAGATTCCTTGACGGCTAAAGTTTTAATAGTATTCTTGTTCTTCTTGTTTCGCTTTCCCTTCATGTATTGAATGTGTAGCAGAATATTTGCACCCACATGAGTCAAAGCTAAGTGAATATTAGGGTCGGCAGATTTATTAAGTATCCTGAATCAACCATTGGGAGGAGCATGATATTTTAGTGTTCAGTTCATACCTGGGTACCAGGGCTTGTAGTCAAACTGTGAAAACTGACAAAATCTGTTATAGGTGGAGTCCCTGTTTAATATAATAAGTGGGTGTCATTACTGTAGATGGGGGGGGGGGGATCTAAGATCTTCAAAAAATTTTGTCATCAGACACCCGACGGTGAGTGGTGGGTCTTCCCTAAGTCGCCACCTTAAAAGTATCCCTGAAATGAATTATAGTAAATGACTTGCGATTATTGCAGATTAAGTAAGATATTGTTGAATGAAAGTTTTCCTCTTAAGGTTGCAGCCTTAAAATTATCTGGTGTATATTTCTTCAGGTGGTAGCCTTAATCTGAGAGGCTGTAATGTACTCTGACAGGGGGGGGGATATGGACTGAGGGTCTTGAGGAGCGATGCTGAGGTAACCACTAGTCCCCTGTCTCTGTGTATTGTATCCACTCAGATTGAATTGCTGGGGAGGCCTCAGACAAGGAATGAATCCTATTGTGTAAAGTCTATTGATGAAAGATAAAATATCAGATGATATTAATCCTTTATGCTGTCACCTTAATCTAGCCAGGTGTGAGGGCTAGTCAGGGGTTCTCAGTGTGGAAGAGTGGTGTATGCGATTCTTCTGGAATTCCTCTTCACTTTACTCTTAATTGTATGTATATGTTATCATTTTTTTTCTTTAGATGTTGCCGTCCCAGCCAATCTGAAATGCGGGATCCAGGATTAATGATGTCATCACAGACCTGAAGATGAGCGGGCCGATGCAATTCATTGTGGTGTCTTTTTTATTGAATGTTCTATGAATTGGTGGATTTGAATAAAGAGTAACTGAGCGTTGTCACTCTGCTTTTACTGGGCTCAAAATCACCGATAAAGTTTTCATAAAGAGTCACACTGCGCGCCTCCCATCCTCCGGCTCACCAATATCGATTTTTCTATCAAGTGTTTTCAGCATTAGTAACAGTGAGCATTGAAAAAAAGTAAAAAACAGCAAAACAAAGTCATTAAACTAATATATGAATATAAGATGGGTGCAAAGATGTTAAAGACTGTTGCCTACATCATATACTTCATACAGGTCCTCTTTATATACAGTCATGGCCGAAATTGTTGATTCCAGAAAATCAAGTATTTCTTACAGAAAAGTATTAGGCCCCATACACACGAGCAGACAGATTTGTTCAAATCGGTCGGACAGACCGATTTGAACAAATCTGTCTGTTGGGATGTATTGGTTTGATCGCTGTACACACGATCAAACCAAAATCCCCGGCGGGAGACGGCGCGCTGATGTGTCGGTGACGTTGACGCCGCCACGTCACCGCACCAGGAAGTAAAACACTTCCGCGCATGCGTCGAATCCATTCGACGCATGTGCGAGAAGATATGTCTGCTGGTTAGCGTACTAACCAGCAGACATATCGGGCCGACGGGTTCCCAGCCGACAGATTTGAAAGCATGCTTTCAAATCTGTCGGCTGGCAAAATCCGTCGGCTCGCCCGTACACACGATCGAATCTGTCTGCTGGGACGGTCGGGCCGACCGTTTCCAGCAGATAGATTTGATCGTGTGTACGCGGCCTTACAGTAACACATGTTTTGCTATAAACATGTTTATTCCCTTTGTGTGTATTGAAACAAAACAAAAAAAGGGAGGAAAAAAAAAAAATTAGACATAATGTCACTCAAAACTCCAAAAATGGGCTGGTCAAGATTCTTGGCACCCTTAAAACGGAGGTTCACCCTGAAAATCAACTATTTACCTTTAGGCCGCGTACACACGGGGGAGACATGTCTGTTCAAACATGTCCGACGGACCGTTTCCAGCGGACATGTCTCCTTGGATTTTGGTCCGATGGCGTGTACATACCATCGGACGAAAATCCCCTCTGACTGAGGACGCTGTACTTACCGTGTTATCGTAGTTCTCATCCGGCTCCGAGCTGATTGCCCGTGGGGAATAGGTGTTCCTAAGACAAGGCGTAGATGATTGACGTGCGGGTACAGCGCGCCACGCCTTCCGAAAATAGACAAAGTGAGTCCCAATTCGGGTATTTTCGGAAGGCGTGACGCGCTTTACCAGCATGTCAACCATCTACGTCTTAGGAATGCCTATTCGGGTGAAAACTACGATAACACGGTAAGTACAGCGGGGAAAAAAAACCCAGCAAACTGCAGATGTCAGAAGTATGCTGGATCTAATGGTATATAGATTTTTTAGGGTGAACCCCCGCTTTAACTTAATATTTGGTTGCACACCCTTTGGAAAAAATAACTGAAATCATTCGCTTCCTATAACCATCACTAAGCTTCTTACACCTCTCACCCGGGATTTTGGACCACTCTTCCTTTGCAAACTGCTCCAGGTCTCTTATTGGAAGGGCACCTTTTCCCAAAAGCAATTTTAAAATATCTCCATGGGTGTTCAATGGGATTTAGATCTGTACTTATTGCTGGCCACTTTAGAACTCTCCAGCTCTTTGTTTGCCATCCATTTCTGGGTGCTTTTTGACGTATGTTTGGGGTCATTGTCCTGCTGGAAGACCCAAGATCTCGGACGCAAACCCAGCTTACTGACACTGGGCTCTACAGTGTGACCCAAAATCCTTTGGTAATCCTCAGATTTCATGATGCCTGGCACACATTCAAGGCACCCAGTGCCAGAGGCAGCAAAACAACCCCAAAACATCATTGAACCTCCACCATATTTCACTGTAGGTACTGTTCTTCTCTTTGTAGGCCTCATTACGTTTTCGGTAAACAGTAGAATGATGTGCTTTACCAAAAAGCTCTATCTTGGTCTCATCTGTTCACAAGACAATTTCCTAGATAGATTTTGGCTTACTCAAGTACATTTTGGCAAACTGTAGTTTTGCTTTTTTATGTCAGCAGGGGGGTCCTCCTGGGTCTCCTGCCATAGCGTTTCATTTCATTTAAATGTCGATGGATAGTTTGCGCTGACACTGATGCTCCCTGAGCCTGCAGGACAGCTTGAATTTCTGTAACGCCATCTGCGTCACCTTCGATAGAACGAGCGCAGCTGTACCTTGTTCTGACAGCTGCGCTCCGTTCTACAAGTCGTCCGCGGAAGTGCGACCTGGAGTATTTCGCGTTCCAGGCGCACTATTTAAACCCCCTGCTGTGGCGGCAGGGTGTTCGATTATTCCTGTTGGACGCCTGCCGCCACCAGGGACCCAGACTCCCCATTCAGAAGACTCTGAACTCTGCACTCCAACATCCCAGCGTTTGCCCACTCCAGAGAGCCTCCAGCTCCATCCGGCTTATGCCCATTTCCGCAGACAACAGGCTATCCGGACCTTCTCAACCCTAGAGGGACCTCAGCAACCTGCAGGAAGGACCTCCTCTCTGTTCTCATCAGAACCGCAAGTAGCCCATGTGGCCAATACTGCCTCGTTATGCTTATATACATTTCTGTGTCTAGAGGACTGTAATCCATCTGTCTGCTGCTATCTGTTAGACTGTTGCTCTCTCACCATAGGGAGTGCAGAGTGTCCTTAGTCATACATTCTCAGCTACCCTTGCTACAAACCACTTTGCATCTCAGCCCTCTAATGACCCTGTAGAGTACTGCTTTGCTCTCTGTTTAAATCCTTGTTGCTGCAATAAGCTATGCCAATACCAAGTTTTGCTCAGTGGAGGCTGTGATGACCTAAACCCCATATTCTCTGTGTACTTATAGAGTGATCTTGGTGGTTGTGACCTGAGTAACCTCCGCAGCTGAGATCCAGACTTGTAGTCCAGAGTCCTAATAACCGCAGAGTCATAACATAATAATCGAACCTACTAAATAATATGGATCCAGCGGAGCTTGCAAATCATTTGGTTGGACTTTCACAGAGGGTAGACACCCTTACCAATTCCCTAACCAAGCTACGCCTAGAGAATGATGCTCTTCGCAACCAAAACTTAGCACAGGCCAGAGAGAGACCTGAACCTAAGGTTTGCCCACCAGAAACCTTCTCCGGGGACAGAAAACATTTCCGTCAGTTCGTTAGCTCGTGTCGTCTGATGTTCGAGTTACGCCCCCGCACCTACTACTCCGATAGGGTCAGAATCCTCACCCTAGTCTCTTACCTTAGGGGTGAACCTAGAGTCTGGGCTGATGCTTACCTAGAGGAACATGGAGATCTCCTGGGCGCATTTGACACCTTCCTGGAAGATATGTCCCAGCTCTATGAGGATTCAAACAAACAGCTGACTGCAGAGAACTCAATTAGGAATTTCAAGCAGGGGAAAAGACCCGTGGAAGACTACATATCGGAATTTAAATGTTGGTGCAGAGAGACCCAGTGGTCAGATGTTGCACTTCGCAACCAATTCCGGTTAGGCTTAACGGAATCAATGAAAGATGAGATCGCCCGTGTTGAGCTCCCTCCATCTCTAGAAGACCTTATGCAACTCTCTGTTGCTATTGACCGACGCCTTCGCGAAAGGAAAGCGGAACTTGCTTTTACATACCCTCCTACTCCTTTCAAGAGAGCCAGGTCACCACCCAAAGATGTTCCTATGGAGCTTGGAGCGATCAAGGGACCACTATCTTCTGCTGAGAAACAGCGTCGCAGAGCCCAAAACCTTTGCTTGTACTGTTCAGCTCCAAACCATGTTGTCTCCAACTGTCCCCTTCTCAAGAGGAATTCTGAAGGTAAAAATTCACACATTACTAAGCTCAATGCTACTGGAACTACCACTAACCAATATATCTTTATTGCTCTTACCTTACAGTGGGAACAAGAAAAGATTACCCTTGACGCGATGGTCGACAGCGGAGCCTGTGGCAACTTCATAGACTCAACCATTGAAAATTCTAATAAAATTCCCCGTGTGTTAAAGCAAATCCCTGTGTCGCTCACTTTTATTGACGGTTCTACGTCCTCCTCTGGTCCAGTTTCTTTTCAAACCTCCCCCCTTTTGGTTACCAGTAGTTCAGGTCATACTGAGACCCTTGTGTTTGGCATAACCTTGTCTCCGGCATTCCCAATAGTCCTCGGTCTACCATGGCTACGTCTTCATCAGCCCACTTTCCAATGGTCAACCAGTTCACTAACACTACAGTCCAAATTTTGTATGGAGACTTGTTACTCCAATTACTCTATCTCCTTTACGGAGTCTCACCATGTGGAGCTCCCAGTACACCTACTTGATTTTGCGGACGTCTTCAGTAAGACCAACGCAGACATACTTTCCACACACACCGGATCTATGACTGTCCAATAGACCTCATTCCTGACAAACCTATCCCGACTGCGCGTATCTATCCGTTGTCACAACCAGAACTTGGACATCTCAAGATTTACCTGGACGAGAATCTCAAGAAAGGCTTTATTAGACCTTCCACCTCCCCAGCCTGTGCTGCAATGTTTTTTGTTAAAAACAAAGATGGCTCACTCCGACCTATAATAGATTACAGAGCTCTCAACAACATCACTGTAAAGAATAGATATCCTTTACCACTAATCCCAGAGCTTATTGAACGCCTCCAGACATCCAAAATTTTCACTAAATTAGATCTTAGAGGTGCCTATAATTTGATAAGAATCCGCCCAGGTGATGAATGGAAGACTGCCTTCAAGACTCAATATGGACTTTACGAATACACTGTGATACCGTTTGGCTTATGTAACGCACCTGCCACGTTCCAGTGGTTCATTAATGATATCTTTCGTGATTTGCTTGACATTTGTGTCGTAATCTATTTGGATGACATCTTAAAGAGGAGTTCCACCCTAAAAAATAACTTTTTTTTAATCCATTCCTCACCCCCTTATATGCCACATTTGGCATGTAATTTTTTTTGGGGGGGGGTGGGGGCTTCAGTAGGAGTGGGACTTCCTGTCCCACTTCCTGCTTCCGCCGAGGGGCTGGTTAGGCGATTAAGCCTTAATCGCCTACACCAGCCCCTCCCTGTAGGCGATCACATGGGACACTGTCAGGTCAAATGCGATCGCCTCTCCAATCAGCGGCGAGCCGCGCCGCGCGCGCATGCGCAGTGCGGCTCGCGCATGCGCAGTGGGTGCCCGGGCCGTGAAGCCGAAGGCTGTCACGGCTGGGTGCCCACAGTCGAGATGGAGACGCCGGCTGGGGAGGGGGGGAGAGGAGCGGACCCCCCGGCCGGCGCTTTGCTGGATCGTGGAGCAGGTGAGTGTGTGTTTATTAAAAGCCAGCAGCTACACTTTTTGTAGCTGCTGACTTTTAATAAACACAATTTTGGCTGGAACACCCCTTTAATTTATTCTGACACACCAGAGGAACACACCAAACACGTGCGCTGGGTTCTGGCTAGGCTCAGAACACACTCTCTATATGCAAAACTTGAGAAGTGTGTTTTCAGTCAATCTAGTATTTCTTTCCTCGGATATCTAATTACCCCAAAGGGTATTCAGATGGACTCTTCCAAAGTAGAGTGCATTCTATCTTGGCCGGTACCTCATACTAGGAAGGCTCTACAAAGATTCCTTGGTTTTTCAAACTACTACAGGAAATGTATTAAAAACTTTTCCGCTATTGTGAAACCACTCAGTGGTTTAACTAGCACTAAAACACCCTTCTCTTGGTCAAATGATGCTCAGAAATCCTTTGAGATGCTCAAGGCTAGTTACACTTCTGCTCCCATCCTTCAACTTCCCAATCCACTTTTCCACTTCACACTAGAAGTAGATGCCTCACATTTCGCTCTTGGAGCTGTTCTCTCTCAGTAATCATCCCTATCCGAGCCTTTGCATCCTGTAGCGTTTTATTCCAGGACTCTTTCTACAGCAGAAAAGAATTATCCCATTGGGGAGAAGGAACTTCTCGCAATCAAGGATGCCCTGAGTAACTGGAGACATTTACTGGAGGGTTCCACTCACCCAATCACCATCCTTACAGACCACCGCAATTTACAACACTTAAGGGCCTGTAAGACCCTCTCTGCTCGCCAAGTTAGATGGAGTTTGTTCTTCGACAGATTCGACTTTGTCATCTCTTACCGCCCCGGTTCTCAAAACCTTAAGGCGGACTCCTTGTCACGTATCTGTGAAGACCAGACCACGGAAAACCCTCTAAATCCATTATTCCATCTAACCGATTCATTGGAGCTTCTGCTTCTTTCAAGCAGTTGCTTACTCAAGCCTTCGTTAAAGACAGGACTCAACTACCTAAAGGTCTCACCAGACAATCTGACGGTCTTTATACCTTCAATAACAAGATTTACGTTCCACCCCAACTACAAGTCTTGCTTCTTAAACAACTTCACGATGCCCCTTTGGCAGGTCATCTTGGTATCAGTAAGACCATTCACCTAGTTAAACGAGACTACTGGTGGCCCCAGCTATCAAAGACAATCCATGACTACATCAATTCCTGTGTGATCTGTGCTACTAATAAACATTCAAGAAAACCTCCCTTTGGCCTCCTGTCCTCCATCCCAATACCTAACAGACCATGGGATGTCATTTCTATGGATTTCATAGTTGATCTCCCCCGCTCCGAGGGGGCTAACACCATCATGGTCACAGTAGACTTATTGACGAAGATGGCCCACTTCATCCCCTTAAAGAAATTACCCACATCTTTTGAGACAGCAAACGCCTTCATACATCATGTGCTTAAGCTCCACGGGTTACCCTCTCAGATCATCACTGACCGTGGCTCTCAATTTGTGTCCAGGTTCTGGAGAGCCCTTTGTCAGAACTTAAATCTGCAGCCCTAGGACCAGCTCCTTCCTCCCCCTGGACTCCCTCTTCTCCAGGTAGGACCCTGTCTTTCTTAGGGTACTCTACCTCCACCTCCCCTGCAAACCGTTGGCGGCCATCCTTTTCAGGACAAGCCGCTACTTCTTGCGGCTCTCCCCCTCTCCTCTACCCCTCATCGCCACCCACACTACCATCCACAGTCGGGGCACCCCCCCCTGCCGCCTCTCTGGCTCAGTTCTGCGGCTTCTCCCCGATCCCGCCATCATCCGCGCCGGCCTGCTCACATTCGCGGCCACCGCGGCTTAGGAAAGACCGCGGCCTAGCGGCGCGCCGCTCCTACGCCCAGGAAAAAACCCCTACACAGCCCAAAATACCCCCCTACCCCTGGAGGATCCCATCCACCCCCCAGTGAACCATCCAGTTCACCATAGCCATCCATCCACCCAGCTGACAACCCCCCAGCATATGCCCTGTGTCTTGGTCGGTATCTTGGTACACCCCAGAAGCAGAGACACCTCTCACCCCCCCCTTCCTCCTTCACAACCCCTGTCCAGGGTTCTTCTCCGATCGCCTCCCAGGGATCAGGAAGGATTTTTTTTTATCCCTGGCCTCCGCACATTGGCTCAGCACGGCCAGGGTTTTTTTTTGTCTTCCTCTGGACCAAGCCGGGAGAGAGGATTCAATGAATCCCCCCTCCATCGCCATTTAAACATCACAGCCCCCCCCAACATCTGCAACTATGGCTCTTTTGCAATATTCTGCAGAAACCATTTGGGGTCTGAGGCGATTCGCCACAGTCTTACCAGCCGTCACCAAAAAGGCCTTAAAATTAGAGCAACTATTGAGAACCGATCGACGATCGACTATCAAGAGTTTCAGCCATTTACCCCAGCTTAAGCACATATCATGTGCTCTGATCAACGCAAGATCGTCAGTAAAACACCGATCAGAAATCCATGATTTCATTCTACAATATGATTTAGACTGCCTCTTTATTACGGAAAGCTGGCTCACAGCCGACTGTAACACCATTCTAGGAGAACTGGTGCCAGAAAACTACCGCATTATAACGGAAAACAGAATAGGGCAAAGAGGTGGAGGCCTGGCGGTGATCCACAGGATTCATCTTGCGATCACCAAACCAGTCCTTCAAAATCCTCTTCCATTTATGGAAACCCTTACCCTGCAACTGCAAGCAAACCCCCAGGAGACCGTCCACATTCTTCTCTGCTATAGGCCACCCAGGCCAAAATCGCAGCTACTCACATCATTGACGGAGTTTATCTCCACTTATACCCTTAACAGCAAACACCTTTTGCTGCTCGGGGACTTCAATCTCTGGGCAAACTCCTCTCAGGATCCTGTTGCCGACGCCTGTACTGACCACCTGGAAGGATTAGGGCTACAGCAACTAGTATGTGGGCCCACACATGTTTCAGGTCACACGCTTGACTTAATTTTCAGACAAAATCTGAAAATAAGTGTAACGGAATGCACCGTGACAGACTGAGGGTCACCTTATGTCCACTAGGGCCATAGGGTGACAAAGAATCATAATTCATATGTTACAGAAGACATTAATAAGGGACATTAATAATAATTCATGTTTGCAGGATGTCTTCAAATATCAAAAGCTGTTAGCTATGCAATCTGGGCACACATTTTTGAAAGGTGTTAATTCAGGTCAGCCAGCCAGTGAGTCATACCTTTGTATAATATGCTATTGAAATATCTGAAGGTGTGGATTGCACCCACTCTCACAAGACTCTGCCATTGTGTGATAAAGCTGTATAGATAACTTATTCAACTAGATGTCTGTGTTATTAGTCAAGGTTAATTGAACCCTATTGGAGATGCGGTGCCGACCGGTCTACATGGTTAGCTTACCTGAATGCCTTTTAGAGTGTGATTGAAGCCCCCCATGGTGTGAAGGGGGGTGGAGATTGCATTGTCCTGTGATTAACTGCATTATGCTTGAGACTGTATAAGAAGCTGAGAAAATACTAATAAATTGTCAGATCTTTGGAAGCAAGAACGGAGCTCTGTCTCGTCTTATTCTGGGAAAGGATATGGATCGTGTATGCAATATTGTCGGAGTGTGTCAGATAAGCTTGTCGTGGTTGGATGGAAAGTCGTAAGCGGTGGTGACCGTTACATTGAATGCACCGTGACAGACTGAGACCTTCCTATGTCTAGGGTCACCTTATGTCCACTAGGGCCATAGGGTGACAAAGAATCATAATTCATATGTTACAGAAGACATTAATAAGGGACATTAATAATAATTCATGTTTGCAGGATGTCTTCAAATATCAAAAGCTGTTAGCTATGCAATCTGGGCACACATGCTTTTGAAAGGTGTTAATTCAGGTCAGCCAGCCAGTGAGTCATACCTTTGTATAATATGCTATTGAAATATCTGAAGGTGTGGATTGCACCCACTCTCACAAGACTCTGCCATTGTGTGATAAAGCTGTATATATAGATAACTTATTCAACTAGATGTCTGTGTTATTATTCAAGGTTAATTGAACCCTATTGAAGATGCGGTGCCGACCGGTCTACATGGTTAGCTTACCTGAATGCCTTTTAGAGTGTGATTGAAGCCCCCCATGGTGTGAAGGGGGGTGGAGATTGCATTGTCCTGTGATTAACTGCATTATGCTTGAGACTGTATAAGAAGCTGAGAAAATACTAATAAATTGTCAGATCTTTGGAAGCAAGAACGGAGCTCTGTCTCGTCTTATTCTGGGAAAGGATATGGATCGTGTATGCAATATTGTCGGAGTGTGTCAGATAAGCTTGTCGTGGTTGGATGGAAAGTCGTAATCGGTGGTGACCGTTACATTGGTGGCACAGCAGTGGGATGATTCCATCACCAGAAGGACGGCTACAAGGGCACATGACAATGGAGACGGTGTATGAACGGATGAAGCTCTCTTCCCTCATGGACTTACTGGAGAGCCGGGGCAGACCGGCCAGCAACCGTAAGAAAAGGGACATTATCACAGAACTGGTCGAAATGGATAGAGCTAAAAGGCCCGCCGTAACGGACAGGACACCCGAGGAAGAAAGTTTTGATCGGGCTGTTAACCTAAGACTGGCACATTATGGTCCTAACCCTCCACTGGAGATCAGGGACTGAGTTATTGCGGCTCTGAATGCCACCTTGCTACAGCGAAGAAGTGCTGCAGCAGCTGAAGTCACAGCAGCACCAGCTAAAGGGAGAGGAGAGGTGCAGATACCAGTCTCCATGGAAGAGGAATTCCAAAGAAGGTTACAAGAGATGCGGATACAGCATAGAGGACCAGTATCAGAGGAGGTCCTGTTGGGATGGTCGAATGTGATTCGGTGCCAACTCTGGAAGGAAGCACTAGCTCGGGAGCAGCAAAACCAAGGAAAGGTCCTGCCCTCCATCTATGCAAGGTACTGGCCGCAGTATGATGTACGAATGCTGTTGTGGGAAACAACCGAAGCAGGAGTGGGGAAACAGGCTGATCCGGGCAGAGATGTAGCTGGATGAAGCAGCCCTCCGGTGGAGTGCCCAAGAGTGCCCGTCGTCAGCTGACAGCCCCACAGAGTTAAGCTGGATTGTTGTATTGGAGGCTGATCCTTTGGGGGCAGTGGCGCTTGGAGACATAATGCAGAATATCTGGATCACAGGAGAGAATTTCTACAAGAATGGGAGAGTTACCTACAGACCCTCCGGTGGTATGAGCAGAATATACCATATTATTTCGCGATATATCCGAATATATAGTCAAGAGATATATTGCTAAATACGAATATTCGTGATATTTTTTGGAAATGAAATTATTGCAAATTTTGCTATTGCGAATTTTCAGCGGATGACAGCGATTGCGAATGCGAAATTTCGAGAAACGGAATGGAGACTCTGAGGCTATGATATTTTACAATACAAAATAACTATGATGCGGAAGGAGCCTGGGATTGTTGTATTGGAGGATGTCCAGTGATCCGAATATTCGACTTTGGGGATGATGGGGAGTGGCGCTTGGAGGACATAATGGAGCACAGAGAGGAGAAATTGAATATCTCGGGAGGCCACTGGTCACAGGAAGATTTAGAATTTCTGGCCATTCAAGAATGGGAGCTGGAGGTTACCTACAGACAGCTGCTAGACTCGGCTCAGCAGCAGGATGGGGCTCCCATTGCCTGGGACTATGAGGAAAGGTCAGATAACTGTGAACTCCTGGCTGATGAATTGGCAGTGGAAAATATGGAGATTTTCATCCCTAAAGCCGAAGCGGATGGTGTGGAGTTCCAGGGAGCCGGGGCGGTTGGCCCCCCTCTCCAGCAACAAGCTGAGGTGGTAAAGCTTTTACCCCCAGCTGAATCACTGGCAACAGAGCAGGGTACCCCAAGCCTCTGCTCCCAACTAGCAGAAGAGGGGGACCCTGTGGTAGTGGATGGGACTGTGGTCTCCACTCACAGCAACACAGCGGAAGAGCTGGCAACAGAACAGAGGGTCACGGACCTCTGCTCTCCACTAACGGAAGAGGGGGACACTGTGGTAGTGGATGGGACTGTGGTCTCCACTCACAGCAACCCAGCGGAAGAGCTGACAACAGAGCAGTGTGTCATAGGCCTCTGCTCCTCACTAACAGAAGAGGGGGATCATGTGGTAGTGGATGGGACTATGGTCTCCACTCACAGCAACCCAGCGGAAGAGCTGGCAACAGAGCAGAGTGTCATAGGCCTCTGCTCCTCACTAACAGAAGAGGGGGTTCCTGGGGTAGTGGATGGGACTTCAGTCTCCACTGGCACAACCCCAGAAAATGGTACAGGACTGGGACAGGAGGATGTCTGCTTTGCTTTGCAAGCACCGGGGGGTTTTCACCAAGCACCAGTGGATGGGACTTCAGTCTCCACTGGTATACCCCAGGAAGGGGGGGCAGTTGGCCCAGACCCCCAACAGCATGATGGACTGAGCCCAGCTACCCTGCCTTCTCCCCAGCGGCAGGCGTGTTCTCTGAGAGAGGCAGAGGTTGGCGGGGTGAGTAATGCTCAGTTTGGAGCCATTTATTTGGGGTACAGTATAGATACCAGCATTGGAGGACGGGAACTACTGACGGACTTCGGAGTCAACCCGTTTGGAGTTACCACCTGTGTCCGTCTCCCACCGAAAGGGGAGAGATGTAACGGAATGCACCGTGACAGACTGAGACCTTCCTACTGTATGTCTAGGGTCACCTTATGTCCACTAGGGCCATAGGGTGAAAAAGAATCATAATTCATATGTTACAGAAGACATTAATAAGGGACATTAATAATAATTCGTGTTTGCAGGATGTCTTCAAATATCAAAAGCTGTTAGCTATGCAATCTGGGCACACATGCTTTTGAAAGGTGTTAATTCAGGTCAGCCAGCCAGTGAGTCATACCTTTGTATAATATGCTATTGAAATACCTGAAGGTGTGGATTGCACCCACTCTAACAAGACTCTGCCATTGTGTGATAAAGCTGTATAGATAACTTATTCAACTAGATGTCTGTGTTATTATTCAAGGTTAATTGAACCCTATTGAAGATGCGGTGCCGACCGGTCTACATGGTTAGCTTACCTGAATGCCTTTTAGAGTGTGATTGAAGCCCCCCATGGTGTGAAGGGGGGTGGAGATTGCATTGTCCTGTGATTAACTGCATTATGCTTGAGACTGTATAAGAAGCTGAGAAAATACTAATAAATTGTCAGATCTTTGGAAGCAAGAACGGAGCTCTGTCTCGTCTTATTCTGGGAAAGGATATGGATCGTGTATGCAATATTGTCGAAGTGTGTCAGATAAGCTTGTCGTGGTTGGATGGAAAGTCGTAAGCGGTGGTGACCGTTACAATAAACATTATGGAAAATGAACCATTGCCATGGACAGATCACCATGCAATTAAATTCATAATTCCCAAAATCCCCCCATTGAGAAAAACACCCAAGCCGGTGACAATACACTGGACTAGATCTCATAAGAAGCTCCATTCGGAACTCTTCAAATCTACCTTGGGAAATAAAATAAAAATAATCCAACCACTTCTAACAGCCTCAGAAACACTGGATGCCATAAACGCAGCCCTACTACAGTCAGCCGACTTAGTAGCACCGAAACGCAAAACCCGCATCCAGAAAAACAAGTCCGGCTGATTCAACAACCAACTGTTACTACTGAAGCAAGAGCGCAGAAGAGCGGAAGCCGCTTGGAAAAGAATCGCTTCAGAGGAGAACCTCATCATCTACAAGGAATTAACAAGAAAATACCATAAAGAAATCTTTAAAGCCAAGAAACATAATTTTTCTGTGGCTATCAATAGCGCTTTAAATCGCCCCCGCGAACTCTTCAAGTTGGTCACTCAGACCATGAACCCAGGTTGCCTGGAAGCCCCCAATTCAGACACCCAAGGATTTCTTCATTAATAAAATTGAGGGAATTCGGGAAAGCATTCGGCAAATCAATACACCTCTCAACCCCCGTCCCAACCAACCACATAACATCCACAGAAACCATCGACAATCAACGATGTTCACTCTGGAACCCATCTCCATAGAGGCCACTAAAAATATCATCGGTACTTTGCGAAACAGCACAGCGCCTAATGATATTATCCCCACTAAACTGCTGAAGGAATGTGCCGACATCTTGGCCCCACCTATCACGCAGCTAATAAACCAGTCATTTAAGGAAGGCATAGTGCCCTCCCGGCTGAAAGAGGGCACAATCACGCTCATCTTGAAAAAGCCTACCCTGGATCCCAAGGACCCAACTCACCGCCGTCCCATAACAGGCCTTAACGTTCTCTCCAAGGTAATGGAAAAAGTAGTGGTACAACAGCTGCAACAGCATCTGGATACCCACAACTTACTTGATCCATTTCAATCAGGCTTCTGTCCCGGACGCGGAATGGAAACAGCATTACTCAAAATATGGGATGACGCTCTCGAGGCCGCAGACGAAGGAGAATCCTCTCTCCTGGTTCTGCTGGACCTAAGCGCAGCCTTTGACACTGTAGACCACAAACTTTTATTGACTCGGCTGGCTGAGGTAGCCAGAGTCGCAGAAGGTGATCTACCATGGTTTTCCTCCTTTTTGGAAAACCGATAACAAACAGTGAAATTGGGACCTTTCACCTCTGAAAAACGCACATTGTCATGTGGAGTCCCTCAAGGATCCCCTTTGTCACCGGTGCTCTTCAACATCTATCTTCGCCCTCTCTTTGAAATTATCAGTAGCAAAGACCTACTTTATCACTCATATGCAGACGACATGCAACTGTATTTTCACATCTGCAACAAAAAGGATCATCATCTCAGTTTAGAGAATTGTCTCTCTTTGATAGAAAACTGGATGACTAAGAGTTATCTTAAACTCAACAGTTCCAAAACAGAACTTCTTCTGTTTCATGCCAGTCGCAGAGTCAACTGGCAACTACTTGGAAACCCCCGCCCATTTTGGGCCAGATCATCACCCCTAGCGCCAAAGTCAAAAGTCTAGGCGTCATCTTCGACACCTACATGATTATGGACGCACAAATAGGGTCAGTAGTCAGCGGATCTCGCCATCTGCTGCGCCTACTACGCAGACTTACTCCATTTATTCCCAAAGAAGACGTAGCAGTCGTGGTAGGAACAATTGTAAACTCCAGATTGGACTATGCAAATGCCCTTTACCTCGGACTCCCTAAGTACCAAATCGCTCGTCTGCAAGTCGTTCAAAATACGGCCACCAGACTTGTGACTGGGAAAAAACCCTGGGAATCCATCTCACCTTCACTGAGATCCCTTCATTAGTTGCCAGTAAAGGACAGAATTGCTTTCAAAGCACTCTGTCTGACACATAAGTGCATCCATGGGAAGGCCCCGCAATATCTATGCGAAAAGATAGAAGCCCACAATTCCAATCGCGTTCTGCGATCCACCGACCAAAATCTGGTCAAGGTACCCAAAGCCAGATACAAGTCCAAAGGAGAAAGAAGGTTTGCTTTCCAAGGTCCCAGACTATGGAACACTTTACCAACCAACATTCGGTTGGAGGAAAACCACCTGACCTTCAGAAGACAGATTAAAACTCTGCTCTTTTGATGTCAAGAGAGACAGAAACAACAAGCGCCCAGAGGCGATTTAGTTTGCATGTGCCGCGCTATATAAGTTTTTCATTCATTAAAGATTAATCATAAAATGTCCACTGCCTACCACCCACAAACAAATGGACAAACAGAGCGTGTCAACCAGACACTGGAACAGTATCTACATTGCTACTGTACTCATCTACAGGATGACTGGTTCCATCTCCTTCCTTACGCCGAATTTGCATATAATAATGCCACAAGCTCTTCCTCCCAACTCTCACCATTCTACGCTAACTATGGATTCCATCCTAACAGCTTGCCATCTTCCTTTCCCCCAAATAATGTTCCCTCTGTGGAAAATTACCTTTCGGCCTTGGAAAAGAACCTGAGTATTCTCCGTTCCAACCTTGAAGCTGCTCAGCAGAAACAGAAAAGATATTATGATACCCATAGAACAGTTCCTCCTATATACAAAGTTGGCGACCTGGTATGGCTGTCCACCCGGAACTTATGCCTTAAGATACATTCAAAGAAACTTGGTCGTCAATTTACTGGACCTTTCCCAATTTCCCATGTAATCTACAACAATGCTGTTAAACTAATCCTGCCTTCAGATTGGAAAATACATCCCTCCTTTCATGTTTCTCTTATTAAACCTTTCACACCTAATCCGTTCCCTAACAGAGATCCTCACCCCCCTCCTCCTGTCGAGGTTCTTGGTGAAACAGAGTATGAGGTTGAGAGAATTCTTGATTCCAAAAGGAAAGGTTCTTCTCTTCAATATCTTATTCGTTGGAAAGGTTATAGTCATCTCGATGATTCCTGGGAAGATTCCTCACACATTCATGCTCCCCGACTCATTAAACAGTTTCATCACAAGCATCCTGATCGACCAGCTCCTATTGGGTATTCTGTTGGTACCCCCTTGAGGAGGGGAGTATGTAACGCCATCTGCGTCACCTTCGATAAAACGAGCGCAGCCGTACCTTGTTCTAACAGCTGCGCTCTGTTCTACAAGTCATCCGCGTCACTTCCGGTGCGCGGACGTCTGTGCTCCACGCTGGAACGCAGAAGTGCGACCTGGAGTATTTCGCGTTTCAGGCGCACTATTTAAACCCCCTGCTGTGGCGGCAGGGTGTTCGATTATTCCTGTTGGACGCCTGCCGCC
Source organism: Rana kukunoris (assembly GCA_029574335.1). NCBI lineage: Eukaryota > Metazoa > Chordata > Amphibia > Anura > Ranidae > Rana > Rana kukunoris. Next base: position 143,611,407 of record CM056049.1, on the reverse strand, counting down.
ACCAGGGACCCGGACTCCCCATTCAGAAGACTCTGAACTCTGCACTCCAACATCCCAGCGTTTACCCACTCCAGAGAGCCTCCAGCTCCATCCGGCTTATGCCCATTTCCGCAGACAATAGGCTATTCGGACCTTCTCAACCCTAGAGGGACCTCAGCAACCTGCAGGAAGGACCTCCTCTCTGTTCTCATCAGAACCGCAAGTAGCCCATGTGGCCAATACTGCCTCGTTATGCTTATATACATTGCTGTGTCTAGAGGACTGTAATCCATCTGTCTGCTGCTATCTGTTAGACTGTTGCTCTCTCACCATAGGGAGTGCAGAGTGTCCTTAGTCATACATTCTCAGCTACCCTTGCTACAAACCACTTTGCATCTCAGCCCTCTAATGACCCTGTAGAGTACTTCTTTGCTCTCTGTTTAAATCCTTGTTGCTGCAATAAGCTACGCCAATACCAAGTTTTGCTCAGTGGAGGCTGTGATGACCTAAACCCCATATTCTCTGTGTACTTATAGAGTGATCTTGGTGGTTGTGACCTGAGTAACCTCCGCAGCTGAGATCCAGACTTGTAGTCCAGAGTCCTAATAACCGCAGAGTCATAACAATTTCTTTGGAACTTGTTTGGGGCTGCTTATCCACCATTGGGACTATCCTGCGTTGCAACCTTTCATCAATTTTTCTCTTCCGTCCACGCCCAGAGAGATTAGCTACAGTGCCATGGGTTGCAAACTTCTTGATAATGTTGCGCACTGTGGACAAAGGCAAATCTAGATCTCTGGAGATGGACTTGTAACCTTAAGATTGTTGATATTTTTCCACAATTTTGGTTCTCAAGTCCTCAGACAGTTCTCTTCTCCTCTTTCTGTTGTCCATGCTTAGTGTGGCACACACAAACACACAATGCAAAGACTAGGCCACGTACACACGATCAGACCGGTCCGATGAAACTTGTCCGACGGACCGTTTTCATCGGACCAGGCTGAAGTGGTCTGATGGTCTGATGTGTGTACACACCATCGGACCAAAAATCCGATCAGACCAGAACGCGGTGACGTAGAACACAGCAACGTGCTGGAAAAACGAAGTTCAATGCTTCCAAGCATGTGTCGACTTGATTCTGAGCATGCACAGGTTTTTGGTCCGATGCTTTTGTGTACTAACCATCGAATCTGTCCGATGGACAGGTGTCCGTCGGACAGATTTTAAAGCAGGTTTTAAAACTTTCGTACGACGGACAACGGTCAGATGGGCCGTACACACCATCGAATTTGTCCGATGAAACTGGTCTTCAGACAAGTTTCATAGGACCGGTCTGATCGTTTGAATGCGGCCTTAGTGTACTTCTCTCCTTTTTATCTGCTTTCAGGTGTGATTTTTATATTGCCCACACCTGTTACTTGCCCTAGGTGAGTTTAAAGGAGCATCACATGCTTGAAACAATCTTATTTATTCACAATTTTGAAAAGGTGCCAAGAATTTTGACCAGCCCATTTTTGGAGTTTTGTGTGACGTTATGTCCAATTTGCTTTTTTTGTTTTGTTCCAATACACACAAAGGAACAAACATGTGTATAACAAAACATGTGTTACTGCAATACTGTTCTGTGAGAAAAATGTAATTTTCTGGAAACATTTCTGGGGTGCCAACAATTTGGGCCATGACTGTAAGGTATACATTAAATTAAGGACCGCCTTGCACATTTACGTCGGCAGAATGGCACGGCTGGGCCCATTTACGTTGGTTTTAGTACCCAGCCGTGGGTCGCGGGCGCGCGCCCGCGGCGCGCGCCCGCGACCCGGTCCGAAGTCCAGGACCGGGACCGCGGGTCGCGGACCCGATCGCCGTGCAGTGCGGCGATGTCCCTGAGCGGAAGAACGGGGAGAGCCGTGTGTACAACGGCTTCCCCGTGCTTTCCGTGGCCGGAGCATCTCGCGTTCCCTTTAGGGGGACGCGATGTGACGTCACACCTACAGCCACACCCCCCTACAGTTAAACAACCAAGGGTACACATTCCCAAGCGCCACCTGTGGAACAAACTGCATGTCATTTCCACAGTAAACAATGCAATATGCATTTTTTGCTGTGAAAAAAATTGTCCCAAAAATGTGTCAAAATTTCCGAAGTGTCCGCCATATTGTCGCAGTCACGAAAAAAATCGCTATCGCCGCTATTAGTAGTAAAAAAAAAATAATTAATAAAAATGCAATAAAACTATCCCTTATTTTTAAACGCTATAAATTTTGCGAAAACCAACCGTAAACGCTTATTGCGATTTTTTTTACCAAAAATGTAGAAGAATACGTTCGGCCTAAACTGAGGAAAAAAAATGTTTTTTTATATATTTTTGGGATATTTATTATAGCAAAAAGTAAAAAATATTGCATTTTTTTTTAAATTGTCGCTCATTTTTGTTTTAGCGCAAAAAATAAAAACCGCAGGGGATCAAATACCACCAAAAGAAAGCCTATTTGTGGGAAAAAAAGGACAATTTTGTTTGGAGCCACGTGCACGACCGCCATTGTCTGTTAAAGCGACTGTCGCAAAAACCCCTTGGGTCATTTGCCAGCGTATTGGTCCGGGTCTTAAGTGGTTAAAACCAGATTCTGGAAAAGCAGAAAAATGCACAAACAAAACACATTACATACAGTATAAGGAAGCTGCATTACCTGCCTTAGGATTAGTGTTGAGCGGAATACGCCATATTCGATTTCACGATATTTCACGAATATATAGAAGAATATTCGTGAAATATTCATTAATATCGAATATTCATGATATTTTATCAAAAAAAAATTTTTTTGCAAAATTTCGCTAATGCGAATGCGAAATTGATTGCGAAATTCTCGTCCGCGCATGCGCATGCGCGCGAACAACACGCAAAAACGGAGATCATTTAGGGGCGCGAGAGGTACCCCCTGCTGGCAGCGACCCAGCACTGGGAGTTACTCCCCTACCCCTGCTGCCACGGCCACGTATGCTGCTCATACTTGCTGATGTGGGGGGGGGGACTTTATTGGGGGGGGATGTGAGAAAGAAGTGTTTTTTGTTTTTTTAGCAAGACAGGCACGCAGACAAAGACACAGACAAAGACACAGACAAAGACGTAGACAGCTACTAAACTAGAATAAAACTACTACACCTAAATTATTATTTTTTTTTTTACATGGACAAAGACGTAGATTACGACACAGACAGCTACTAAACAGGAACTAAAATACTACAGCTAAAACGTTTTTTTTTTTTTTAGACTGAAGGACGCAGACAAGGACGAGGACTACAAATACTAAACTAATATGCACTAAACACTTAGGCCTCGTACACACGATCAAATCTGTCCACTGGACCGTTTCAGCAGACAGATTTGATCGTGTGTACGGCCGAGCCGACGGATTTGGCCACCCGACAGATTTCAAAGCATGCTTTGAAATCTATCGGGTGGGAATCCGTCCGCCCGACATGTCTGCTGGTTAGTACACTTACCAGCAGACATGTCGTCCCGCACCGCCGCCGCACCGCCGCCGAATGGATTCGGCGCATGCGCGGAAGTGTTTTACTTCCTGGTGCGGTGACGTGGCGGCGTCAACGTCACCGCCACGTCACCGACACGTCAGCGCGCGGTCTGCTGGCGGGGATTTTGGTTTGCTCGTGTGTACATGCGAGCAAACCAAAACCCCAGCAGACAGATTTGTTCAAATCTGTCGGACGGACAGATTTGAACAAATCTGTCCGCTCGTGTGTACGAGGCCTAACTCTACTTACACAAACTTATATGACTAAACTAAAGCTAATTTTTTTTTTTTTTTTTTTACACTGACTGACAAGGACAAAGACGAGGACTACAAATAATAAACTAATATGCACTAAAACACTAACTCTACTTACACAAACGTATATGACTAAACTAAAGCTAATTTTTTTTTTTATACACAAAACACAGAGACTAAACACACACTAAACTAAGCTACCTTCGGGGGCGTGGCCGGAATGGCGGACTGAGAGGACGTGTGGTGAGAGCTCTGCTGGAAAAAAATCCGATTTCTTTATCCGCTCTTGGACTTATCTGCTAATTTGCGGACCCTTATGATCCTGAATGCCTCCTAAACACTCCCGAGGCTCGAACCGGGGGAAAAAGCTGAGATTTCCCCAGGTGGTGGACGTTGCTACAAGCCCGGCTTGTCGGCAGCCTCTGCAGACGCGCATTCACAACATGGCGTCGCAGACGGAGCATGAGGTCTCTCCCCCGGGCATTCCTGAGGTGATGGCGGCCATTACCAACTGCCAAGCCGCGGTGTCGACCTGCCAAACTGCCCTCACCTCCAAAATAGAGGCCGTTCAGCTGGATGTGGGGCTGCTGAGGCAAGACATCGACAAGATCCGCTCCCGGGTTACGGCGGCTGAGCAGCGTATGGGCGATGTGGAAGACTCTGTGGCGGACCACGCGACATCTATCCGCACTCCACAAACTAAGGTCCGAGCTTTGGAATATCGCGCGGAGGACGCCGAGAACCGGAGCAGGAGGAATAATCTCCGTATCGTCGGCCTGCCGGAGGGGGTAGAGGGTCGTGACCCGACAGTGTTCACGGAGGAGCTGCTCCGCTCCTTGCTGCCCACGGCCCAGCTCTCCCCGTACTTCACTGTGGAGAGGGCCCACCGAGTGCCGCCGAGACCTGGTCCAGAGGGAGCTCCCCCCCGCACGCTAATCCTCCGGCTGCTAAACTTCCGTGATCGGGACGAGCTTTTGAGGGCGGCGAGGATGGCGGGAGACGTTCACTACCGTAACGTCCGTTTGATGTTGTTCCCCGATTATACCATTGAAACCCAGAGGCAGAGGAGATCATTCGACGCGGTCAAGGCTGATCTCCGGCGCAAGGGTATCCGGTACAGCATCCTATTCCCGGCCAAGTTGCGTGTGGTGGACGGAGAAACGGTGCGGATCTTTACCTGTCCCAAGGATGCCAGTGCGTGGCTTGAGGCGCTGCCGCCATAGTGCCCCACAGCAACCTCTGGACTTTGAGTGTTCCTATATCCTCTCCCCCCTGATGGTCCAGTTTGTCATGGAGGTATGTGACCATGTTATGATGGGACTGCAAACGGGGGTGTAACGCCTGGAGGGACCCTAACTTTGACTGTTTTTTTTTTTGCCTTCTGTTTTCTGTGTGCCAAGTTCTCCGTGCACTACCCAGGCGGTTGAGCCCCTCCATCGCTGCAGTTGTGCCTGTCTCCCGCCTGGGTGAATTTCTCAGGTATACCCTAACAGGCTTCTCAAACTGTCCAAGGAGGACTTCCTTTCCTGTACTCTCCAGCATCTCTGACGGAAAGGCTGTCTATCACTGGTTCCCCCTTCTCCCCCTCACTAGATTTGGTCTTGTATTTTTGCTTCCCCCCCCCCCTTTTTTTTTTTTTTTGGCTCATAGTGGCCCTGATGTAGGAGTCCTGAGTGTGCACCTTGCCTCAGGCGTCTGATAACGGTTTTGGACTAAGTTACGGGATCCATGTGCCGCCTGCTGTTCGGGAAGGCACGGGGTGGGATGGGAGGGGTATGGATGGCCGTTGCCATCTGCTTCAAGTTTGGTTTGTTTAATGTCTTTAATGTCTTTTTTTTTTTTTGGTCTTACGGTTGGTCTCTATTTTTGTATAGTTATACACGTCTCGGATACACGCTTGGTGATCCGGGTGCTACACCTTCTCTGTGCTCCGATTTCCGGGGGGCAGTGGAACGTGAGTGAACGTGTGCAGGAGGGTGGGCGCGGGCTGAGGGGGGGGGGTGGTCAGCTCTGATGTTATCACTCCTCTCTGATTATGGCTAGTTTTACCGTGCTGTCCTGGAACGTCAGGGGTCTCAATTCTGCTATAAAGAGGTCACTGGTGTTTAACTATCTGAAAAGGCACAATCCCCAGATCTGCATTCTTCAAGAGACTCACCTAGTGGGTGCGCGGATCCTGGGCCTGAAGAGGGCCTGGGTGGGAACCCATTACCACGCTTCCTACTCCTCATATGCACAGGGGGTTGGGATCCTAGTGCATAGATCGCTCCCCTTTCAGTTGCTGGCAGTGAGGACAGACCCGGGTGGGCGATATGTCATGTTACATGCAGTGATTTCAGGAGCCCCCTATGTTATTGTGGGAATATACTTGCCTCCCCCGGCTGATGTTACATGCTTGCACACCTTGATGCAGGAGGCCACGCAGTATGGGGTTGACAGGGTCCTGCTGGTGGGAGACTTCAATCTGGTGATGTCTGAGGGGAGGGATAGGCTCAATCGGAGGCCCTCTGCCCCGTCTGGCCTTCCTCACTGGGCGGAGGCGTTTAGCCTAACGGATCTCTGGCGTCATTTCCATCCCTCTGAGACCCAATACACGTGTCTCTCGACCACCTACCGGACGCTATCTCGGATAGACCTGGCATTTGCCTCATCTGCCCTTCTGCAGGCGGTGGTGTCTACTGAGGTTTTGTCTCGTGGCATCTCGGATCATGCCCCGCTTAAGGTGGTGATTCGGGCGGGCCCGGTGGCTGGTCGGGTACTGTGGCGTTTGTCCATGTATTGGATAATGGATCCAGAGATCCAGGGACAACTTCCTGAGGCTATTTATAATTTCTGGCTTACTAATGAGGGATCCTCCGGGCCACTGATGCTATGGGACGCTTTTAAAACCTGGTTGCGGGGGGAATATATCTCCAGAATAGCGGCGCGGAAGAGGGAGCTGGGTAGGACCCTGAGCCAGTTGGAGGAGCGGGCTGATGAGAGGGAGCGGGAATATGTCCAGACTCGTACTCAGGCCGCTTATGGCGCATGGCAACAAACGTTGCGGGACTTGTCCCTGCTCAGGATTGATGTCACTAAAAAGTCACTGTTGGACAGGGCTCAGAGGGTGTTTGAGTACGGGGACAAGAATGGAAGACTGCTGGCTTGGCTAGCCAGAGGGCAGTTCGCGACGACACATGTGGGCAGAATACGAGACTCGGAGGGGCGCTTCTTAACCACACCTGAGGAGATCAGCAACAGGTTCTACCAGTTCTATCGCGACCTCTATGCCTCCAGGGTCACATACAGTACGTCTGACCTGACTACTTATTTAGATCAGCTGCAGCTCCCGGTCCTAGACCCTGACAAAATAGCAGAGTTAGAGAAGGATGTCTCTCTGGAGGAGGTCCAGAAGGCAATACAGAGCATGCAGGTGGGTACTCAGTGTACCAGGAGGTGCTGGCCCCCAGATTCACTTCGCTTCTGAAGCAGTTCTCTGCCGTGGGGTCTTTGCCGGACTCCATGTCGGAAGCGGTTGTTGTGTTGGTGCCCAAGCCTGGTAAGGATCCGGAAGAGTGTGCCTCGTATAGACCAATTTCTCTGATAAATGCGGACGCTAAAGTGTTGGCAAAAAATTCTGGCAGTCAGGCTGACGGCTGTTATTGGAGATTTGGTTCACCAGGACCAAACGGGATTCATGCCGGGGAAGGGCACGGACATTAACATTCGTAGGCTGTTTCTGAATTTGGGCGCATCCCATGACAACGGAGGCACTAGGGTTATTGCCTCGCTCGACGCGGAGAAAGCATTTGACTCCGTCGAGTGGGGCTATCTATGGGAAGTGCTTAGGAGGTTCGGGTTTGGCCCCAAGTTCATGCACTGGTTGGGCATGCTCTATGAGTCCCCTAGGGCCAGACTTCGCACCAATGGCACCCTATCTGAGACTTTTCTTCTCCAGAGGGGCACCAGACAGGGCTGTCCACTATCACCCAGCCTATTTGCACTAGCCCTTGAGCCGCTGGCCATTCGGGTCCGGGAGTCCGCCACCGTTAGGGGACTCCGGATCGGCCCCCTGGAGGAGAAAATATCACTCTATGCAGACGATACCCTTCTATACCTGCAGGATGCTGGGGAGTCGTTACAGGCTGCACTAGAAATATTTAATGTATTTGGACACTTCTCTGGGGTCCGGATAAACTGGTCGAAGTCGGTAGTGTTCCCTTTGGATCCTCAGGCCCGGGGAGTGGGGACGCAGACCCCACTGCTGTGGGTGGAGGAATTGAATTCCCCGGCGCGGTGTGGTGTCGAGGGACCTTGGTGACTTTCGACGCCTCAATTTGCAACCCATAATTTTAAAACTTAGGGACCAGTGCATGCGTTGACGTGACCTGCCCCTCAACCTCTTGGGCCGTATTAATGTCCTAAAAATGCTCTACCTGCCCAGGTTCACCTATATTTTTCGTAACTGTCCCGTTTGGCTCCCGGCGTCTCTGTTCAGAGACCTGGATAGCTGTATAGGCGCTTTTCTCTGGAGGGGTGCTATCCCTAGGCTGGCCAAGACGACCCTGCAGCTCCCGGTGAGTGGCGGGGGTCTCACCTCCCCCAACCTGAGGGTTTACTTCTGGGCGGCCGTGCTGGTCACAATACGATGGTGGTTCGAACAATCCAGGTCTAACGCGGCCACCTGCCTAGAGGCGGCCATTCTGGGGTCCTTCCGGGAATTGGGTAATCTAGTATATAGGGGGGCTGCAGCTTACCCCTCCCTCCCGTCCTCTGCTAGGGTGACCTTAAAAGTCTGGGGGGCGGCTAGGAAGAGATTCACTCGTAGTCTCTGTTACTCACCCTTCTGTCCGTTGTGGGGGAACCCTGCGCTGCCACACTTCAGGATGCTGCCTGACCCGCACCTCTGGGCGCGATTCGGGATTAAAACCCTTCAGGATATTATGCCTAGGGGGACGCTCCTGTCATTTGCTGTCCTTTCTGCTAGGTTTGGGCTCCCCGGGATGATGTTATTCAGATACTACCAGCTGCGGCATGCGGCCAGAGCACAATCCCCACTCCCCATAAGACTGGAAGCGGATGCCATTGAGGCTCTTTTAGCGCAGGAGACCCTTAAAAAAACTCTCTCTACCCTATACTCGGCCCTCCTGAGAGTGGAATCGCCTCGGATAGAAGTCCTGTGGGAAAGGTGGCGTCGCCGACATCCCTGACCTAGATAGAGAGGACTGGGAGGACTGTTTTGAAGCTGGTGCTAGGCTGCTGATCTCCTCTAGGGATAAGCTCATACATACCATACAAATTTATGCATCGGGTCAACTTTACACCACAAAGATTGCACTCGATATACCCGCAGAGGTCCCCTGACTGCCCCAGGTGTCACTCCCCCGATAGTACGTTTATACACATGTTCTGGTCCTGCCCCTCCCTGACTGTGTTCTGGTCCGCAGTTTTTGAAAGTATTAATGCCCGCCTGCAGTTGTCTCTCCCGCCTTCACCTGCATTGGCCCTATTGGGGATCCAGGATGATGAACAGCGGCCCCGCTACACTAAACTGCTTATCTCCTATGTCTTGTTTTATGCTAGGAAGGAGATCCTCCTCAAGTGGCTGTCCCCCTCCTCCCCTACGGTTGACTCCTGGGACTCCTCTATAAATAGGGTGATGCCCCTCTACAAGCTGACCTATATTAATAGGGGTTGCCCCCAAAAATTTGATCGTCTATGGCTGCCATGGACGGAACAACTGTAGATCTTGGGTACTACTGGTGGAGGCGATTCCCCGACCAGGACCCGGAGTGGCGTTGTGGGATTTCCTGTGACTAAAAGTTAACTTGTGTAGTAACTTGCCTTGCACCTGATCTCTGTTGTACTGATTGTGCTGAGCCTTTATGTGACTTTTTACTTGTCCGTTTTTTTCTCCCTGGTGCTTATGTGCCCAATTCCCCTGATTTGTATTTGAATGTTTTAATGCCTGCCTTGTGAGATGCCATATTTTTCTCCAATAAAGACCAACCTTGTTGTTAAAAAAAAAAAAACTAAGCTACCTTAAAGAAATGTACACTTACACTAACTACACAGAAATCTATCTAACACTAAGCTACACTAACCTGGACAAAACAACACAAATCTGAGCTTTTAGAAAAGCTGTTGGGTCTTTTGCTTTGAAAAAAGCATTTGGTTTTAGAAGCAGGAAACTCAGAACTGAAAGCACTATAGGAAGCACAATGCTAAGCTCTAAGATCGCAATACACAGGAAAAACGCACAGAAACACTCCACTCTCTCTAGCCACCTTGTGAATCTGCACTGAAATACTGCTGGGAGTGATCTTATATAATGGTCGTGCAGGCAGGTTCCTATTGGTTGCTATGGAGGTTGCTAACCTCTGACAACTGTGGTAGGAGAACTCTGATTGGCTCTGATGCAAAAGAAGGGCAGAGAAAGTATTCGCAAATATTCGTAATACGAATATTCGCATTGCGAATATTCGGCAACATAAAAGGATCGCCTCAGCTACTCGGCCCAGGGTCTCTAATCATACCAGCAATGCTTTTAGACGTCGATGGAGATCACTAGGATGTGATCTGTTTTAAAAATAAATGTGAAAAAATACGAATATTCGCAATAGCGAATATTCACTGTGATATTCGATTTATTCGCGAATACTCGAATATGCAATATTCGTAACGAATATTCGCAATGCGAATATTCTTGAGCAACACTACTTAGGATTTGTATTGATCCAGTTCTGAAGTTATTACAGCTCTGCAGGGCAGGATAGGAGACCTGAGGTTTCTCTGCTACAGTTCAGAAACACTTACAAGTTTTCTTTTCCACACAGTGGCGCACACCTATCAAATTTCGCACCTGTGTCAGATCACTGTTTTTCACCCCCCCAATACATTAAAACTATTTTTAGCAAAAAGATTAACTACTTGAGATCCGCACTATAGCCGAATGACGGCTCTAGCGCAGATCTAAATTGCCAACAAGCCGTCAATTGCTGGCTTGTCACTAGCTGCTTCCCGGCGCGCGCTCCAGAGCGCGCTGCGGGGAAACACTGTGTTGCCCGTGTCCCTTGGACACAGCCAATCACAGATCCCCGCGAACGGCCAATCAGAGTGGCCGTTTGCGATGCCATCTGTGCGGCGAATGAGAGATGATCTCATAGATCATCTCTCATTGCCGTTTTACACAGAGACAGCGTTCTGTCTCTGGAGAGCAGGAGACGGATCTGTGTCTCTTGTACATAGAGACACAGATCGGTCACCTCCCCAGTCACCCCCCCCCTCCCCCCACAGTTAGAACACTATGCAGGGAATACATTTAACCCCTTCCTCACCCTCTAGTGTTAACCCCTTCAATGCCAGTCACATTTATACAGTAATGCATTTTTATAGCACCGATCGCAGTATAAATGTGAATGACGCCAAAAATGTGTCAAAAGTGTCCGATGTGTCCGCCATAACGTCGCAGTCCCAATAAAAATCGCAGATCGCCGCCATTTCTAGTAAAAAATAAAATAATAAAAAATAATAATTCTGTCCCCTATTTTGTAGGCACTATAAATTTTGCGCAAACCAGACGCTTATTGCGATTTTTTTTTTTTTTTTTACCAAAAATATGTAGAAGAATACGCATCGCCCTAAACTGAGAAAAAAAAAAGTTTTTTTTTTTAATTGGGATATTTATTATAGCAACAAGTAAAAAATATTGTATTTTTTTCAAAATTGTCACTCTTTTTTGTTTATAGCACAAAAAATAAAAACCGCAGAGGTGATCAAATACCACCAAAAGAAAGCTCTACTTGTGGGGAAAAAAGGACGTCAATTTTGTTTGGGAGCCACGACGCACGACCGCGCAATTGTCTGTTAAAACGACGCAGTGCCGGAAGCTGAAATATCACCTGGGCAGGAGGGGGGTATATGTGCCCAGTAAGCAAGTGGTTAAAGTGGTTGTAAACTCTCCCACACACCTTTACTGTATTGTAATCCTCATAAAAATCATGAATGATTGCTGATTGTAACTGTCTCCTTACCTATTTTGTTTTGACGTAATCCATCCTGTTTTGTTTAACCACTTAAGAACCGCCTAACACCGATATATGTCGGCAGAATGGCATGGCTGCCGTCGCACGCTCGCAACACTGTCCGAAGCTCCGTGACCATGCCCGCGGGACCCGCGGACACGATCGCCGCCGGTGTCCCGCAATCGGTCACAGGAGCTGAAGAACGGGGAGAAGTAAGTGTAAACACACCTTCCCCGTTCTTCTCTGTAGCAGTGTCACCGATCGTCTGTTCCCTGTTATAGGGAATGAAGATCAGTGATGTCACACGTCCAGCCACGCCCCCTACTGTAAGAATCACTCACTTAGGGCACACTTAACCCCCTAGTGGTGAACCCCTTCACTGCCATTGCCATTTTCACAGTAAACAGTGCATTTTTATAGCACTTTTTGCTGTGAAAATGACAATGCTCCCAAAAATGTGTCAAAAGTGTCCGATGTGTCCGCCATAATGTCCCAGTCATGAAAAAAAATTGCCGCCATTACTAGTAAAAAAAAAAAATATTAATAAAAATGCCATAAAACTATCCCCTAATTTGTAGACGCTATGGGCCAGATTCACAGAGCCATTACTCCGGTCTATCTCCTGTTAGACCGGAGTAATTTCAAATCACCCACGTCGTATCATTAGTTTGAATGCTCATACCATTATACGACAGCTTCGGGCTTCGATCCGACAGGCTTACGTCTTCGTACACCGTCGGATCTACACTGCAATCTTTTTACGCCCACTGGGTGGAGTTAGCGTTGTTTTCAGCATCGGGGTATGCAAATTAGCTTTTTCCGGCGATCCACGAAGTTACGTTCGTCCGTCGCATTCTCTTACTGCATCTGTAGTCATCTTTTTGCTGCGTAAAGTTAGGGAAGCAAAAATCTGGTCTAACGTTAGACAGCCCATGTTAAGTATGGCCGTCGTTCCCACGTCGAATTTCAATTTTTTTTTTGCGTAAGTCATCCGGAAATAGGAATGTACGTAAACGACGCTACTCAAAAAAAAACTGACGTAACAACGTTATTTCGCGCAATGCACGGCGGGAAATTTCTGAACGGAGCATGCGCAGTTCGATCGCCGCGGGACGCGCCTAATTTAAATGCTTCACGCCAACTAATCGCGATTTCTATTCTGCCGCAAGAAATACACTACGCCACCGTACCTTACGGGCCGAAATCTACCTGAATTTGTCTTAGAGCCAGGTAAAATCCGGTGGCGTAGTGTATCTCTGATACTCTGCGCCAGGGCAATTGTACCTGAATCTGGCCCTATAACTTTTGCCCAAACCAATCACTAAAAGCTTATTGCGTTTTTTTTTTACCAAAAATAAGTAGAAGAATACGCATCGGCCCAAACTGAGTAAAAAAAAATGTTTTTTTATATATTTTTTGTGGATATTTATTATAGCAAAAAATATTGCATTTTAAAATACCACCAAAAGAAAGCTCTATTTGTGGAAAAAAAAGGACGCCAATTTTGTTTGGGAGCCGCGTCGTACTACCGCGCAATTGTAAGTTAAAATTAGTAAGTAGCTCAGGGACAAGAGAGCAGGGAATTAGAATGGACAGCACACACACACACATGAAATTGACTCTCACAGTGACACTGGCAGCAATGTGCCGCAGCACAGGTGATGGTGACACCTCACTGACATGACACATCCCCTCCTGAGTCATAGTGATTGTCTCTTTCCATGTCAGGTAGTCCCTTCAGTCCACTCCAGTCCAAACAGCTCCAGGCTTGCCCTGCCCTTGTCCCGCAGACCTGCACACAAGGCTCCAGCCGCTCTGCTTGGCTCCCTTGCACCATGACATTACATGACAAGCTCAGGCACCGCCTCTGCCAGACCCACCACCTAAACACACTGTAGCTGGCACTCAAATGGTCCTTCCCGGGTCCAGACCAAAACTGCACATGTACACTTCCGAGCCGAGTGTCACATTCAGATTTTTTTAATGGCAACCTTATCCTGTCACTGGCAAGAGAAACAAGCCAATTTTATACTGGCTGCCAGTAAAATTACTGGTGGTTGGCAACACTGTTCCCCTTTATTATTGGAATGAGGTATTAACTTTCACCCCCCAGAATTAGTGGCCAGTGGTGCTAATGTTAATCACTAGAACTGGCTATAAAAAAAAAACTCCCCAGCACTGGTGGTCAGTGGATGAATGTAAAAATTATTTACATTGGTGATCAGTGATTGGTTGTAAAAACACCCCCCTGGCATTGGTGGTAAATGGTATACAGTAACAATAACCCGTTCCCCCAGCAGTAGTGGTCAGGCTGAAACAATGAACCCCCAAACCACCATTTGTCTATTGATGGGTATAACAATAACAATTGTTAACAATAACCCCCACCCCCAGCATTGAAGATCAGTGGCTACCTGGAACAATAATAATATCTGTTAGCAATGGTTTTCAATGTTTAATTACCTTAACATATGCTCCTGTGCCAAGCTCTCTCTTACAGTCAGACCAACGATATAGTTCTACTATTGACCAGGGATCACTTTGCCTGCCAGTTCTGACATTGCATTGTGTGCCACTGTTTCGGTCCAGTGCTGTTACATGAGTGAGGATAGTTTCCATGTCTACTCTCCTCATTTTTATATAACTTGTATATTTCTTGGGGCTCCTGTGTCACGGTACAAAATCATTCAAGCAAAGTTACACTTTTAAACCTTACGGTTCCTATAAACCAGCACTTGGTTTGACTTTCTAGTTATTCCTCCACTACAGGTTTAAGTATCATTCATTACCTACCATTCTATGTTGCTTTTACACTTTAGAATTGTTGGCTATACTGCTAAAATAGTGTATTAAAGTTATATCATTACTGACTGTTAGATGCAGTTCATCATTTGCTTAAGACGAGTACTGGTACTTATGAATTATTTATTGCCTCTCTGGGGAAGTCTTAATTGCCTCACGTCTGCAGTCTCTGGAGGAACGATTTGACACACTGGCAAAACTCCCCAGCAAGTTGGTATTCTGAGCACAATGAGCAAGGCCATTCAATAGCAGATCTCATTGACCTTATTGTTGACTGCAACTGAGATGGCTTCAGCCGAAAGAAGAAGCGAGTCACTGCAGCCACATTAGCAGAGAGTGCTGAGTGGGGAAAAGAGCATGCTGCTTTGTCTAATGCCAGCTTTCTTTCATTTCCATGTAGCTACTTAATGAGATTTTTCATGCATAAAATTAAATTTTTCCTATTCTATTGGCTTCCAGCTCTAAAGGATTTACTTACAAATGTGTCAGGTTTTATTTATGTGTGCTATAAATGGATCTAAGTCATAATGAAGGCTTTCATTGGTAATGACTTTCAATACAGAAGAGCATGTAGACCAGGCAAGTGACTCTAGGTTGCAATGAATTATTAGGCACAAGCGATGTTAGCAGATACCACTTCAAAAACACAATTTTCCAGCTACATGATTTTTATGCATTAAAATATGATGTAAATTATCATGGTTACCTTTGTCTGGAGCCATTCATTTGAAGTGACAGAGAAGATTTACAGAGAACAGATCAAGAATGAATGGTTTATGTTCTAGAGGAATTTGCTTTAATAAACAAGTAGCATATATTAACCAATGTTCTAACTACTATGGTTAAAACATTTGAAAATGAATGCCCTTTTTTGAAATAAATTATATATAAATCAGAAGAAGCAGCAGGGAACTGCTGGTTGTTTTGCAAAGATGTCTAAGGCCCAAGGCAATGACCATGATGGTGGAGTTTTGAGGCATAGAACCTAGTAAAGAAATACTCTATATTATGGACAAATGGGGTGAAAAAAGGGACATAGGGACATGGTTCCAATAGAAGGACAGTCCCTCAAAATAAGGGGCAGTATTAAGCTATTATTTTAGTCCAGAGAAAAATGGTCAACAAGACAAATAGTTTAAACAAATCTCACTAATCAGGGGAATGGACATCAACGTAGAGGTCACAACATCTCACCCACAAAGCTTTGGCCTTGGATATACTTTAAGTGGATTTTTCTCTTCCACATAGTGTTTTTCAGATAGTATTATTAGCTCACTGATTGGTTTGTGCCTCGAAACACACATTAAATAGACCAACTTAACCACGTTTTTATTTTTCACACATCTGCTAAAATCTGCATTGTTACCTATAAATTACTTGGAACCCCCACAAATTATATATTTGCATAAAGCAGAGGACCTGTAGAATAAAATAGAAACGGTTGCAAATTTTTAGGTTGCACAGTATTTGCACAGGTGTTTACCAAATCATATTTAGGGGAAATACTACACTAAAATAAGTCTTAGTGCACAGAAACACAATATAATGCCCCTTATTGGTAAAATATAAATGGGATTGAGTGGTTTAAATAGATGCCAATATGTGAAAATTCTAAATTGTGTGCCTATGACAATGGTACCTAACTTTTTTCATAGGTGAGTTTAGAGTTAATCATGAATTATGGCCCTATAATTGCTTTTGCGACTACATTTGCAGCAATACCTGACGTGCTTCACAATGACAGGCAAATACATGTGGACCTTATGTGCGCATTTACATTTGCGTGTATGCATGGTGGGCTATGGAGGTGCTTTTTGTTATTTTTTGCCTAGTAATTTTTTTTTTGCACTTTTTAAAATAATTATTATACAGGATTTATATAGCGCCAACAGTTTGCACTGTGCTTTACAACCTGAGGTCAGACAATACAGGAGGAATCAGCGTGCCCTGCTTGTTAGAGCTTCCAATCTAGAAGGGTGGGCCAAGGGCTACAAAGGGTAATAACTTTGGGGAAGATCTGATGGAGAAAATAAAAGTACAGTTGTTAGGTAGGGGCAGAATTGGCTTCTCTGAAGTGGAGGGTTTTCATCTGTTTAACCACTTAAGGACCGCCGCATGTACATTTACGTCGGCAGAATGGCACCGACAGGCACATCAACGTATATATACGTTGGTGCCTTGGGGGGGATCGGGGGTCTGATCGGACCCCCCCCGTACATGCGGCGGTCCGCGCGGCTGCAGGAGCGATCCGACAAGAGGGGGCGGCTATTCGTTTTTGAAGGAGGAAGGAGGAAGCGACGTGGGTAGCTAATTTTTTTTTTATTGCGATTTTTTTTTTACTAAAGACATGTGGCTAAATAAATTTTGGCCTAAATGTTTGAATAAAATTTAGTTTATTTGATTTTTCTTATAACAAAAAGTAAAAAATATTGATTTTTTTTTCCAAAATTTTGCTCTATTTTTGTATATAGCGCAAAAAATAAAAATCACAGAGGCGATCAAATACCACCAAAAGAAATCTCTATTTGTGGGAAGAAAAGGACGCAAATTTTGTTTGGGTGCCACGTCGAACGACTGCGCAATTGTCTGTTAAAGCGACGCAGTGCCGAATAAAAACACCTTTGGTCATTTGGCAGCATATTGGTCCGGGTCTTAAGTGGTTAATTCAACTTTATTGCTATCACAATGGCTAACAATCCCCCTATGCAATAGCATGAGCACATGACAGGTTCTCTTTATAGAGATAATGTCTCCCCTACCCTCCATGGCAGGAAACTAAGCACAGATTGTGCTTGATTAGCTGCTTCCTCGGCTTGCCTGGAAATGATGAAATGCATGTCACATTTGGCTTTATAACGTGCACTTGCCCTTTTCACAGTTTACTGTGGGTGGTGGTTGGGTGGAGTGAGCCTGTCTTTTGACTATGTTATAATTGTACAGGTGACTGCAGAGTCAATCTGATGACTTTTACAGCTGAACCAAGCTCGTAGCTGCATCGGCCTGCTGGGGCTACTGACAGCGTCCAGCATCAGCCTTAAAGCTTTAGGATGGCTACACAGGGAAGGCTTTTTGTTAATTATTTTCTTATTTTTGGCACATGGTCTCTTTAAATATAGCATATGGTATATATGGTGCATCTCAACAGCCTATTTATTTATCTTCAGTAAATCAAGAGTTAGTGAAGGTGTAGGCGCTAAAGAAACACATCACTACCTAGCATTTGCTTTATCTTACAATGAATATATAGCCATTAGAAGATACAGTAAGCACCTTCTATTTTTAAAATGCAAATTAACAACTATAAAGCAATATTAAAATGCCCACCATTAAAAATAATAACAGCATTCCATCACAAGCACAATGACAAGGCTGTCCAGAACATATTTTTGTATTGGTTATAAAAAAAAAAAAAAAAAACACAATAGGTTTCCTTGTGAGTGACACTGCAAGTACCACACACATCTCAGTGATTGCCAAGAAATGTATTACTTTAGTCAGTTATTGTAATGGCATTGTCTGAGGTGATGACCACAGGAAATTATACTTTGTAACCGCTGCTAGAAATAGCAGGATACATAACACCTGGAACATACTGGAAGGGATGACAAGCTGTCTACTGATGACAACAATTTCTCCCAACATTTCTGCTTTAAAAACAGACACTTTCATACTATGCACAGTGTTAGGTTCTACGAGCTCCACTTTTGTACACCACTATTGCACTTTGCACTGCACTTTAAAAGGGAAACTATCATGTGTTTTCAGTCATTTCACATTTTTACTTACTTTTGTAAAATTTTGAGGCAATTAGCTTTGCATGTGTCACAGTCCAATTTTATTAGCTATTCCTAACAAAACCTGCTGCTGAAACCTATGCCTGCAGTCATAGTGGTGTTGGCTATACACTGGTCAATTTGTATATGAATGTTTGTACACAAAATCTCATCAGTACGTTAGATAATGCCATTTTAACATTTAATAATGGAGCGAATGTAAAATGAAAACCACATACAACTGTTGCAAATTAGTTCATTTAGGCTGGTATTTTTGTATTTACATTAGGCTATTTAAATTCACAGACATAAGTAAAAAAGTTTAAAGGCATGGTTCACCTTTGCCAAAAAACTGCTTATGCAGGTAAAATAATTCACGAAAATATAGGCATAGGTGACTCATCCAGTGCAGTCAGAGGTAGGTGACAAAGAGCAATCCTGCATTAGTCACACTAATCAAATCATATTATCCGATTTGATAGTAGTCATAAATATAATAATACATACTACTATCTGCATTCCTCTAAATTAATACTGCATATCAAAAAAGGGAGGGAAAGAATTAGTCAAAAAGGAATACGGATACATAGGACTGCAATTTATTAATTATCCACATAAAAAACACTTTAAATAACACAGAGGTGCCAGTGTCTCCACAGCACTAGTAAAATTAGACGTTAGTCTAAACAGGACACCCGTATTCCTTTTTGACTAATTCTTTCCCTCCCATTTTTGATATGCTTATGCAGGTAAGGAGCATCTGTAGATGAAAACAAGCTGTACAGCTTTGACCAAAGTTGAAATATGCCCTTGCTATTGGAGTAGGTCAGTTACAGGTATGTACTTCCCAAAGCTTAGCCTGCCTGAAAACTTCCCAGGGATAGCATAATCACATCCTGCTTTGTTGCCAGGATGTTGCTAAGAGACTCCCAGCTGTTACCCATATGCAAAGAACTTGGAGCACTTCATAAAGAACTACAAAGCCTCCTCCTGCAGTGCAAAGCACAAAACATGTGCCGATGTTCAAACAAGTCCACCCAGGCTAACAGAAGCAAATCAGAAGACAGAAGGTGGAAAAACTCTGCACACCATAACCCCGACACTAAAGGTGAAGATATGACTTCAGCCTA
The DNA here is from genome assembly GCA_029574335.1 of Rana kukunoris. Classification (NCBI taxonomy): domain Eukaryota; kingdom Metazoa; phylum Chordata; class Amphibia; order Anura; family Ranidae; genus Rana; species Rana kukunoris. The sequence continues at coordinate 143,591,935 of CM056049.1, read as the reverse complement.
ATCTCCTCCTGACTACACTCCCCTGACATGTTTCCCCCCTACCCATTGGCATTAATCATAGAGACTCCCAACTGTTACTGTTCACCCCCCACCATTACAGAAGAATGCTCTCAAATGTTGAGCTCAAAGCTACTGTGGCAGGGAGAGAAAGCGCATGTGAGGAGGTTTCAATCAGAGAAAGAGCTTGCTCCTGTGATAGTAGAAGTAAATGCCTGGGAGTCTCTTAGCAATGTTCTAGCAACACGGCAGGATGGGATGATGTTATCCCTGGAAGATTTTCAGTCTTCAGTTGATATGTAAAAGACCTGCCCCTATAGCAAGGACATTGTTCAACTTCTCTCTCTAGAGAGATTGAAGAGATTGTTCAACTTCAAGTCTCTAGACCAGAAGATAAACACTTCAGCGCTTATCCACAGTGTTCCAGGAGACAATAATAAGATCTTCAAAGCTTTTTCAGGTGCAGCCCTCCACAGATCGGGAAATCTCCAAACAACTACAAAAAACGCACAAGAAGGAGCAACTGCTGGTTCCTTACTACCATACAATTTATTAAATCCCAATTAGAAAATGGATACTCACAAACAAAAAATATCAATAGGCATATAAATCATATGCTTCAGCCCTGGGCAGTAGCTCCCATCACAAAATCATCAGATGGAAGAGCAAACACGTTTCGGGCACCATGCCTCCTTCCTCAGAGCTGACTGACCTACTGCCCAATGCTGAAGCATATGAGTTATAAGTGTGTTGATCTTTTGTGTTTGTGATCATCCATTTTCTAGTTAACCGCTTCAATACCAGGCTTTTATACCACCTCCATACCGGGCCTATTCTGACACTTCTCTCCTACATGTAATAATCATCATTCTTTTGCTAGAAAATTACACAGTACCCCCAAACATTCTATATGTTTTTTTTAGCAGACACCCTAGGGAATAAAATGGAGGTCATTCCAAAGTTTTATCTTGCACGGTATTTACGCAATTATTTTTCAAACGCCTTTTTTTTGTAAAAAAATTGTTTTATGAATTAAAAAAATAACAAAACAGTAAAGTTAGCCCAATTTTTTTGTATTATGTGAAAGATTATGTTACACCGAGTAAATAGATACCCAACATGTCACGCTTTAATTATGCGCACACTCATGGAATGGCGCCAAACTTCGGTACTTAAAAATCTCCATTTATTTTTTACAGGTTACAGTTTAGATTTACAGAGGAGATCTAGTGCTAGATTCGTTGCTGGCACTCTAACGCAAGCGGCGATACCTCACTTATGTGGTTTAAACGGCGTTTACATATGTCGGCGGGACTTGCGTGTGCGTTCGCTTCTGCACGCAAGCTATCGGGGACAGGGGCGTTTTAATTTTTTTTTTATCTTTTATTTATTTTTTTGACTTATTTTTTATTTATTTTTACACTTTTTTTCATTTTTTTTTTCCACTTTTATTCCTATTACAAGGAATGTAAACATCCCTTGTAATAGGAAATGTGTGTGACAGGTCCTCTTTATGGAGAGATGTGGGGTCAATAAGACCTCACATCTCTCCTCCAGGCTGGAAACCATGAGATCGGTGAAAAAAAATTCACCGATCTCATGAATGGGGGCTTACAGCCGCAATTGCGGCTTTGTTTACTTACGGGGACCCGGGCGTGACGTCATCAGATCGCGCCCGGGTCCTCCGACGGTCATAGAGATGACTGGTGACCATCTGGTCACCAGTCATCTCTATGCTTCCTGCCGCCGCCGACGATTCGTTCTCCGGGCCCCCGAAGGCACAGGTAAGCCCGGAGAAGCACCGGATGGCGGCCTGTAAGAACGATCAAGCAGCAGAATCGCCGCTATGATCGTTCTTACATTGTGCAGAATCGTCGGCTGAAGAAGAGGATATCTGGATGATGCCTCTGGCTGCAGGCATCATCCAGATATTCGCCTGCAATGCCCAGGCCGTCAATTGACGGCCACTTAGGATGGTAAATCCCATCCCAGGCCGTCAATTTTCTATGGCTGGGTATTGAAGTGGTTAAAATGTAATAAATTGTATGGTGGTAATGCACAAGGAGTTGCACCCCCTTGTATGTTTTTTGTTATTGTTCAACTTAGGTCAAATCTGCACAGTTTTTTTTAAATCTACAGACACCCCTATTTGGGTAAATGTGAACTATGCCTTTAAATAAGACTGCTGGTTGTGGATTCCTGTACCGATGGTTAAAATGTATATAAACCTTGACAATTAATTTATTTTACTTGCTCCCTTTTGATCTACTAAATATAAATCATTGAAAGTTTTTTGTTATCTTTGTTTGATGAGTTAAAATAATACCTAACAATTTTCCAGAAATATTTTGAGCTAATAGCTATGCTCCATTCTTACCAGCTAATATTGTTCTGAGTTTTCTCTATTGACTGCAGAACATTGTCACCCTAGAAATGGGAAAGAGTGTTCCTGGCAGGGGTGCCATATGAAAAAATAAATAAAAATCCTGAAAAAGGTTAAGGAATGCAGGGTTAACTAATGCAGCCACCACATCTAAGAACTGGTGAGCTTCAAAATATTAAATGCTTGTTCTTGGGATCAGATATGCTTTATGGCACAAATCATTAAAAAGCATTCACTAAAAACTGTTTTGGCAGAGTCAGAATTTTAATTTAAGACAAATCAAAGGGTTTGAAGTCAGGTGTCTATGATAAACATATGGCTTATGGAAATTATTTCGTTGAAGATGTTTTTTTTTTATTGTGAAGCAAACAACAAATATAACAAAATAACAGAAAAGGTTGTGCATAACTTTTCACCCCCTAATGTCAATACTTTGTAGAAACCTTTGCGGCTACAACAAGTCGCTTTGGATAGTCTCTAAGCTTGCCAAACCATATTTTTGCCCATTCCTCCTTGCAAAACTGCTCCAGCTCCTTCAAATGGTTTGGTTGTGCATAACTTTAACAGCCAGATTCAGGTAGACAGAGCATCTTTGCCTGGAGTAACGCATCTCATTTGTCTGTTGAAATTTTAGGAGCAAGTGCTGTTATTCAGGAAGCACTTGCTCCTAGTTGCGGAGCGCACCAAATGACGGCTTTTGCGGTATTCTAACTAAGCGCGATCCCGCCGCCAACACTGCGCAGCGAGTGTCCAAAATCCCCGTCATGCAAATTTTGGACGTCAATGAGTCACATTCTCTGAACTTTTTACGAGCGTGATTTTTTTTTCCCGACGCGATGACGACATAACTAGGATACTCCACCCCATGGGTATATCTATGCGCCGCGTATTCCGGAAACGTGCCGTCATTCGCGCCGGAATTCGATCGTGAATTGCCATTTCCGCTCATTAACATATTTTTTGCGTAAATCGGCACGCCCCCGGCGCCATTTTTAAGTTGAAGTAACGATGCGATGGCGAAACTCAGTTACGCTGCTCGCATGGAGCTTCAACCCGGCGTTTCTTGTTTTCTGGTTACAGAAAACAGAAACGCCGGCTCAAAGTCACAGTTAGGCTGATCACTGGATCCGCCATAACTGTTCCTGAATCTGGCCCAAAGTCTTTAAGTCTGACCACAGATTTTCTATTAGATTGAGGTCTGGGCTTTGACTAGACCATTCCAACACATTTACATGTTTCCTCTTAAGCCACGCAAGTTTTGCTTTATCAGCGTTTTTGGGGTCATTGTCCTGCTGGAAGGTGCACCTCTATCCTAGCCTCAAATCACACACAGAGTGGTACCCGTTTTGCTCAAGAATATCCCTGTATTTAGCACCATCCATCTTTCCCTCAACTCAGACCAGTTTCCCAGTCTTGACTGCTGAAAAACATCCCCACAGCATGATGCTGCCACCACCATGTTTCACTGTAGTGATGGTTTTCTTTGGGCGATGTGATGTGTTGGGTTTGTGCCAGACATAGCTTTTTCTTTGATGGCCAAACAGTTCAATTTTAGTCTCATTAGACCAGAGCACCTTCCTCCATACATTTTGGGAGTCTCCCACATGCCTTTTCACAAACTCAAAAACGTGCAATTTTGTTTTTTGCTGAAAGTAATGACTTTCTTCTGGCCACTCTGCCATAATGCCCAACTCTATGGAGCATACGGCTTATTGTCGTCCTATGTACAGATACTCCAGTCTCTGCTGTGGAACTCTGCAGCTCCTCCAGGGTTACCTTAGGTCTCTGTGCTGCCTTTCTGATTAATTCCCTCCTTGCCTGGTCTGTGAGTTTTGGTTTGTGGCCATCTCTTGGCAGGTTTGCTGTTGTGCCATATTCTTTCCATTTGGTTATGATATATTTGATGATGCTCCATTTTTTTTTATAACCTAACCCTGACTTGTACTTCTCAACAACATTGGCCCAGATTCACAGAGCGATTACGCCTGCGTAACAGGAGATGCGCGGCGTAAGTCTAAATGTGCGCGTGCGTTTCAATGCACGGCATCCCCAAAACGAGATACGCAAGAAATCTACTTTTTTTTGTCCAGCGTAATTTCGTTAGACAGGCGCATCCGTCCGCGCAAAACTGCGCTAGACAGACCATTGATTTGCTAGTCAAATATGCTAATGAGGGACTTACGGGGATCCACAAAAAAACGTTGGGGCAGCGCAGGCTACGCAGTGTGCGCAACAGCAAAATGTCCTGTCTAAAATTAGACCATATAAAAGCTGGTCTAAAAAGAGAAAAAACGTCTACATGTTAGATAAAGCAACACTGTTAGTGAGGAGCTCAGCAGTCACACGTGTTGCACAACAATCTGTATGCCAACATGCCAGGGGCATCGTCGCGCATAGCTATACTACTGACTTTAGATGAGCAAAGAAGGAGGAGGGCACGGAGGATGGCACAGGAGAGGATATGCCGCACACGCATAGACCTCTTTGGCATGAGTGATTCTGAGGTGTATCGCATCTTCAGATTCACCCTTCATGCCATCCTGGAATTAACCACAACCTTGCAGGAGGACATCACCAGCCCAACACACCGCTCACATGCAGTGCAGCCACTGGTCAAGGTCCTGGCAACACTCCATGTCCTTGCCAGTGGCTCTTTTCAGCGTACAAGTGGAGTGGTGGCTGGGATGTCACAATCCTCCATGAGCAGATGTGTGCACCAGGTTGTCCCTGCAATCCTCAGACGCATGGCCAACCAAATCATCAAACCCACCACTGAGGACCTGCGGCTGAAGGCAATGACAGATTTCTACAGAATTGCCAGATTCCCACGCACCATCAGGGCCATTGATTGCACACATGTGGCACTCCAGCCCCCCCTGGAGACAGAGCACATGTACCGCGATCGGAAGCATTGGCATTCCATCAATGTACAGGTGATAGTCGATGCCCAAGGCCTCATATGGCACGTCCATGCCAAACACCCAGGGTCCAGCCATGACAGCTACATTTACAATCAAAGCCACATCCGAATGGAATTCGATCAGAACGTGTATGGGACCACCTGGCTGGTTGGTGAGTGACATGGGTGGCAGGCATGACTGTACCCCCCCATGATGCACACATCACAAGGGGCACATGCATGACTAACATCCTCCTGTCTTTTCCCTTACAGGTGACTCTGCATATGCACTGGGACCCCATCTCATGACTCCTATCCGGAACCCCCAAACCCCAGGAGAGGAAAGATACAATCAAGCACATGCCCAAACACGTGCCATGGTGGAGCGCACCTTTGGTTTTCTAAAGTCATGTTTCCGATGCCTGGATAAGTCTGGGGGGACCCTCTTGTATTCCCCAAACTTTGTGTGCCATATCATCGGTGCATGTTGCATGCTGCACAACTTCGCAGTAAGAAAGGGCCTGCAGATTGACCTACGTGATGACCTGACCCCTTAACCAGACAATGCCCCCCTAACCGAGGGTCCCCCGTCTTCTGAGGGAAGAGCAGCCAGGAGACAGCTCACATTGGGCATCTTTGCACGTTAAACACACACATTAATCATGGCACATTGAGAATGCATGCATGCACACCACTGTGGTCCCTAGCACACACACCCCACATCCTCATCAAATTGGATTGGCACCAGTCCACCATGCAGGAATTGTGAGCAGCAACGCCACACCAAGGCTCCAATTATGTCACTGTACATTCATACACCATTCACACGGACCTGGGGATCACTTCTCCCTGGTCCTGGGGAACCCTACTCCACCAAAATTGAGGGTGACACCCCTTTTCCGGCAGGAATGTCACCCCCACATTCAAATAGCATTCACAACCCAAAAAAAAAAATAAAAATAAAAAAACATTACCAGCAAAATCAAAAAAAGGCCAAAAAAAAAAGGGAAAAATAAATTAGTGCCCTTGACGTGAGCCACGCCTGGGGCGCCCCCGGCCCCGGCTCCTCAGGGGAGACTCATGGGAGGGGGAAAACCGGGGAAGGAGGAGCAGCCCCTGATCTCTGCCCACCTGGCGGCCTGCCCTCCAAGGCCACGGCTATTCTGTCCAGGGCACCACCTAGTGTTGCCGTGTTGGCCTGGATAGCCTGGGTGAGGGCCCTCACATCCTGCCCAACGCCTGCTGATGTAGTCTGCAGGTCGTTAAGGCAGTTTGTGAAAGCCCGGGAGTGGCAGTCCAGGTTCCCAAGCGTATCCTTGATGGAGGACAGGCTCTCCTCCATCCGCACCAATGTCTGGCTGACCTGTCCCAGATGGCGGGTCTGGAGGAACTGGTCCCTTCTCAGAGTGGCGGGCCGGAGATCGGCCACCCCCCTGGTCTTCTGGGTCGCCTTCCTGCCTCCAGCTGATGCTTGTGGCCGGGGAGAAGGGGAGGCCCTTGGGAGGGGAGCCATGTTGGGGGAGGAGGGGGGGGCTCCCCCTTAGGGAGGGCTGGCTGCTGCCAGCCAGAGGGGAAGAGTCCTCCAAAAACAATAGTCCAGTGCCTGACATGGACTCCTCCTCATCATCAAACACCTCCTCCTCAACCTCCTCCTCCTCCTCTTCAACCTCCTCTGCGGACTCCGGCCTTGTCGGGGGGGCCTCATTAGGCTGCTGTCCTGGGGATGGTGCGGTCAGGCCAGATGGCCCTGCACCCTCCTGCACATCTGTGGATGACACAAAACATTCACAGGTTGGAGGATCCACACATTTGCCACATATTCCCTTTCACCCCCTCCCCCACACATGCTACACACATGATATAAAAAAAAACGTACCTGGCACCACGGGCTCCGGACTTGAGTCAAAGCCGGGCAGGCCCTCCACTTCATGCCGATGAAAGGTCAGGGCCACCGCACGCTTCTCCGCTGTCAGCCTAACACGGCATGGTGGGCCCCCTCCTGTGGCCCTGGCATGGTCAAGCATTTTGGCCAGCTTCTTTTTGACCAGACGCCGGAGGTCATTAATCTTTTTATCAATCCCAGACCGGTTCCGTGTCTCCCCCTCCACCGCTGAATTGACCTGCTCAGTGATCGAGTCCAAAATCTCCCTCCTCCTGGCCGGGGTGGTGTTGGCACTCTCCGGGCCATGGAGGAAACGCCCATAATTGCTAATGGCCCAGGCAAGAATTCGTTTCTCCCCCAAAGTGAAATTTAGTTTTCTCTTTCTCTCTGTCATACTCATACAAAAACTCACTCCCAGTCAACAAAAATCAGTCACAAAAACAAGCACAACCAATCAAGCAAGAACACACACAAAGAGAAAACTAACACCCAAAAAATCACACAAGCACTCAGCAAAAATCAGTCACAAAAACAAACAGCAACAATTAAGCAAGAAAACAAACGACCAGAAATATATCAAACAAACAGTCTCTCAAACACTTATCAAAAAACACTTTCAAAGATCTACTAACAAACACTTGATCACACAGTACACTAATCTGACAAATACAAAACACAACGCAACTAACAACGGAACAAAAGCACTTTGTTAAATGGGAAGGGACAAAGGGATGTACTTTTGCAATGGAAGTGCGTTTGTGTCTGTCTATTTATGCTGTCTGCGTAGTCCTTAGTCCATTTCCAATTTCACTGATTGCGCCGTTCCCGAGTTGTGAGCATGCGCAGAGAGGTGCTGACCATGGTCTCCTTCAAGCGCGCATGCGCGAGCCGGCCGGCCCTTCATTTGCATGGGGTCACGGCTCATTTTAATGTAACACGACCAACGTCCTTCCCAATTTGTATTACTCCGCCTTACGCCTCTGAAATAATGTTACGCATGCGCAATTTTCTGAGTAAAAGCTACGAGAATAGGGTGATTACGCGGCTACATTGCGCAAGTCTAACGTAAAGGCGGTGCGCTATGCCGGTCCAATAATGCGCAGATGTACCTGAATCTGGCCCATTGTCCCTTACTTGTTTGAAGAGTTCCTTGGTCTTCATGGCTGTGTTTGGTTGGTAGTGCCTGTTGCTTAGCTGTTGCAGCCTCTGGGGCCTTTCAAAAAGGTGTGTATATGTAATGACAGATCATGTGACATTTAGATTGCACACAGGTGGACATCATTTCACTAATTATGTGACTTCTGAAGGTAATTGGTTGCATCAGAGCTTTTTATGGGCTTCATAACAAACGGGCTGAATACATACGCCCATGCCAATTATTCGTTTTTTATTTCTGAAAAATAGTTTTATGTATATATTTTTCTAATTTTACTTCACCAACTTAGACTATTGTGTTCTGATCCATCACATATAATTCAGATTAACAAAATATTGAACTAAAGGCTGTAATGTAACAAAATAGGTAAAAAGCCAGGGATATTTTTGCAAGGCACTGTAAAAACAAATACTGAACCTGCTTGCTTTACATAGTGTACATTAGAAGCTGAAGTGTGCATTAGAAACGGCAGAAAATTAGATACAGACCTCCTCATTTACTGGCTGGAGGACATCCTTTTCTCCCCTGCCCAACAGTTCCTGGCTAACCCTTTCATTCATTAGATTTCAGTTTTTGTAATTATGGAGGCTCATCGTTAGTGATGAATAAACTAGCCTGGGTTGAGTTAACTGGAGGATTTTCAAACCCAGACGGAAATCCACAAGCGCTGATTATAGTGCCCAAACCCCACTGAAGTCAATGTGAGCTGAATTTTAAATATGCATTGGATGTATACATTACATTGCCAAAGGTATTGGGATGCCTGCCTTTACACGCACATGAACTTTATTGGCATCCTACAGTAGTCTTAGTCCGTATGGTTCAATATTCATCCCAAAGGTTCTATCAGGTTGAGGTCAGGCCTCTGTGCAGGCCAGTCAGGTTCCTCCACCACAAACTTACTCATCCATGTGTTTATGGACCGTGCTTTGTGCACTGGCCCAAATCATTTGGTGGAGGTGGTTTATGGTGTGGGGTTGTTTTTCAGGGGTTGAGCTTGGCCCCTTACATCCAGTAAAGGGAACTCTTAAAGTGTCAGCATACCAAGACCTTTTGGACAATTTCATGCTCCCATTTTTGAGGGAACAGTTTGGGGATGGCTCCTTCCAGTTCCAACATGACTACGCACCAGTGCACAAAGTCCATAAAGACATGGATGTGCGAGTTTGTGGTAGAGGAACTTGACTGACCTGCAAGGAGTCCTGACCTCAACATGATAGAACCCAAACTTCAAGTTGAATGCTACCAAGCATGCGTCGACTTGATTATGAGCATGCGTGGATTTTTAACCAATGCTCGTGCGTACTAACGATCGGTTTTGACCTATCGGTTAGCGGTCCATCGGTTCAATTTTAAAGCAAGCCATCTGTTTTTGGACCGAAGGATAACGGACCGATGGGGCCTACACACGATCAGTTTGGACCGATGAAAACGAACTTCAGTCTGTTTTCATCGGTTTGAACCGATCGTGTGTACGCGGCTTTAGACTGTCATCAAGTTATCAAGACATTTTGATATTTGTATAACTGCTCCCAAGAACCAGCCAATTTCTTTCCACAGGCCTGAGGACCCTTGGGAGAAATACTAGGGCAAAAAGCTATGTACAGCACCCTGCTAACCCCTGGCACCAACAATGATCTGCCTGCATTGCATAGAGAAGCCCAGAGGCCCATTGATGGTATCACTGGATCTAAAATAAGATTTGAAATGCAAAATACATTAATATATGGAAAAGTTATAATATAAAATTGCATTTGCATGGTGGAAAGGAGGAACCAGGGGAGGCAAAATATAAGCAGAAAAAACTTCAGCTTTAATATAAATAAATAAATAATATTTGAACACTGACAACATTGGGGAGGAACAGAGGAGAGGAGAGGTTGTAAAATCAACATTATTAAAGCCTTTTCAATCACTGGCTGCATTTTAGCAGGTCTCATGGTAAGGCAAAAATGTGTCATATTTTATCCCTATAAATGCAGTTTTTGTATCACACAGTTTAATCTATGAATCTCATTTGTACTTCTACCTAGCCAGACAATGGGTTTTAACTTAATAATAAGGCTTCCATGAACTTTACTAAAAATGTATTTCATTTTCTTTTTTTCCCTCTCCACATCCAATGTAAGTTCTGTGCTAATGATTTGACTTCAGGCTGAGTCAGACCATTAGTAACTCCACCATTTCCCAGAGCTCCCCCATAAGTCACCATGCACTGTGATCAAGCAAGAGCTTGCAGGATCACAGAACAGCTAATACAGCCATTCATTCAGCTTCACATAATGCACTTAATCTTCATTGCTTGAATCATTTTATCCTGGTACTTGGATCATTGTTCTGTACAGTTTTGCCTTGTGACCTGCATGCTATCAACATAAAGACTCCAAGCAAACGGATGCAATGAGTATACAGCTAGTTAGTTTTAAAGTTTACAAAAAAAAATTGGCACAAGAGACATTACTTATAGCCAATCTAATGAGTCTCCTTTGCTGTTGGCTGTGGGATTCACAGACATTTTCCTCCCCTGTGGTTGGGGTTAGTAGAGCTGAGGGACTTGTGTCAGGCACTCATCAAGAGTAGACCATGCCTACACTTTCTGCCCACTTCCCCAGCTATAGAAGCCGTACTATAGCTTTCATGAATGAAACACAATCTATGAATGGGGAGCTAGAAAATGAATGAAAGGTCTGCCTCCTCCATTCATTTTTTCTTTAAGTTCAATGATTTTTATTGAAATTTACAGCATACAAAGGGAAAATATACAACAACAAACACCAGCTATGTGCAAAGACGGGAGGTAGATAACAAAAAAAGCATGCGCTGGACCGTACAAGTGGTTTCCAATATAATTGTTGCAACAGTTCAAAATTGTATATCTAGTACTCTAGCAGAGGGTTTGTGCATGTCCTTTCCAGAAAAAAATAACTATAGCCAGCCACCCACGCTCTCTCTACATGGTCGTGGCAACCAGCATCAGGAAAGCCTAAGCATTATGCCCCCTCTTGTCTCAATCCCCCCTGAAGTCTGACTCAGCAATTAAGCGTAGTTTTCTACCTGAGGTATAGTGGTGGAATGTATAGCAAGTAGTGGTAACATAAGAAAGTAAAAATAAAATAAAATAAATGAAATAAAAAAAGGTAAAAGAAAACAAGTAAGAACAAAATAAACTGATAGCCTGTGCCATCTTCCCACCAAGTCGTTCACCTTATATAGTCTTTAATAAAAGTTATGTGTTCCATCTACCAAGATACCAGTCCTGTTTACCCGCTGCCGACGTGTGGAGGAGTTCATAGGTACTATGAGTTTGCACAGTGCTTATGATTTCTGCGAAGGAAGGAGGAGCAACCTTTTTCCAATGTCTGAGAATGACCAGCCTTGTGGCCATAAGAATGTGTGAGATCACTGTCCTGTGTGAGGCGTTTAGCGAATCCAACTCCACGGACAGGACAGCCAGGCCAGGACAGAGTAAGGGGCAGGCAGGCAATAGACTAGCTAATAAGTCCCCTACTTGTGACCATATGGGTTTAATTTTTGGGCACCCCCACAGAATATGGATCAGCGTCCCTCCCTCTCCACAATGTCTCCAACACTCCGACGGAATACTCGAGAAAATCCTTGATAAGCCATGAGGAGTAAGATACCAGCGGAGAAGCAGCTTCTGCTGCATCTCCATCAAGTTAGTGCTCCTGGTGGAAGCTAGTTTAACTGAGTAAACCACTCCACAGTCCCTCTCCCACGCCAAGATGTTGGGGATTTGACCAGTACATGCTTTTCTTGAAGCCTCCTGTAGAGGACTGATATACCCCTGGACTCACCAGATGGTCTTTGATAGAATTTGGCTATTTTAACTGGTAGATAGGTGAGGATCTTGGGCCACTTTTTAAACCCCTGGGATATCTTTAGATATTTGAACCCTTCAGTAGTTGGTAGATCAAACCTCCGCTGAAGGGTATCAAACGTTTCCATATGTGAGTCTACAAGTATGTCCTCAAGGTTATATATACCCTTTTCCTCCCAAAGTGTGAGATTTAAGTCGGGGATTACATTTTGGATCACAGTTATGGGTAAATTGAACGGGAGGGTAGGACCCAACCAATTATTGGCCGTGCAAAGATAGGACCAAGCTCTCAAAGAGGCCAAGATAGGTGGAGCGTAGTTTTTGCCTAAAGACCCACTGAAACAAGCTGTCATTAGAAAGTCCTTAAGATTCCCCCTCGGTACTTGCGCCCTTTCCAATTCCCTCCAAGGTGTTCTAGATGTAGAGTCAATCCAGTGGCTAAGCTGTCCTAGGATTGAAGCAAAGTAATAGTCCTGCAAATGTACGTGTCCTATCCCTCCCGCCGATCTGCTGTTAATAATTTTACCAAACGCACATCTGGTCTTTTTCCTACGTCACAAAAAAATATTTAAGATGGACTGTAGGGATTTAAAGTAGACATTGGGTAACGGTATAGGGAGTGTTCTAAAAATATAAAGAAGTTGTGGCAAAATTTGCATCTTAAAAGCCGCCAATCTTCCCAACCAGGAAAGTTAAGAGATGGCTAGTTTTTGTAGTCTGGATCTGAAGGAGCTCAAAAAGGGAGTGTAATTTGTGGTTACTAAATTGTCTGGGTTGGAAGTAAGAGTGATACCTAGGTAGGTTATGCCCTCATCCTTCCACACATAGGGAAATGCATCCTGTAAGCGTGATTTCACCTCAGCAGGCACCCCTAGATTCAATACATGGGATTTTGTCTCATTTACCTTATAGTAGGAGACTGCTGAGAAGGATTGTAATGCCATATGAACTGCCGCTAAGGATTTTTCTACTTTTGACAAAATCAAAATAATGTCATCAGCGAATAAACTTATGACATGATTTTTGGTACCAACTCGTAGACCTTCAATCTGGGGGTGAGACCTTATATACGTAGCGAGAGGCTCCAACACTAAGTTAAAGATGAGTGGGGAGAGTGGACACCCCTGACGTGTCCCATTAGATATCAAAAATGGTGTGGATAAAGTACCCGCTACATATACTTGAGCCGTCGGTTGTGTGTACAATGCCATGATAGCCGAGAAGACCCAACCCTCAAAGCCCAACCTGCGTAAGACCTCCTCCAAGAACCCCCAGTGGACTCTGTCGAACGCCTTCTCTGCATCCAGGGACAGGAGCAGAGAAGGCGTTCCCCTACGCTTAGCGATGTGAATCAGGTTGACTAGCCTCCTAGTGGCGTCAGCAGTCTGTCTCCCCCTAGTAAACCCCGACTGGTCCATGTCTATAATGTCTGGTAGTATATCCACTAATCTCGTAGCCAATAGTTTTGCGTATATTTTGACATCGTTATTTAAAAGCGATATTGGTCTAAAGTTCTGCGGAACATCTGGAGACTTCCCTGGTTTAGGTAGAGCTATAATAGTCGCTTTGAGCATTTCCCTAGGAAATGAGGAAGACACAGCAGCAGAGCCAAAGACCGTTGTAAGAAGTGGGCAAAGGGTGTCCTGAAACGCTCTATAGTATTCCCCAGTAAAGCTGTCGGGCCCCGGAGATTTGTTAAGCGGTAGTGTCTGAATAATTTTTTGCACTTCACACTCGGATATGGGGGAATAAAGACGCTCCAAGTGGTCTTGAGTGAGTCTGGGAAGAGCAATGCTGTCAAGGAAAGCATTAATAGATTCTTCCGTCGGTTGTGGAGTGGTGTGGTCATCTTTAAGATTATACAGCGAGCTGTAATAGTTACTAAAAGCGCCAGCTATCGCTTGGGGATGGATTTGTTTTTCCCTGGAGTGGGTGTGTAGTATATGCCAGATTTGGGTCTTGATTCTATGGCCTTTTAGTTTGTTGGCCAGAAGTTTCCCTGCCCTATTGCCAATTGTATAATAGGTTAGCTTTAACCTCCTGGAGGCCCTCTCAAAGTTCTCAAGGAATTTGAGCCTAAGTTCCGTGCGAAGACAAGTGATCTGTTTGGATAGTATATGGGACGGTTTGGCCATATTTTGTTTGTCTAAGGCATCAATTTGAGAAATAAGTTGTATGGTCTGCTGCTGCCTTTCCCTCCTGAGCCTCGCTCCCAATTGTATCATAATACCTCTCACAAATGCCTTATGGTCATTCCACAAAACAAATGGGTCCTCTACTGACCCCTGATTTAGTTCAAGAAATTCCACCAGTTTCTGTTTAATGTAAGACCTGGACGGACCTTCCTTGAGTAGATAGGGATTAGCTCTCCACAGGTAGGTAGGCCTATGAAGGGAAGGATCCCCCACCATGAGCTTAACTGAGGCGTGGTCCGACCAGGTGATACTGTTAATTGTTACAGAGGTACATTTAAATAACAATGGCCTATCAACCAAGAAAAGGTCGATTCTGCTGTAAGAACCATGAGGATTAGAGAAAAACGTGTAGTCTCTATCATTGGCGTTTAGGCATCTCCACGAGTCATATAGTTCATATGCCTGGAAAGAGGATCTCAAAGAAGGTGGGAGTCTCTTAGGAGTGGAAGTCTTGTCCACTGAAGGGTCCGGCGTGATATTAAAATTGCGGTACACCACTAGCATACCTCTTTGTTCTGAATCTGAAAAATGTGGGAGAGGGTATAGGGCACAGGACGCCCTTAGTAGCAATTAGCAAACAGGCAGATTGGCAGACTCCAAATGGTGAGATAGGGTAGACAGTAGTACAGGAAAAGAGCCTTTAGGCTGGATTCACACCTGTACAGTTTTAGGGCTTTTTGCATATTTGCAGTGCAGTCCATTTAAAATAGTTTCATATGGAACACGTTCTGTAGAGCAAATCTGCAAAATGCAAAAAGAACTAAAAATGACTAGGTGTGAATCCAGCCTTAAGCTGAACAAGCACATCTGTACTTTGTAGGATAGGCTGTCTCCTATAGCAACTGAGTTTTACTCACTGCATCATACTGAATTATTTTGGATGAGTTCTCTCTTGAAGCTTTTCCAGCCATTAATGTCAAAGGCAACAGTGCCACCTACTGACAAAAGGTAGAAAGCACAGATAAACAGGATTAGGAGGGAAGCCATTTGACCTCTAAACACTGCAAATCAGCCAGGTTGGCTACCACCCAGCATAACTAAATTTACCTGTAACCCTATTTTAGGATGAGGCTGCTACACATACAAGGAGCATTGAAGGAGGAAGTGGAAAGAGAGAAAATCTCAGCCACATGTCCTGTACATGCTGCTAAATAACTGCAGCTGCCCATAGCTCCTTGTGTGCATTTCTGAAACCTTGTGACAAACAGAGTATCTTTGTCCTATTGCTATTTTCTCACATGAACAGTGCAAGATAGCTAGGTCTGTGCTACTGTATGTGTGGTGATCAGCTTCAATAATATTAGTAGATGAACCTGTTGGTTGCACTAAAGTTTATATGGAGCGCCTTTTCTTCTAGCTAGCCCTGTTTCCTCTGGTCTGGGATTCTATAGAAAGTTTTAGTTTAGGGCTTCATAACCAGCATAGGTTAAAGCAAAGTTAGGCATCTGATGGCCACTTCTGGATCATTAGCTTAGAGATCTGATTGCATGTAAGATAAGACTACTAGGAAGGGAATAAAGCTTAAAGTAGGTAGACTGAATCTGTGTTCCAGCATCAAACCACGGTTCCTGCTGGTGAGCAGCTTCATCCTAGGCTAGTTGGACAACAGTTGGAGGATCTTCCCGTGACAGCAGATCTTATCTTTAGGTCTTTAAAACAAAGATAGACCCCCCACCCCATCCTCAGAGGCTCCTGCTACTGGACTTTGCAGCAGCATTCATCTGGAGGCATTTCTATTAATAATTATGGTATTTATACGCAGTATGCTCATTGGATGTATGAACTATTAATAATCTTTTCTTATATAAAGCTTGTATAATTTCCATACCAGTGTGCAGTTCCTCTATTCCCAATTACTTTGATTAGCTTACTGATTAATTTCTAATAGAAAGGGAATCCCCTCGGATTAAAAAGGCCCTGTCCTGGTGGAAGGCACTGCCAACTTTATCATCATACCCATTCTTCTACTTAGTGAAGGTTCTGGTTCTCTTACTTATCTATAGGCTTAGCACAATATCCTGTTTGTAAAGGGGCATTTCTTATACCCACCCTCCCTCATACTTTAAATACATTTCTTGTTAAATCATGTGTACCTTCATCTAGTGTTCTGTACTTTCATGGTATCCATATATTTTTCACTAACTGTGTTTTCCATGCCCACCCATTTTTTTTTTTCATCTTTTGTTTTTGTCCATTCTATCATCCATGCCAGTAATACTACATTATAATATATTTTTATGTCTGGTGCTGCTAATCCCCTGTGAATTTTATCCCTACTTAATATTGCGTACTGTACTCTTGGCTTCTTACCCTGCCAGATATATCTTAAAAACATTGGGCCAGATTCAGAGAGCCGTAAGTCCTGTCTAACTGGTGTTAGACAGGAGTACTTTCAAATTACGCGTGCCGTATCACTAGTTTGAATCCTCAAACCATGATACGGCGGCGTTGGGCTTCGATCTGACAGGCTTACGTCTTCGTACGCCTTCGGATCTACGCTGCAATCTTTTTGCGGCCGCTGGGTGGAGTTTGCGTCGTTTTCAGCGTCGGGGTATGCAAATGAGCTTTTTCCGGCGATCCACAAAGTTACGAGCGTCGTTCGCAATCGCGTACGTCATTTTTTTGCTACGTAAAGTTAAACCAGCTATTAGCTGGTCTAACGTTCCGCGGCCCATGTTAAGTATGGCCGTCGTTCCCGCGTCGACTTTCAATTTTTTTTTATTTTTTGCGCAAGTCGTCCGGGAATAGGAATGTCCGTAAACGACGCTACTCAAAAAAAAATGACGTAACGACGTGATTTCGCGCAATGCATTTCGCGAAATTTCTGAACGGAGCATGCGCAGTTCGATCGCCGCGGGAACGCGCCTAATTTAAATGCCTCACGCCCCCTAATCGCGTAGTTTGATTCCGCCGGGAGAAATACACTACGCCGCCGTACCTTACGGGCCGAAATCTCTCTGAATTCCTCGTAGAGCCAGGTAAAGTACGGCGGCGTAGAGTATCTCTGATACTCTGCGGGAATCTAATTCTACCTGAATCTGGCCCATTGTGTTAATTGTTCTAAAAAAGGCCTGGGGAAGTGTTATCAATATCATTTGAAATTGATATACTTTTTTCCAAAGTATTACCATTTTTACCATGTACATCCTTTCCATCCACGACAGAGGGCGTTTGATAGTTTCTTGATTTCTGTTTACATTTTATTTAGCTGTGGAATATAACTATCTTGGTACAATTTCCCGATAGATGCATTTAATTCCAAGATAATTTAGTTCTTTGCCCTTCCATGTGAATGGGAATTTTGTAACTCCAATGCTTGCTTCTTATTTAAACTTATTTTTAAGATTTACTATTTTATTGGATTAATCTTAAAGTTTGTGAGTTCAGCATATTTTTTCAGTTCTTTCATTAAGTTAAGTTAGAAAGTGTTAATCTAGGTTTAGATATAAAACAAGATATTGTCGGCACACACTGCCACCTTATGTTCTTCATCTCCGATCCTCATGCCTCCTATGTCTGCACTATTCTGTATGGTTGCCAGAAAGGGTTCTATTGATAGTACATTTCTGAGGGGCAACAACAGGCATCCCTGTCTTCTTACATTGAACATCTCAAAAGGTGATGGCAAACCCCCGTTAACTTTGGCCGACGTTGTAGGGTGATTATATACTGTACATTTTTAATCCATTAAATAGTTTTTGGTCCTATTCTCAAGTTTTCGAACGTATCCATCATGAATCCCCATCTACCCTGTCAAATGCTTTTTTTGCATCTATTGACAGGAGTAGGACTGGGGATTTCTCACTTCTCTCTTTTTGTAACAATAAAAATGTTCTTGTCCCATTATCTTTACTTTCTCTTCCCGTTATAAACCCCATTTGACCTAAATGGATCCACTCCGACATTAACTTCTTTAATCTCATCGCTAGTACTTTAGCAAAAAGTTTAGTCTCTGAATTTAGCAGTGCTATTGGTCTATAGTTGGAACATAATGTAGCACCTTTTCCCTTTGGGTATAACTGTAACATATGCCCATAGTGACTCTCTACTCATTGCCTCCCCCTCAGCCAGGACATTTAGATATTTGCATAATTTTGGAATAAGTTGTTCCCTGTACTTTTTATGAGACTTTCTGTAGTTTTACTTCCTTTAAAGGGTAACTCCACTTTCGAGGGGGGGGGGATAGCAAATAAAGAAAGAATAATATAGCATATATAATTGTGACACAAGCCATATTGTAATTGAATGTTATTAAAAATTACCTTTCCTTTTCAATCTGCAGCAATTATAATTTTCTGTCAATGCAGTGCAATATGGCTATCTGGAGATGTTCTGTACACAGAGTGTGTACTGACCACACCCCAGAAACATTTCCTGCTTGTGTGATTGGCTTACCAATTTTCCCAGAAGTCTGCCTAAGATAAAAGTCTGATTTCAGGCATCCCCTGCAACAAATTTTTTTTTTTTTTGGTGAGATACTCCTTGTAGGAACATGTCTAAGGCCGTGTACACACCATCGAATATATCCGATGGAAACGGTCCTCGGACTGTTTTGGTCCGATGGCTGTACATACCATCGGATCAAAATCCCCACCGGCGGACAGCGCGGTGATGTGGCGGTGACGTTGACGCCACCACGACACACCACACCAGGAAGTGAAACACTTCCACGCGAATGCGTCGAAACCATACGACGGCTTCGATGCATGTGCGGGCAGATATGTCCGCTGGTTAGTGTACTAACCAGCGGACATATCCGGCGGACATGTCTCCGGCGGACAAATTTTAAAGCATGCTTTGAAATTTGTCCGCCGGACAAATCCGGAGAAATCCCTTACAGACGATCGGATTTGTCTGCTGAAATTGTCCGTCGGACCATTTCCAGCGGAAAAATTTGATCGTGTGTACACGGCCTAAAGGGATGCAGGCCCAGCAGATTTCGTCATTAGTGCTGTGCACAGCTGAGAGATAATTATGAAACCACTCCCATTAGACCAGTGTTTCTCAATTCCAGTCCTCACGCCCCCACAACAGGTCAGGTTTTCAGAATTTCCATTATTTTGCACAGGTGATTTGATCAGTTTCACTGCCTTAGTAATTCCCACAGCCTTTTCATCTCTGGGAAATCCTGAAAACATGACCTGTTGGGGGGGCGTGAGGACTGGAATTGAGAAACACTGCATTAGACCCACTTATCACAGAAGCACAGAGGAACAAACAATGATTTCTTCAGAATAACAAAAGGCAGGAATCTAAAACAAAGGTTGTTATAATCCTCGCAATTTACATAGATCTCCCATAGGGGATTTTTTTTTTTCAACAGAAGTAGAGTTATTCTTTAAGTATTCCTGTATTTTTTGTCTTCTTTTTATTTCTGCCTTTCGTGTCTCCTTCTCCATTACAGAATAGAGGGCGCTGTAGTAACTTTGAAAAACTTTTGCAATTTCTGATGTTTCATATATCATTTCTCCGTTACTATTTTTTATAGTTTCTATATAGTTTAAAGATATTTTATAGTTTTTGCAAGATTTTTTTCCTGGTTTATTCCCCCATTTATATCTGTCTTTCGCCTCTTTATTGAAAACTTTTCCTATTTCTTGTTCCAACAAGTGTTCTAAATGGTCTCTTTTAAATGTTAACTTTTAATGTATTTCAGTGTTTCTTTCTTTTTCATGGCTCCTATATTACTCATTATACCCTTAATATATGCCGTATGTGCTTCCCAAATTGTAGCCTTTCAGACCACGGGACCCATTTAACATAACATTTTGTTCTATTTTTTTTTTTAGTTTAAAGAGGAGTTCCACCCTAAAATTTAGGTTTCCCTTAATCCCCTCCCCTCCCCCTTACATGCCACATTTGGCATGTAATTTTTTTTGGGGGGGAGTGGGGGCTTCAGGAGGAGTGGGACTTCCTGTCCCACTTCCTGCTTCCGCCGAGGGGCTGGTTAGGCGATTAAGCCTTAATCGCCTACGCCAGCCCCTCCCTGTAGGCGATCGCATGGGACACATGACAGGTCCCATGCGATCGCCTGTCCAATCAGCGACGAGCCGCGCCACGCGCGCATGCGCAGTGCGACTCGCGCATGCGCGGTGGGTGCCCGGCCGTGAAGCCGAAGGCTGTCACAACTGGGTGCCCATAGTCGAGATGGAGACGCCGGCCGGGGAGGGGGGGAGAGGAGCGGAACCCCTCGGCGCATCGCTGGAACGCAGGAGCAAGTAAGTGAGTGTTTATTAAAAGCCAGCAGCTACACTTTTTGTAGCTGCTGACTTTTAATAAACACCATTTTTGGCTGGAACACCCCTTTAATTTCCACGTCTGTGTCTTGTATCAGATCTTCATTTAGTCTCCATTTAATTATCCTGTTCTGAGTTTCCGTGGGTCCCAACTCCACAACTACCAGGGCATGATCTGAGAGTGATGTTATTTCAATGGATAAGTTAACTACAGCCTCTAAAAGTCTATGCACCACCAAAATATAATCCAACCTTGAGTATGTATTATGGAATGGAGTGGAATGAATAGTCTCTTGCTCTAGGGCAGTGGTTCTCAACCTGGGGTCGGGACCCCCTCGGGGGTCAAATGATGATTTGCCAGGGGACACCAAATCCTGGGCTGTTGCTGAAGCCCGCACCACTCTCCCAGCCTTCTTGCAGCTGCTCAGCAGGGCTGTCTCTGGAGCCGGTGGCTACCCAGCTGGGCTGTTCCTGGAGCACATGGCCGCCCACTCAGCCTCTTTTCAGCCGCTCATTCAGTTCACTGCATGGCTGGGGGGCAGAGACTAGAGGTCCGCTGACTGGTGAGGATTGTGAGGTGGGAGGGGCTGGAGGAGACCCTATCTCCTGATTTCAGTATAGGTGTCACTGCTACGAGACACCACAATGTCAGAGACACACTGGGTAACACTACCTGTGATTATAGTTTGCCATTAAAAGTCCCCACTACAGTTCTCAGATCAGAGGATGACCTTGATCAAGAGCACTTAAGTTAGCTGATCAGAACTCCCCCCAGCATTGCCACTCATCCCATTCCCCCTCCACCAAGGAGTAAGAGAAGGAATAGAGAAAAGAAGGAACAAAGAAAACGGGAGAAAAAGAATAAGAGAAAAAACAAGAAAGATGGCTAGAGAGAGGGATGGGGGAAAAAAACAAGAAATTAGGATATCAAGAGAACAAAGAAAAAGAGTGGTACATCCTAAAGTGTACCATATGAGTTTTTAATACTGTATGAGTGGAGGAGATTCAGGGAGCGCTAAATTTCCGTGAGTTAGGGGCGCAAATTACTTGTCTTGCCTTGGGTGCGGACAACTCATGCTATGAAAATGATTTTACTGTTAGGGGTCCTCACAACTTGGGAAATTTTATCAAGGGGTCACGGCACCAAAAGGTTGAGAACCACTGCTCTAGGGTGTTAGGCCCTCCATACATCCACCAACTGGCATTGATGTAATTTTTTCTTTATTATTCTTAGGCCGCGTACACACGTCCGAGAACCTCGTCGGGCTAAACCCATCGTTCCGCCTGACGAGGTTCCCGATGAGCGGTCGAAAAGGTTGTCAAGCTAAATTTCCTCATTGAACAACGAGAAAAAAGAGAGCATGCTCTCTATTTTGGCTCGACGAGCTTCCTGAAGGGACGCTCGTTGGAAGTGTACACACGACCGAGAACCTCGGCAGAATATGTCTCCCAGTGAGCTTCTCACTGGATTCTGCCGAGAAGCTCGGTCGTGTGTACGGGGCCTCAGTTGGTGATTTCCAGCCCCCCGTGCATTCAAGGTACTGTCAATTCAAGGTTCCAAACAAAAGTTAAAGTCTCCTGCCAAAATGAAATTGCCTTTTTTGAAGTCCATTAATTTATTCAAGATTTCTTTCAAATAGGCCCCTGGACTTTTGTTAGGGCAGTAGACATTAGCCAGTGTACACTCATCCCCTGTAATTTTCCTTTCAAAAATAAGTACCACCCTTCTGGGTCTACTTTTCTATCTTCCAATATTCATTTTATATCTTTTGCCATGCCTATTGCTATTCCTTTCGCTCTTCTTGTAGAAGAGTCCCCATAGTACTATGTTGGATAGCATTTTTAATATAGTGTTACATTTGTATTTTGTGCTTTATGTGTAAAAAGAGTATCTTCTGATTTCATTTAGCACCTTGTGCCTCTTTTCTGGAGTATTTAGCCCTCTAACGTTATAGGTTAAGTAGTTTAATGATGCCATCTTAAATCCATCTCACTCCACGTTCCCCCCCCCCCCCCATTGACCTGCATCTGACACCAGGGTTGGAGATTGGAGGGAGGGGGGGTTGTTAGGGATGAGAGTGGGGAGTCAAATCCCTAAGAGATCACGGGAAACAAACCAAGCATGAATTCTCCAACATATCCCCTTCCCCCCTCCCCCCCTCACTCCCATACTCACCTGTTGCCAAAGACCAGCACTGTAACTTACAATTCCATCTCCTTTCTTGCAGTGTGGTCAGACGGTGAGAGATAATTGGTCCTACCACACTACTTGAACAAGACCAAATGTTAAATGCACATAGACTCCTGGGGAATAAAATACTGTCAAGATTTGGGGGAAACTCCTTTTTTTTTAATTTAGGTTAGCCAAAAATTTGTAAACACATATTTGTAAAGTCATATTTATAAACACTTGGGGCCAGATCCACATACATGCCCCGACGGCGCGGCGTGTCCCATTTACTCTACGCCGCTGTAAGTTACAGCGGCGTAACCTTATCCTCAAAGCAATTCCGCTGTAACTTACGGCGGCGTAGCGTAAATGGGCCCGCGTTCGCGGGTGTAATTCAAATGAACATGTAACACCATCGGCGTTACCTTGTACAGAACGAGCGCAGCTGTATCATCCGTAGACAGCTGCGCTCCATTCAACACCCTGTCATCGACACTTTCGACGTGCCGTCGAATCCTGCGCCCCGTCCAGCATCCTGATTCCGTCATTTCCGACGCGCCGTCGAATCCTGCGCTCCACGCTGGAACGCGGAAGCGCGCCCAGCGTGTGTCCCGCGACAGGCCGGCTATTTAAACCTCCTCTCATGGCGGCTCAGTGTCTGGTTATTAAAGTTGACGCTCGCCGCCATCTGAGACCCAAGACCTCCTCCTGAGTCCCACAGTTCCTCACCTTGTTAAGGAGATCACCAGGCTCACAGCACCAAGTTCTACACCACGGACCCTGCTACTATCTATGACCTGCTGCTTGGCCACAGAGCTGGCAATCTACAGAACCATAGAGGCATCCTGCACCTGCTACTAACCACTTTCCAGGAAGGAACTGCACACCTGGTCACATCTAAACCGCAAGTACCCACAGCTTACTGTATCAAGCCTGTATACTCAGAATACTGTTCATCCTGGATTGCATACTATGATATATTCTTGATTGCCGATACCATATATTTGTAGAGACTGAGACGTATTACGAGGATTCTCAAATAACCTATGGTAGATGCACCACACCATCAATAGGAGATATATCGCAGGAGGTTGTGATGAAATAACCCATGAGCTCTGTTTAACATCATAGAGCAACCAGGTGGTTTAATCTGAGTATCCTCCAGAATAAATAATTACCATTTCATCTCCTATTCATGGTGACGGCGTAGCCGTTACAGAACAAGAGGTGAGCATGTTTTATTTTAATTATGAATGACCCGACGCAAACAACGTATTTTTTTAACTGCGCATGCGCCGGCATGGACGTATCCCAGTGCGCATGCGTGAAATGACGTCGCAAATAGTCAATGAAAACGACGTGAACGTAACTTGCGCAAATCCCTATTCGCGAACGGTTTACGCAAACGACGTGAACGACGGAAAATTTGACACTGGCCCGACGTCCATACTTACCATGGTGTATGCCTCTATATAGCAGGAGTAACTTTACGCCGGTAACAAAGATACACCGGCGGGAATTTGAAATTATCTGGAGATACGCCGCCGTAATTCTTTGTGGATCTGGCCCATAATGTGTAAAGTCATATTTATGAGTTATATCACAATGTTGCTTTGTCTTCCATAGTGTCTCTCTTATGCCCTGTACACACGATCAGTTCGTCTGATGAAAACGGACTGATGGACCGTTTTCATCAGACGAACCGATCGTGTGTGGGCCCCATCGTTTTTTTTTCCCCATCGGTGAAAAAAAATAGAACCTGTTTTAAAACTTTCTGATGGTTAAAAAACCGATACAAAAAAACGATTGTCTGCGGGGAAATCCATCAGTCAAAAATCCACACATGCTCAGAATCAAGTCGACGCATGCTCGGAAGCATTGAACTTAATTTTTCTGTGCACGTCGTTGTGTTTTACGTCACCATGTTGGACACAATTGGATTTTTAACTGATGGTGTGTAGGCAAGACTGATGAAAGTCAGCTTCATCGGATATCTGATGAAAAAATCCATCAGTCTGTTTTCATCGGATGAACCGATCGTGTGTACGTGGCATTAGATTGTAAGCCTACAGTGGATTTATATGTTGTGAATTTGTATGTTAGAAACATTATTTTGCTTCGGCAAACCAAATGTTCTTAAATTAGGTCAAAGTGAAAAAGCCAAGATTAACCACTTAAGACTGCCTCCTGCACATTTACATCGGCAGAATGGCACAGCTGGGCATATGCACGTACAAGTACATGCTTTGCTAGCCGTGGGTCACGGGCACGCGCACTGGCTGTAGAATCCCCGGTCGATAGAGGGAAGTCTAACAGCCCTTGCGTGTGGCAGATAGTAAGGTCCACCGGCATGCAGATATGAAGGAACAGCAAAGGAGCCCTTCAGATGGACATGGACACGGAACTCCCTGAAGGCTCGAAAGCCGGCAGAGAGGTGAGTACCAATTAAAAGAATTTTGATCGATCAAAAAAAATGTGATCGATCAAAAAAATTTAAGATTAATCGATGAATTAAAAGTTAATTTCCACAGCCCTAATTTTTTTTAAAATTGTCGCTCTATTTTTGTTTATAGCGCAAAAAATAAAAACCGCAGAGGTGATCAAATACCACTAAAAGAAAGCTCTATTTGTGGGGAAAAAAGGACGCCAATTTTGTTTGGAAGGCACGTCGCACAACCGCGCAATTGTCAGTTAAAACGACACAGTGCCGAATCGCAAAAAAGGGCAAGGTCCTTTAGCTGCATTTTGGTCCGGGTCTTAAGTGGTTAAAAGTGTATTGCTTTTGAATATTACAATAAAATAAATATGCAGTCTGGATTAAAAAGCTATGGCATGTTACGTTTTTTCATTAGTAGTACCACCATGGGGCTGGGGAATGAAAAGGAGAATTTCTTGCTTCTAGCAACCAATAATTTTCTTTGTTTCTCTTTTACTTGACATGTGCAGTTAGTTTTTTTCGAATTTCCGAATTACAATAGTATCGAATTTAAACCAATCCGAAATAACGGAAAAAAATTGGACGAAATTGGAATTTTAAATCGTTTTTGAATCTTTTTCAAATACTTTTCAAATTTGAATAGTTTTGAAATTCCAAAAACTTTCGAGTTTAAATGGTTTTCAAATTCAAATAGTTTTTCAATTTCCAAAGAGAATAAAATAGAATAGAAAATAAAACTATAGAATAGAAAAATATATATAGAATAGAAAAGAATATAACAGAAAATAAAAGAACATTGACTAGAATATAATAGAAACAAATAGAATAGTATAACATAGAAAGAATATAGCCATCTTCTGAAATTCTAATTTCAAATAGAATAAATTTGAATACAGAAGAAAAGAAAAGAATAGAAAAAAAGAGTGTAATAGAATAGACTATAATAAAATAGAAAAGAATAGAATAAAAAAATTGAATAGAATGGAATAGAATAAATATAACCATTTCCCAAAATTCAAATAGAATCAATTGAATAGAAAAAAATAGATTAGAATAAAAATAGAAAATTACAGAATAGTACAGAGAAAAATGAGAGATTGATAATAGAATAGAATAAATATAACCATCTTACAAAATGCAAATTTTAAATTGAATAAATTTAAATTTAAATAGATTGAAAAGAATAGAATAGAAAAAAAATAGACTACAAAATAAAAGAATAAAATAGAAAAGAATAGAATAGACAAATAGAAAAACAATATATTTAAAACATTTATAGAATAGAATAGAAATAATATTACCATTTCCCAAAATTCGAATCAATCGAATCAATTTGAATTCAAACTTTTTGCCACTGGCGGGTGAAAAGAAGCCAAGCACCGATTAACCTGTTTTAGTGCCATACTCACACAGGTACTCATTGATGGCCCTCTGCTATGTGTGCAGCCACTGCAGCATTTCCAAAGTTGAGTTACACCTGGTTGGCATGTCACAAATGAGGCGGTTGGTGGACAGGTTGCATTTCCTTTAAAAGGTCAGCCAGCCGAGCACTGGCATTGTATGACCGGTGGAAATTACCACAGATTTTTCTGGCCTGCCTCAGGAGATCCTGTAAGCCTGGGTACCTGCTCAAGAAACGTTGCACCACCAAATTCAGGATGTGTGCCAAACATGGAACATGGGCCAAGTGTCCCTGTTGGAGGGCGGAGAGAAAAGGTTGGTGCCATTGTCGCATACAACCATTCTTGGCTGAAGCTGGCATGACATCAACCACCTCTGAGCCTGCCCCTGCAGAGCTGGAAAAAATATCTGCCCAGTGTGGCTCCTGTACCCTAGGCAGACCAACTTAAGGACAGCATGGCATCTTTTAGCCTGACTGTTGCATAGCCCCTTGAACGCATTACGGAGCACCGCTGGTTCAGAGGACAGATCTGCAGAAGAGGCCATGGAGGGAGAAGAGGAGGGGATGGAGGAGAGAGCTGTGGCAGAATCACCACTAGCATTTTGGAGGCATGGTGGCGGAACAAGCTCCAACAATATTGAACCTTGTCCTGCATCCTTCCCAGCTGCCAGCAGAGTTGCCTAGTCACCCTGCCTTTGGCCAATTATGGTTTCTCAGCAGAGCGTGCTGTGATTGGCTGAAGCATGCAGGTCAGGTGCCCCATAATGTTCGCTGTACGGCAAACACCCAATGTTTGAGTCGAACTTATGTTCGACCCAAAAATCGAGCTCATCCCTACTAAACTGTATACTCCGGACACTATGGGTGGAAGCAATTGGAATACAGGGGATGAAGTGGGTGGATTCTTTAAGGGGTCGGGCTTATGAGAAGTGGGATGGGCCAAAAAGTAAGGCCGGGATCTGGTGCCCCCATCCTGAAACTTCATTAGCTGCCACTGATTCTAGTAAAATGACTTATTTGATGTGCAGTGATTCCCAAACTTAAAACAGACTCTGTCATAAGAAAAGTATGGGAGCTGACATTGCTAACTCTCTTTAAAATGCTAGTTGCTAAACTGTGTTTGGTTTTAGATGGTATAAGAGCAGTGTGTACAGCAATCTGTTGCAAAGCTTCTGTAAAGCTTTCCACAAGCTGCATGCAGCTTTGTCAGAGCCTTTGAAGAAAAATTCTGTTCTAATATGGGAATTTTAAACATAGTGTTGCTCACGAATATTCGCATTGCGAATATTCGCTACGAATATTGCATATTCGAGTATTCGCGAATAACTCGAATATTGCGGCGAATATTCGCTATGGCGAATATTCGTATTTTTTCAAATTTATTTTTAAAACAGATCACATCCTAGTGATCTCCATCGACATCTAAAAGCATTGCTGGTATGATTAGAGAGAGACCCTGGGCCGAGTAGCTGATGCGACTCTTTTATGTTGCCGAAAATTCGCATTGCGAATTGTCGGCAACATAAAAGAATCACATCAGCTACTCAGCCCTTCTTTTGCATCAGAGCCAATCAGAATAACTCGAATATTCGGCAAAAGGAATATTGCGCGATATTCCTTTTGCCGAATATTCGAGTTATTCTGATTGGCTCTGATGCAAAAGAAGGGCGGAGAAGCTAATCGCGCAATATTCCTTTTGCCGAATATTCGAGTTATTCTGATTGGCTCTGATGCTGCATCAGAGCCAATCAGAATAACTCGAATATTCGGCAAAAGGAATATTGCGCGATTAGCTTCTCCGCCCTTCTTTTGCATCAGAGCCAATCAGAATAACTTGAATATTCAGCAAAAGGAATATTGGAGCGATTTTCTTCTCCGCCCTTCTTTTGCATCAGAGCCAATCAGAATAACTCGAATATTTGGCAAAAGGAATATTGCACGATATTCCTTTTGCCGAATATTCGAGTTATTCTGATTGGCTCTGATGCAAAAGAAGGGCGGAGAAGAAAATCGCGCAATATTCCTTTTGCCGAATATTCGAGTTATTCTGATTGGCTCTGATGCTGCATCAGAGCCAATCAGAATAACTCGAATATTCGGCAAAAGGAATATTGCGCGATTTTCTTCTCCGCCCTTCTTTTGCATCAGAGCCAATCAGAATAACTCGAATATTCGGCAAAAGGAATATCGCGCGATATTCCTTTTGCCGAATATTCGAGTTATTCTGATTGGCTCTGATGCAAAAGAAGGGCGGAGAAGATAATCGCGCAATAGGAATATTGCGCGATTATCTTCTCCGCCCTTCTTTTGCCCCCTTATTCTCCTTTCTTTTAAGTAGAGTTAGTGTAGAGTTAGTGTTTAGTGCATATTAGTTTAGTAATACAGGAAATGATCTCCGTTTATGAGAATTTCGCAATCATTTTCGCATTAGCGAAATTTCGCAAAAATTTTTTTGGATAAAATATCACGAATATTCGATATTAGCGAATATTTGGGAATATTCTTCTATATATTCGCGCAATATCGCGAAATCGAATATGGCGTATTCCGCTCAACACTATTTAAACATAGATCCTAATTGGAGTACTGTGAATTTAAACAAGCTGCTAGCAGGTTTCAACATGCTTTCAACACGCTTCATATAGCTTATTGAAGCCTGATAGCAGCTTGTTTAAAGTGACAATCAACTAGAGCTGAATAGCTTGCCAAAAGATTTTTAAATGCTTTGTGAAAGTTTGCTGTGCACAATGCTCCTATACAAGCTGTAAATGACAGTTGGATGAAGTAAAAGTGCTTAAAGTCCCCTCGTAATTTATTACTGCAATACAGGCAAAATGCATATACAGCTAAACACTGCAGCAAGAACACAGACCTTTCTTTGTGTAATTGGGAATTTTAAGGTGCCATATAGAATCATAAATCCACATTTTTACATATACTTTCATTTGATACAAATAATTGAAAACACATACAATGTGTACATAAACTATTTGATTTGGATACACCTATGACTCAAGGGTACATCCTTATATCTCTAATAAACCACCTTTATATGAAAATCATTTAACAAAACATATACTGTGGATATGCTAATAAGCATATAAGTATTATATATAGTTGCATCCATGTTGTCCATTGCATTGAAATCCACTCATGGGAGTGACCAAACAGGTGGGCAACCTAGACCCATTTGTGGTTGAGGTGCCACAATAGAGGACCTACTCAAAGTAACCAATTTATCTTCCTACAAGTTGTCAGAACATAACATTATATATAGATACCCAATTATTAATGCCAAGGGTGTGGCGATGATTGGATTTGCTTCAGAACTGACCAGTCTCCAGGCCCAGGCCAATGATTTATAGCCTGGACCTGATGATTGGTCCTGGCGAATGAAATGCCTCCCCTGCCTGTGTAAGTGTAAACACAGGTAGGAGAGTGATGTCATCTCTCCTCATGGAAGTCTTTTTGTTCCAGAGAGCGGAGAGAAGACATCTCTGAGTAAGTACCCCAACACTACACCGACACCAGTACACGTAGGTACACTTGAAAATCGAATATTCTCTTTCTTCCCTTTCAAAAACATATAAGAGCTGCAAAATACCTTGGGGTGTCTACTTTCCAAAATTGGGTCATTAAGGGGGGTTGTGCCATCTGGACATTTCAGGGACTTCGTAAGAGTGATAGGTAGTGAGGAGTAAAATCACCATTTTACACCCTTAGAAAGCCTAAAGGCGGTGCTTGGTTTTTGGGGCCCTGTACATGACTAGGTTCCAAAAAGTCTCACACGTGGTATTCCCATACTCAGGAGAAACAGCAGAATGTATTTTGGGGTGCAATTTCACATATGCCCATGACATGTTTGAGCAATATATCATTTAATGACAACTTTGTGCAAAGAAAATAAAAATTAAATTTTCCAGCAACTTGTGGCAAAATATAAAATATTCCATAGACTCAACATGCCTCTCAGCAAATACCTTGGGGTGTCTACTTTCCAAAATGGGTTATTTTTTTTGGGGGGGGGGGGGTTGTGCTATCTTGGCATTTAACCAGTACAGGGCATTTTCACCCCCTTCCTACCCAGACCAATTTTTAGTTTTCAGCACTGTCGCATTTTGAATGACAATTGCACGGTCAAGCAACACTGTACCCAAATTACATTTTTAAGTGTTTTTCCCCACAAATAGAGCTTTCTTTTGGTGGTATTTGATCACCTTTGTGGTTTTTATTTTGTCTGTTATAAACAAAAGAAGAGGGACAATTTTGAAAAAAACACAATATTTTTTACGTTTTGATTTGACAAATATCACAATTTAATTTTTCAATCACTTGGGACAATTTTTTTTTAATATTCAATGGGCTTAACATGCCTATCAGCAATTTCCTTGAGGTGTCTACTTTCCAAATTTGGGTCATTTGGGGGGGGGGGGGCGGGGGTTGTACTGCCCTGCCATTTTAGCACCTCAAGAAATTAGATAGGCAGTGTCAGGGAAATGTCCGTAGAAGTACTGGCAATCTTGCCAGTAGAAGAAATGGCCATAGAAGACGTACTGGCAATTTTGCCAGTAGAAGAAATGGCCATAGAAGAAGTACTGGCAATCTTGCCAGTAGAAGAAATGGAAGCCATAGGCTCATCATGTGACAGGAAGATCCTCCTGCTGGTCTATAAATGGCTGCCACTGTCTGATCCAAATTGCTGGATTGTCGTCAGCCTTCCTGAGTTCCTGAGTCTCTGTATTATTACTGTTTGGATTTCCTGTTGTGACCCGGCTTGTTCCTGACCTGTCTGATCCGATCTCCTGGTTTGACCCCCTGGCTTGCTTTACTGACTTGTTACCTTCTCCAGCACCTGATCACGGCTTGTTTCACGGACTTCGCTTCAGTTATCTGTTCCTGCCTGTTTTCCAACACCAGATCTTAGCTTGTCTCCATTCCTGCAAACCTGCATCTCCTGCCTGGATCCACAGTGTTTGATCCCCAGCCGGCTTCCACTGTTGCTCCTTGTGCACACCTTGCCAAGTATTACCAAGGACTTCTAGAGACTGCAGCCCAGCGGTGTTTACTGTATTCTCCAGCATTCTTCAGACACTCACCAGCTCTCTCTTCTGGATCCTTTTGGCAACCTGTGCTTCTCTGGGCACTACACCCTCTGTACCCAATCCCAGGGGTGTACTGCACTTAGCCACAAGGGGAGCCCTCTCGGCATTTCGGCCTCCGACCAGGTACGTGACAGGCAGTCATAAACGTAAAGCTGTGTAAATTACATAAAATGTACCCTAGTTTGTAGACGCTATAACTTTTGTGCAAAAAAATAAATATACACTTATTGACATTATTTTTACTAATGACATGTGGCTGAATAGATTTTGGCCTAAATGTATGACTAAAATTGAGTTTATTGGATTTTTCCTTAAAACAAAAAGTAGAAAATATCTTTTTTTTTTTCAAAATGTTTGGTCTTTCTCCATTTATATTGCAAAAAATAAAAATCACAGAGGCAATCAAATATTAGCTCTATTTGTGGAAAAAAAAAAGGACACAAATTTTGTTTGGGTACAACATTGCATGACCGCGCAATTACCAGTTAAAGCAGCGCAGTGCCAAATTGTGAAAAGTGCTCTGGTCATTGAGCAGACTAATGTTCTAATGTTCCGGAGCTGAAGTGGTTAAAGATTTCAATTTATTTACCCATAATATAACGTTCAAAAAATTTATGGCAAAGACAAAGGTCCCCTGAAACTCGCATGACCTAAGGAAGAATTTGCTATTACCTACTTTAGGGCACCTATTGATTTAATGAAACTATTTAATGCAGCTATGAGATGAAAGTCATGATCACTCTAAAGAAATATTTCCCATGAGAGCAGTATTTAATCCTGCATAATGTCCAATGCCTCCTACTGGAGAAAGAACTTATAGTCACAGTAGACTTTCCCATCATTACAGACTAGTCCAAGTACAGAACAATCATCACATAGTAATCAATATGTATTTTTGCAAACACATAAATAACCACACATTTAATTTCCAATGGGAAGCTAACTACTCCAATAATCTGACAAGTGGGTTTCCACCACAACTTCTCTGCCTTTGTAAATGTGCAGGGAAAACTCCAATCAGCGTTAAATGCAAATAAAGCTGGTGTGCAGTGGCATAATGCAAATCTTTGTCTAAACTGAATGTGCTATATATTTATTATTCCCTCCTTATTTTATTTTATCAAAGACACTATTGAAGAGTATTATTATCATTTTCTTCATAGTTTCTCCTTTCCACATACTTTTGAATTAAGGGCCTGGGAATCTAGTTGAAATAAATGAGGCACACATACAGTATACAGTATATACAGTACATTAAAGCAGGAATCAAATGTATACAGTTTGTGTATTTCACTTTATTTCAAAGTGTAAGTGTATATGAACATATGATATATGCACCTTGACCCCCCAAAAATGTATCAAATATACTGGACAAAGATGTCACTCATGCCCCTTCACCTAAGAATCCTATAATAGACAGCCTGTCTACTCCTGTATATTCCAGTGATAAATTGATAAACAGATATTGGCAGCCATGGTGATTTAGTAGGCAGAACAATTGACCACTATAGATAAATAGAAGGATAAAGTCATAGGGCCAGATTCAGAAAGCCGCGCGCAAAGTTGACGTCCATACTTAACATAGGATGCGCCTGCTTTGGGCAGCTTTATCTTTACGCCAGGAAAACCCTTACGTAAAGGGTGTAAAGTGACTGCATCGGGCCCGCGTACGTTCGTGATTTGGCGTATCTCGCTGATTTACATGTTCTCTGCGTAAATCAGCGAGAACGCTCCCAGCGGCCATTTTAAAATTGCAGTTAAGATCCGACGGTGTAATACAATTACGCCTGTCAGATCTTTGCTGCAAACCGGCTTATCTTGTTTTCTGCATACAGAAAAACAGATAAGCCGGCGCAAAGTGTGAGTTATGCCGGCGTATCACTGATACGCCGGCATAACTCTTTCTGAATCTGGCCTATAGACATTTAGTGAGGGGGGTATTTCCTGAGGGTATTTAACCGCTTCCATACAGGGCATTTTCACCCCCTTCCTGCCCAGACCAATTTTTAGTTTTCAGCACTGTCGCACTTTGAATGACAATTGCGCGGTCGTACGACGTGACTCCCAAACAAAATTGGCACCCTTTTTTTTTCTCACAAACAGAGCTTTCTTTTGGTGGTATTTGATCACCTCTGCGGTTTATATTTTTTGCGCTATAAACAAAAGAGAGCAACAATTTTGTAAAAAAAAACACAATATTTTTTAATTTTTGATTTAATAAATATCATATTTTTTTAAAAAAAAATCTTTTTTTCCCCTCAGTTTAGACCATTACGTATTCTTCTACATATTTTTGGTAAAAAAATTGCAATAAGCGTATTTGATCGGTTTGCGCAAAAGTTTTTTTTACTAGTAATGGCGGCGATCTGCGTTTTTTTTTTTTATTATTGTGACCGTGACATTGCATCGGACACTTTTGACACATTTTTGGGGCCATAAAACTGCACTGATTACTGTGTAAATGTGACTGGCATGGAAGGGGTTAACACTAGGGGGGCGCTGAAAGGGTTAAATATGTTCCCTAAAGTGTTCTAACTGTTAGGGGGGGGGGGGACTCACAAGAGGAGGAGATCAATGTGTGTTCCTCTGTACTGGGAACACACATCAGTCTCCTCACCACTGACAGGACATGGATCTGTGTGTTTACACACACATAGCCATGGTTCTGCCATGATTGTGGGCAATCGCAGGTGCCCGGCAGTCATCGCGACCGCCGGGCAAATGCACCGGGTCCCGAGGAATGTGGCGGGGCCCCCTAGTGGCCGGAAAAGGCAAGGACGTCATATGACATCCAGTCTGAAGGAGGAGAGGTCCCCACCGACGTCATTTTACTATGGCTCGGTGGGGAAGTGGTTAAAGGAGTTGTAAAGGAATTTTTATTTTTTTTGCTGAAATGACTGTTTACAGGGTATAGAGACATAATAGTTAACGGATTCCTTTTAAAAATGATTAAAAATAGATAAAAATCAATCATATAAAGTACCTGCAGTTTCAGTTTCATTTTTGCATGTTTTTTCATGCTTCGGTGATGTACAGAGACAGAGAGCCAATAGAGGGCAGTGATGGTTTGTAAAACGAAACTGGTTCTGAGGGGTTTTAGACACACAGTAATCACACCTTCTTGATTAGTGCACAAGATGAGAATTATATAGCGCTCGTTGTGGAGACAATGATAAAAAATTAGAAGCTGCAATAATAAAAAGGTTATACAACCTCAAACATGGTATACAAAAAACAAAATTGTGCTAAAAAACTGCAAATATAACTGAGCAGTGTAACAATAAGATAATAAACAATAAATTTAGTCCATATAAATGAAAAGAATGAATGCACAGGATCAGGTGCGGTTTCAAAGTTCAATTATGAAGTAGAAGTTCATAGTGGGGATCTCCCAGGTGTAAACACTGATGACAAACTTTTGAGAAAGTGTTGAAAGTAAACACCTCCACCATAGGTATGAATGGCCTCTTACCAGATGCACAATGAAAGTAAGCCTTATGTAAAAACCCAGTAATCACCAAGAACACCTCCAACGTCCAGATCACCTATATGGGAACCATCCTCGGTATCGTCGGTATGCGTCAGGATGTATGGAAGGACAAAAAGGCTTGCATAGTGTAAAATCGTCAGGTTTTAATAATAAAAGAAAATGGTATGCACTTACAAGAAAATGTTCAAAGATAGGCATCCAATATAAAATAAGCCGGCCGGCTAGCACATTCCGCCCGTGTCTTCCGGGTAGAGAGAAGTTTTGCGCGGTGACGTCAGCACGTCGCCTCCCTACGTTTCGTCACTAGAGGGACGTGTTCACGGAATACAGGCGGCGTGCTGAATCACCGCATATGTACACAGAGCGTGACGCGCAGCCTCGATGTCAGACACATCAGGCCGCCATCTTAGGTACTGGAAAAAGACCCCTTATGATTTCTATTGTTGGTAACAGAAAGAGATTCCCTCACCAAGGCAGACGTTATTTCTTAATAACATCATACCACTAGAATCGCAAGAGTCAATATCAACAATGGTAATAGTTATTGCTAATTTAAAGGGAAGATGTAAAACACACAACAGCACTCCCCTAATGATGGCAAGCATAGCGTATCTCTTCCAGACATGGTTAGAGCTCACATCCAGTGTGCTCAGCCCCCACGTCCATACATTACAAATGGAATACAAACAATTAACATGTCATCCATATGTGTTACTATACATAAATAAAACATATATTTGTAGTTTGCACAAAAAATACATAAATACCAACTATGTGACGTGCAGCCTCGGTATCAATCACACAGGGCCACACTCCCACCATCTTAGATACTGGAAAGAATGGATAGCTAATGATAATAAATGCAATAAGTTCCCTTACGAGGTCAGACACTAAAAGGATATCACACCACCGGGATTTTATGCAATAATAATTTTAACTAAAACTAAAGGAACTAAAAAGGGAAGATGCAAAACGGCACTACCCCATTTAGGGGCAAGTACAGCATATCTTGTCTAAAACATAGTTAAGGCTCATATCGAATCTGCTCGCACATCAAGGTACTATAAATGAATATAAGAAACAATTAACGTGTCATCCATATATAATCCTATACATACATGACACATGTATTTATGATTTACACAAAAATTATACATAATAAAAATAAAATAGACCTCACCTTCCTACTCTGGTGTTATAAAAATACACCAGGAAATGATCAGTGGTTGGAAACCTATTTATCAAGAGTTGGCTATGAAACAGTTCACATCCACCTCTATGTTGAGGCCAAATGGGGTGTAACATTTTAGTTTATGGACCCATGACATTTCTAATTTGGAGATGGTTCTCACAAGATGGCTGCCTCTCCAGTGAGGATTGAATTTGTCAATACCTAAGAAGATGGTATTCTTAGGGTCCATACTGTGGACTAGTAGGTAGTGTTTTGACACAGAATGTTTGGTATATCCCAACCTGATGTTGTTTATGTGTTCATTTAAGCGTACCTGTAGAGGGCGCTTCGTCCTACCCACATATTGCAGACCACACGGGCACTGCAACATGTAGACCACCCCCTTGGTACTACACGTGATAAAAGGTTTGATGGGATAATCCTTGGAGGTACAAGAGGAACTAAAGTTAGTGGTTCTCCTTGAGCTACGAACATTAAGGCTACAAACTTGGCACCTGCCACATTTGTAGTAGCCCGTAAGGTCCGATAGAAATCTAGACTCCATGCTGGGCGGATTTAGAATATTGGGGGCTATTTTGTCTTTGAGTGACGATGCTCCACGAAAGAGAACCTGTGGTTTGATAGGAAGCAGATTACCCAAAACCCTATTATTTTTTTTAAATATGCCAATGCTTATTTATTATATGTTTGATGTTGGCATATTGGCAAGAATAGTTGGTTATAAACGGATTTTTAAAATCATTATTAGTAGCTCTATCTGTTTTCACCAACAATAGATCAGATCTATCTACC
This sequence comes from Rana kukunoris, assembly GCA_029574335.1. Lineage (NCBI taxonomy): Eukaryota > Metazoa > Chordata > Amphibia > Anura > Ranidae > Rana > Rana kukunoris. The sequence goes on along the minus strand of CM056049.1, from coordinate 143,554,764 downwards.
CCTTGAACCAATGCCATAGTATTAGTCAAAAATTCTCTGGAGTAACCTTTTTCTATGAAACGTGAGGTCAAAACCTCAGCTTGTTTCATAAAGGTCCCGACCTCCGTACAGTTACGTTTCAAGGGAAGGTACTGACTCTGGGGAACGGACTTGAGCCATGAGGGGTGGTGGCAACTATTCTTTGGAATAAAGCCATTCCTATCAGTAGCCTTGAAAAAAGTTGATGTGACGAAGTGGCCATTACTAACAGAAATTGTTAAGTCCAAAAAATTAATACTATTGCCACTCACCTCATGACTTAAATGTATGCCCCTATCATTGGTATTAAGGGAAATCATAAATTGGTTCAAATCCGACTCCGTGCCATCCCACAGGAGGAGGATGTCGTCAATGTACCTTGCCCATAATAATACATGAGGCCTGGTACTAGCACAGACGACATCCTCCTCCCATTTGGCCATAAAAAGATTGGCTAGGCTAGGGCGTATTTAGCGCCCATAGCTACTCCACGGTCCTGTCTAAAAAAACGTCCATTAAACCAAAAAAATTTATGCATAGCAGCATACTCTAATAGTTCCATGATGTATGAAACCTGTTTTATGGGCAGACCTAAATCTTTCTTTAAAAAATAAGAAACTGCTTCTAAACCTAATTAGTGAGGAATTATGGTGTAGAGCGAAGGAACATCCGCGGTAACCATCAAAAGGTTTGCCGGAGGGATAATATCAGCCAACATGTTAATAATGTGCCTAGTATCTTTGACATATGAAGGCATACTACGTACTAGAGGTTGTAGATAAAAATCAATGTACTTGCCCACCCGGGACGTAATGGAATCAATTCCACTAATGATAGGTCGTCCCGGGGGGCAAGTAGGATCTTTATGCACTTTCGGGAGATAATAAATGATGGGGATTCTTGGACATTCAGGGATAAGGAATGCCTTCTCTTTTTTATTAAGAATCCCCAGGTTGAAACCTTTCCAGACCACTTTTTCAAGTCTCTTTTTGTATTTGTCATTAGGGTTTAGCCTTAAAAGGGAATATGTGTCTGTATCTGCAAGCAAACGTTCCATTTCCCTCATATAATCAACTTTATTTAAAACAACTATCCCCCCCCCTTTATCCGCTGGACGAATAATAATGTCTTTATTGTCACACAAAGATTCGATGCCCCTCATGATATTCTGTTTGGTTTTTACCTGTTTAAACTTAATATCTTCTAAATCCTTCAAGGCCAATTCTCTGAAAACTTTTAGAGAAGGTGCCAAATGGCCTGGTGGGTTATACACAGAGGCATTGGCTAAGCCAGAATGTGTATACAGTAGGTGACTGGGATATTGTGTCAATCTCACTCCCTTTCTCGGCGAGATTGAGCACTTGCGAGCCCCATCGCGGGAGCCAGCGCCGAGCTGGCTTGCCGCGATGGAGACAAAGCCGCCATAGAAGCGACGGGGATCCGACGCGGATTCCCGCCAATTCTACACGTTTGCGGAGTTTGTTATGAATCCTGAGAAGAAAGTCCCCGCCGGATTTTAAATAAAAATCCGGCATGGGTTCCCCCCTCAGGAGCATAACAGGCCCTTAGGTCTGGTATGGGTTGTAAGGAGACCCCCCTACGCCGAAAAAACGGCGTGGGGGTCCCCCCACAATCCATACCAGACCCGTATGCAAAGCACGCCGGCCGGCCGGTCAGGAGGGGAGTGGGGGGCGAGCGAGCGCCCCCCTCCTGAGCCGTACCGGGCAGCATGCCCTCAACATGGGGGGGTCAGGTGCTCTGGGGCAGGGGGCGCACTGCAGCCCCCCACCCCAGAGCACCCTGTCCCCATGTTGATGAGGACAGGGCCCCTTCCCGACAACCCTGGCCGTTGGTTGTCGGGGTATGCGGGCGGGAGGCTTATCGGAATCTGGAAGCCCCCTTTAATAAGGGGGCCCCCAGATACCGGCCCCCCACCCTAAGTGAATGAGTATGGGGTACATTGTACCCCTACCCATTCACCTGCAAGAAAAGTTTAAACACAAATAAACCACACAGTGTATTGAAATATTTTATTAGTTGGCCGCCGGGGGGGGGGGGGGGTGTATGATCGCTTTTATAAAAGCGCCCCCCTCCGGCGGGCTTCTGCGGGGGGGTGGGTGCCGCTGTTCTTCACCGCCGTCTGGTTCTCTTCTGCCGCCGGGGGGGCGCTTTGATAAAAGCGCCCACCACCCGGTGGGCTTCCTTCGACATCTTCGGCGGCGGGGGGGTCTTCTCCCACTCTCCGGGGTCTTCTCCGGCTCTCCAGGGGGTCTTCTACGGCTCTCCGGGGGTCTTCTCCGCTCTCCGGGGGTCTTCTTCTTCTTCAGGACTCGCCGCCGCTATCTTCGTGTGTTAGCTCAATTACTGGCGGCGGCGAGTCCCCTCTTCTGTGACGTCATCTTCTTCTTCTTCTCCAGATGTTGACGCGACGCTTCCTTCCGCTGTTATGGCTGGCGCGCGGCTCGCAGCGAGTTATATAGGCCTGTCTTGTGACGTCGCAGTCCCATCATGCTCCGGTAGGTAGCACGTGGTACCTACCGGAGCATGATGGGACTGCGACGTCACAAGACAGGCCTATATAACTCGCTGCGAGCCGCGCGCCAGCCGTAACAGCGGAAGGAAGCGTCGCGTCAACATCTGGAGAAGAAGAAGAAGACGACGTCACAGAAGAGGGGACTCGCTGCCGCCAGTAATTGAGCTAACACACAAAGATAGCGGCGGCGAGTCCTGAAGAAGAAGACCCCCGGAGAGCGTAGAAGACCCCCGGAGAGCGTAGAAGACCCCCGGAGAGCCGTAGAAGACCCCCGGAGAGTGGGAGAAGACCCCCCCCGCCGCCGAAGATGTCGAAGGAAGCCCGCCGGGTGGTGGGCGCTTTTATCAAAGCGCCCCCCCCCCCCGGCGGCAGAAGAGAACCAGACGGCGGTGAAGAACAGCAGCACCCACCCCCCCGCAGAAGCCCGCCGGAGGGGGGCGCTTTTATAAAAGCGATCATACACACCCCCCCCCCCGGCAGCCAACTAATAAAATATTTCAATACACTGTGTGGTTTATTTGTGTTTAAACTTTTCTTGCAGGTGAATGGGTAGGGGTACAATGTACCCCATACTCATTCACTTAGGGTGGGGGGCCGGTATCTGGGGGCTCCCTTATTAAAGGGGGCTTCCAGATTCCGATAAGCCTCCCGCCCGCATACCCCGACAACCAACGGCCAGGGTTGTCGGGAAGGGGCCCTGTCCTCATCAACATGGGGACAGGGTGCTCTGGGGTGGGGGGCTGCAGTGCGCCCCCTGCCCCAGAGCACCTGACCCCCCCATGTTGAGGGCATGCTGCCCGGTACGGCTCAGGAGGGGGGGCGCTCGCTCGCCCCCCACTCCCCTCCTGACCGGCCGGCCGGCGTGCTTTGGATACTGGTCTGGTATGGATTGTGGGGGGGCCCCACGCCGTTTTTTCGGCGTAGGGGGGTCTCCTTACAACCCATACCAGACCTAAGGGCCTGTTATGCTCCTGAGGGGGGAACCCATGCTGGATTTTTATTTAAAATCCGGCGGGGACTACCTTCTCAGGATTCATAACAAACTCCGCCCACGTGTAGAATTGGCGGGAATCCGCGTCGGATCCCCGTCGCTTCTATGACGCACTCGCTGGAATTACTATTCCAGCGAGTGCGAGATGTCGGCAGCCTGTCGCCGAGAATCAGCGCGATGCTGTCGTGCTATAAACACATTCTCGGCGGCAGGCACTGTAGCTATGAGGGAGGGTTTTGGATGGATTAAAGGGGTTAGAAGCCATATATCTTTGGACATTAAATGATAGGGTTTTGGGTAATCTGCTTCCTATCAAACCACAGGTTGTCTTTCGTGGAGCATCGTCACTCAAAGACAAAATAGCCCCCAATATTCTAAATCCGCCCAGCATGGAGTCTAGATTTCTATAGGACCTTACGGGCTACTACAAATGTGGCAGGTGCCAAGTTTGTAGCCTTAATGTTCGTAGCTCAAGGAGAACCACTAACTTTAGTTCCTCTTGTACCTCCAAGGATTATCCCATCAAACCTTTTATCACGTGTAGTACCAAGGGGGTGGTCTACATGTTGCAGTGCCCGTGTGGTCTGCAATATGTGGGTAGGACGAAGCGCCCTCTACAGGTACGCTTAAATGAACACATAAACAACATCAGGTTGGGATATACCAAACATTCTGTGTCAAAACACTACCTACTAGTCCACAGTATGGACCCTAAGAATACCATCTTCTTAGGTATTGACAAATTCAATCCTCACTGGAGAGGCAGCCATCTTGTGAGAACCATCTCCAAATTAGAAATGTCATGGGTCCATAAACTAAAATGTTACACCCCATTTGGCCTCAACATAGAGGTGGATGTGAACTGTTTCATAGCCAACTCTTGATAAATAGGTTTCCAACCACTGATCATTTCCTGGTGTATTTTTATAACACCAGAGTAGGAAGGTGAGGTCTATTTTATTTTTATTATGTATAATTTTTGTGTAAATCATAAATACATGTGTCATGTATGTATAGGATTATATATGGATGACACGTTAATTGTTTTCTTATATTCATTTATAGTACCTTGATGTGCGAGCAGATTCGATATGAGCCTTAACTATGTTTAGACAAGATATGCTGTACTTGCCCCTAAATGGGGTAGTGCCGTTTTGCATCTTCCCTTTTTAGTTCCTTTAGTTTTAGTTAAAATTATTATTGCATAAAATCCCGGTGGTGTGATATCCTTTTAATGTCTGACCTCGTAAGGGAACTTATTGCATTTATTATCATTAGCTATCCATTCTTTCCAGTATCTAAGATGGCGGGCGTGTGGCCCTGTGTGATTGATATCGAGGCTGCACGTCACATAGTTGGTATTTATGTATTTTTTGTGCAAACTACAAATATATGTTTTATTTATGTATAGTAACAAATATGGATGACATGTTAATTGTTTGTATTCCATTTGTAATGTATGGACGTGGGGGCTGAGCACACTGGATGTGAGCTCTAACCATGTCTGGAAGAGATACGCTATGCTTGCCATCATTAGGGGAGTGCTGTTGTGTGTTTTACATCTTCCCTTTAAATTAGCAATAACTATTACCATTGTTGATATTGACTCTTGCGATTCTAGTGGTATGATGTTATTAAGAAATAACGTCTGCCTTGGTGAGGGAATCTCTTTCTGTTACCAACAATAGAAATCATAAGGGGTCTTTTTCCAGTACCTAAGATGGCAGGCGGGCGGCCTGATGTGTCTGACATCGAGGCTGCGCGTCACGCTCTGTGTACATATGTGGTGATTCAGCACGCCGCCTGTATCCCGTGAACACCTGGGAGATCCCCACTATGAACTTCTACTTCATAATTGAACTTTGAAACCGCACCTGATCCTGTGCATTCATTCTTTTCATTTATATGGACTAAATGTATTGTTTATTATCTTGTTGTTACACTGCTCAGTTATATTTGCAGTTTTTTAGCGCAATTTTGTTTTTTGTATACTTCTTGATTAGTGACCACAGAGAGAGCTCCTATGATGTTTTTCATCAGGAAACAGACAACCAGGAAGTGTCCAGAACAGAGAAGGATTACAGCAACATCATAGCAAAAACTAACAATGAGGACATGAAACCAGGACTGCAGTAAGGTAAAGGAAGCTATTTAGCTTAAAAAAAATCCTTTAGTGACCCTTTAAATGCAAAATAGTAATGTTTTTCGGGATTTTTAACTTAAAACATCCCTATGTATATCAAATACTGAGAATGTAAGCTGTCATAGATGATGTTTGGTGGTCAGGTTAAAGTACTGCAAAATATTGTCTGTTGTAAAATTGCTACAATGCTTTTCCACTAAAATTAAAGAAATTATTTTTCCTAAAGGGTCATACAAGTCTGAAAGCAGTTGAATCCCTATACGGTGTTAATCAGAAGTCACTTTATCTATGAAGATTCAAATTTTTATTAACTTTGATAAAACTCTCACTTTTATTTCTTGACTTTGAGAAACATTGTGATTGCTATAATATCTAATAAGTCATTAATATTGCTTTTTATTGTCATTTAATTCTTTTGGTTATGCTCCTAAGAAGTTGAAAATTCTAAAAGGCAATAGAGCCATTACTTTTTAGCACAGGCTTAAAAAGGAAATAAAAACTTAGTGGTTTAACTCTGTGAAATTAAACTCAAAGTTATCAGAAAGGTTAATAAAGTATGATAATGCAATAAGAGATTAGTAGTGATTTTAAGCTCATATTCATGCTATCAATCAAATCTATAGCAGTCTGGAAAACAAAAGTGTTACAAAGGTACTTCAGTTTTAATTAGCTGTAGAATATGTTATTGCTTTCCTTAATTGTATTAGTTTGCAAGTGCAGGGTAGAAGATAAAATGACATTTAAATATGTATTTAAAGGGGTTGTAAAGGTAAAAAATGTTTTCCCTAAATAGCTTCCTTTACCTTAGTGCAGCCCTCCTTTACTTACCTCATCCTTCCATTTTACTTTTAAATGTCCTTATTTCTTCTTAGAAATCCTCACTTTCTGTTCTTCTGTATGTAACTCTACACAGTAATGCAAGGCTTTCTCCCTGGTGTGCAGAAAGCCTCTTGAGGGGGGAGGGGGCAAGCAGGAGAGTCAGGACGCCCACTAACACACAGCTCCTTTCTCTATCTGCAAAGTAGAGTGTGTCCTGACTTGCCTGCTAGTCCCCTCCCCCCTCAAGAGGCTTTCTCCACACCAGGTAAAAAGCCTTGCATTACTGTGTGTAGTTACAGACACAAGAACAGGAAGTAAGGATTTATCAGAAGAAATAAGGACATTTAAAAGCAGAATCGAAGGATGAGGTAAGTGAAGGAGGACTGCACTAAGATTTAGGGAAAAACATTACCTTTACAACCCCTTTAAATATAGATACAACAGTATTAGAACTTTATAAATCCATGCATGCATGACCCAATTTTTGTGAGCAATTAAATCAACTTGAGTATTACCTGTATGAATTGGGCCATATTAGGGTTAAAAAAAGCAAGTAATGATACGCATACAGCACATGAGAGTCAAAAGTGCATGCTATCATCTAAAAAGACTCTACAGCGTACTAAAAAATATCATAACAGAAATGTATAACAGAAATGTATATGATAATTTCACTGTCAGGCCGCGTACACACGATCAGTCCAACCCGATTAGAATGGTCCGACGGACCGTTTTCATCGGTTCACAGACTGATGGTCTGATGTGCGTACACACCAACAGTTCAAAAACCAATCGTGTCAGTACATGGTGATGTAAAAACACAACGACGTGCTGAAAAAAATAAAGTTCAAAGCTTCCAAGCATGCGTCGACTTGATTCTGAGCATGCACGGGTTTTTGGACCGATGCTTTTGCGTACTAACCATCAGTTTGGATCGATGGTCAGGCTTCCATCGGTCCGATTTTAAAGCAAGTTTTATAACTTTGGTCCGATGGACGACGGACAGATGGGCCGTACACACGGTCGGTTTGGACCGATGAAACTGGACTTAAGTCCATTTTTATCGGTTTGGACCGATCGTGTGTACGCGGCCTTAGTGTGTCCAAGTTTCAATGGGTTCAGAAATGCAGCAGTCATGGTGACAATGTACTAAAGTATCACCTCACAGTAAGCATAAATTAAGGTGAAGCACCAAACCCTCAAAGTAAATGTAGAGTTGACAACAAGCTGGAGGTCATGAGCAGATGGAGACAGACATACTATATAATCACAAATAAAGCAGGGTCGTAACCACAACATCAGTCAGCAGGGCAATGGAAATTTGGGGCAAGAGTATCAAAAAGCAGGGTACTAGCCATAGAATGCAGGAACAAGATACTGAAAGCCAGAATAGGGTAAAGGACACGCAAACACAAAAGCTCTTCTTTATTTGGCATAAGTTCTATAGGTACACCTGGGAAGTTATAAGCGAGAGGTATAATTTAAGCCATAACATTGCGGAGGTGCTCACCTGTGGAACAGGTGCATAGATATAGAAATAACACAAAATTCCGCTTTGTAAACATTAATACATCGTATATGCCAAACAGTGCAAGTACTTAAATATAAGTTGGTATTAGCCTCTTGTAGTCTTCTATATAGTTTGCATAACAAAGCACAAATAAGGGGTGGGAAAAGAAGCACAAAGAGCCAGGTAGGTGTGTTGAAGTGCAAGAATCAAGCTAATATTGAGGGGCAGCAGAGTGATAGAGAGACACATCAGTGTGCTACGTTGTCTTTCACTGTCCAGTCACAGGGTGAGGGTACATAATACACAATATAGTCAATAGTATTGGGACACCTGCATTTAGACGCACGTGAACTTTAATGACATACCAATCTTAGTCCATAGGGTTCAATATTGAGTTGGCTCACCCTTTGCAGCTATAACAGCTTCAACTCTTGGGAAGGCTGTCCCAAGGTTTAATGGTGCATATGAGACTGGACAAAATCATCTTGTCTAATGTCTATTGTATTTACGTATTAGTGAATGTTTGACCATTCTTCCAAAAGCACATTTATCAGGTCAGGCACTGATGATGGACAAAAAGGCCTGGCTCACAGTCTCTGCTCGAATTCACCCTAAGAACTAAGAATGGGTTGAAGTTCATGTGCGTGTAAAGGCAGGCATCCCGATAATTTTGAAAAATGTGTGTATATGAAAGTGAGACTGGACAAAATCATTAACCACCCCCATTTCACCTCCTCTTGTCTAATGTCTATTGTATTTAAGTAATAGTATACGTATATCAATAGTATAATAACTTGGATACCGGTGAAGCACTGCTGTATTTGGTGACAGGGTGAAGTGGAAGCACCATGATATAAAGTAAAACATTTTGTTTAATATTGGAGTTAAATCTAGCCAATGAAGACAGAGGCCCAGATTCACGTACATCTGCGCATTATTGGACCGGCGTAGCGCACCGCCTTTACGTTAGACTTGCGCAATTTTGCTGTGTAATCACCCTATTCTCGTAGCTTTTGCGCAGGAAATTGCGCATACGTAACGTTTTTCCAGAGGCGTAAGGAGGAGTAATACAAATTGGGAAAGAACGTGGGCATGTTACATTGAAATGAGCCGTGACCCCATGCAAATGAAGGGCTGGCCGGCTCGCGCATGCGCGCTTGAAGGAGACCATGGTCAGCTCCGCTGTGCGCATGCTCACAACTCGGGAGCGGCGCAATCAGTGAAATTGGAAATGGACTAGGGCAACTTTGTGAACTACGCAGACAGCATAAATAGACAGACACAAATGCACTTCCTTTGCAAAAGTACATCCCTTTGTATCCCTCCCTCTACAGCAAGGTGCTTTTGTTTGTTTGTGACGTGTCTTTGAGATATTTGGGGACTGTTTTGAAGAGTGATTTTTGTCTTTTATGTGTTTTCTTTGTTGTTATTTTGTTTAAATTATATTTTTGCTGGGCATTTTTTTTTTTTGCTCGTCATTTATTTAATTTTTTTGATTCTGTTTGTGTATGATTTTGGAATGTGGGGGTGATATTCCTGCGGGAAAAGGGGTGTCACCCTCATTTGTGGTGGAGAAGTGATCCCCAGGTCTGTGTGAATGGTGTATGAATGTACAGTGACATAATTGGAGCCGTGGCGTGGCGTTGCAGCTCACAAGTCCTGCATGGTGGACTGGTGCCAATCCAATGTGATGACGATGTGGTGTGTGTGTGCTAGGGACCACAGTGGTGTGCATGCATGCATTCTCATTGTGCCATGATTAATCTGTGTGTTTAACGTGCAAAGATGCATAATGTGAGCTGGCATGAGATGGGGTCATGAGATGGGGTACCAGTGCATATGCAGAGTCACCTTGAAGGGAAAAGACAGGAGGATGTTAGTCATGCATGTGCCACTTGTGAGGTGTGCATCACGGGAGGGGATAGTCATGCCTGCCACCCATGTCACTCACCAACCAGCCAGCTGTCCCCATACATGTTCTGTTCGAAATCTGTGGGGATGGGGCTCTGATTGTATATGTAGCTGTCATGGGTGTCATGGGTGGTGCCATGTGTTGGGCTGCTGATGTCCTCCTGCAAGGTTGTGGTAATTCCAGGATGGCATGAGGGGTGAATCTGAAGATGCGAGACACCTCAGAATCACTCATGCCAAAGATGTCTATGCGTGTGTGATATATCAAGTGAAGAGTGAGGGGCTTGTATCAGATAAGAATATTGTATTAGATTAGATTAAATTGTAAATTTTATATAAGCAAATAAAAAAAAAAAAAAACATCTCCCGTGCCCTCCTTAGTGCCATCCTCCGTGCCCTCCTCCTTCTCTGTTCATCTAAAGTCAGTAGTATAGCTATGTGCGACGATGCCCCTGGCATGTTGGCATACAGATTGTTGAGCAACACGTGTGACTGCTGAACTCCTCACTAACAGTGTTGCTTTATCTGACAAGTAGACTTTTTTTCTTTTTTTAGACCAGCTTTTATCAGCTCTAATTTTAGACAGGACATTTTGCTGTTGCGCACACTGCGTCGCCTGCGCTGCCCCAACGTTGTTTTGTGGATCCCTGTAAGTCCCTCATTAGCATATTTGACTAGCAAATCAATGGTGTGTCTATCGCACTTTTGCGCGGACGGATGCGCCAGTCTAACGAAATTATGCGGGACAAAAAAAAGTAGATTTTTTGCGTATCTCGTTCTGGGGGTGCCACCCAACGAAACGCACGCGCACATTTAGACTTACGCACGCGCATCTCCTGTTGCGCAGGCGTAATCGCTCTGTGAATCTGGGCCAGAGAGCAAAATAAAACTAGACAGAAATTCAGACTCTTGGAATTAACAGTTTTCCAGCATACTTCGAGTGAATTTTTGCAATAGATGTGCAATGTGAGATGGAGCCATGCAAAGCAGAAGAAGGGCTTGCATAGAACAATCATGGCAGCCTTCATGAACATATACAGTTACACATTATATATTTATATAATTAAAACCTTTTTACAATTAAACTACAGCATGTAGAAATCTATAACTCTATGTTTTTACCTGTTTGCTGTACAGCTTTCTCACCTTACTTCAACTTCTGAGGTTTTACCATAAAAGAAGAGAATGAACATCTATTCTTTGTTTTCAAAAAAGTTTATTAGTAACAAAAAGAAATACCATGTATAGCAGTACACAAAACCACAGGACATCACATGCCCTAGAGCAACTAAATTGAAAACTTACAATAATGAGAGTTTATTTATATCAGGATAAATACAAGAGAGCCTGCGGGTCAATGACTAAGTGAGGGAGTAAACTTAACCTGGTCCGCAATAAGGGACAGTACAGAACCATAACAGAGAAATCAGAGAAAAGATTTCAAACAATATAAAGGGGAGAGGGAGGGAGAAAAAAAAGGGGGGGGGGGGTTTGAAAAGATGTGTAAACATTAGGTGAGTTCTGAAGTCTAAATATGAACCAAGGATGATATTTGGCGTCAAACACGGGAATGGAATCGTGCAAAGTGTGATATATTTTCTCAGATAACATAATTTGATCCACTCTTGTTATAATCAGCGCAAATGGAACCAAGTCAGTCTTCCAACGCAAGGCAACCTTCCACTGTACTGCTAAACAAATCGAATGGATCAGTTTCATAAGGGGTCTGGGAGTGTCTGGTAAACTTTCAAATAGGAGGCAATGAGTGTGTGTCAGAGCCATGCGCCCACCCGCCAATTTATCAATCAGCTCCAAAGTCTCAGTTCAGGTGGGCTGCAATTTATCACATTCCCAAAATAAATGAAAATAGGAGCCTGGGAGGTTACAGCACCTAAAGCAAAAGGGGGACACCTGTGGGTACATCCCACTGAGACGCACAGGGGTGAAATACCAGCAGGTCAACAATTTTATTGCTGTTTCCATAATCGTGAGGGAGAGAGTGCATTTTCGCATATTGAGCCAGCCTGATGTCCAGTCCAATGTATTGGCTGCAAGATTGAGCTCATGTTCCCATTGGGATCTGTACTTGAGTATGGGGGACTCGAGGGCAGATACCAAAGAACTGTAAATTCCTGAAATAAGACCTCTTTGGCAAGGGGCTGTGTTACATATACCTTCAAAGAAGGTGGAGGGGCCTGAGGAGGGACATTCATAATGTGTCTGGAAAAAGTGCCTAAATTGGAGGTAGCGATAAAACTCACCTGCCAAGATACCATGTTTCATTTGCATGTTAGTAAATGACTCAAACCTACGTATAAAATCTGCTAAGTTAGTCAGGCCCAGGTCCACCCAGATCTGTAATGCGGGCAAATCGCAAATCCCCCAAAAACGAGGCACCCAGAGGGGCCTGTGAGATGAGGTGAAACTTCACTTTATAACTGTCCCAGAGTCCTATGCCCGCAGCAACTATAAGGTTTTTGGAGCGTAAGATAGATATAGACGGGTTAGAAGAGCACATAGGCATAGGTCCAGGGAGATAGAAGGGGGCAATTGAGTCCCGTTCAAACCTAACCCATGGAACCCTGGGGATTACAGATATTCCCATTGAGCTTCTTGGGAAAACCTGCTGGACAAGTAGTACAATCATAATTGAGGGGCCCCCGACACCACCCCGTTTGGAGGTTTGGTAAAGGATAGCTTTAGCAAATCTAGGGGGCCTGGCTTTCCATATAAATTTGTTAAATAGGGTCTAGATCCTGAGAACGTAAAACTTTGATAGCCTGATTGGAAGGGATCTGAACAAATATAATAACTTTGGGAGACTGGTCATCTTAAGGGCGGTTACCCTACCCAAGAAGGAGATGTGAAGTGGGGCCCAAAGTTTAAGCAATTGTTTAATTTCAGAAACCATTGGGGGGTAATTAGCCTCAAACAATTTACGGTAGTCTCCGGTCAGATTGATCCCAAGATACGGGAGGGATTGGTCAGCCCAGGAGAACCTGAAGGAATGTCTGAAGTGGAGTAACCTACAGGGAGGGCCATGGACTTTAATACGTTAACCGAGAGGCCTGAAACCTCTGCGAACCTGGACAAAGTGCGAAAAAGATTAGGTAAAGTGAAATAAGGGTTGGTGATAAACATTAAAACATCATCTGTGTACATGCAGAATTTGTAATCAATAGGCCCCTTACAATATCCAGAGATAACAGGGTCCCGCAAGAGTGCGATAGCCAGGAGTTCTAAAGCTAAGGCGAAGATAAGTGGCGAGAGTGGGCACCCTGCCCTGTACTCCTACCCAAACTAAAAAATTCAAAACTACATGCCGGGATTTTAATCCGAGTCCTGGGATCCTTATATAAAGCCTAAAAGGCCCTAAAAAAATCCCCATTAAATCCCATATGTAGTAACAGAGTGGACACATAGCTCCAAGACATACTATCAAATGCCTTTTGAATATCAAGGCTCAGCAGAAATAATTTCTTGGAAAACAGGTTAGCATCCTGAATTATGTCAGCAGCTAGACGTATATAATCAGTAATTAATCTATGGGGGGTGAATCCCGCCTGATTTAGGGATATAAGTGAGGAGATAACACCAGCCAAACGGTCAGCAAGAATCCTGCTGAAAATGTTCAGGTCATTGTTAATGACCGAAATCGGCCTAAAATTCTGAGGAAGAGTGTGATTTTTATTCAGCTTAGGGATGAGGGACATATTTGCCAAAAGCATTTCTCCAGGAAAAGAACCTCCTTGCATTACCGAATTGAAGAGCTGAACCAGTCTGCCAGACAAAGAAGGTGCAAATTTTTTATAATAAATCGAAGAGAAGCCGTCTGGACCAGGGGTCGAGCCAAACTTCAAGGATTTAATCACATTCAGAACTTTTGTTTGAGAGATAGGGGAGTTCAGTCTCTCTACCTGGGAAGGGGAAAAGGCGGGAATTGGAATAGAGTCAAACCAAGCCATATCGTTCCCAGAGGGAACCGACTGCGATGGTGCCAAAAGGGTAGAATAAAATGTGACGTCACCAGACCCGAGTCGCCAATTTGTATACATGAGGGGGTCTCGCAAACCGGCTCAGCCTTCTAGCTAACATGGTGGAGGGGGAGCTACCATGCAGTAAAAATTTTGCCTTAGCCCACCTAAGGGCCTTTTCTGATTTGGCAGTGAGTAACACGTCCAGCTCTAGACGTTTCTGATCAATTGCTCTCCTCGTGAACTCCTGGGTAAGCAAGGATTTATTTTTATACAGTTTGTCTAAATCAGTTGTAAGTTCAAGAATCTTCTGCCTGTTCAGTTTATTATGAGCTGAAGCGATTCCAATCAATTTGCCCCGCAAGACCGCCTTATGGGCAGTCCAGACTACCACAATGGGGGTTTCAGGTAAGGCATTAAGTTCAAAGTATTGGTCAATGGATTGCAACACCTCAGACTCAACCGCCGTATCCGAAAGAAGCACCTCATTCAATCGCCATGTGAAAGGTGCGGGGGCCAGCCCGATGAATTGCATCTCAAAGGCGGCAATCTGGTGGCCCGACCAGACAAAGGGATGAATGGTTGCTGTATTGGAATTGGCTAGGATAATCGGGGAGACAAAAATGTAATCCAGCCTGGCATAGCTGTTTTGAGGGTGGGAGAAAAAGGTGAATTCCTAAGCCCCAATATTATGTGTCCTCCAGGAGTCCACCAGTTGGCAGTCCCGCAACTCATGGGTAGGGGATTTAGGGAAGGTCCTAGATGTGGTAGCAACCAAACATCTGTCAAGCGTGGGGTTAACTACCATGTTAAAATCACCACCGACAATTATGTGTGGAGAGTGGTAGGACGGCAAGTTGCTCAAAAAAGGATGCAAAGAACGAGGCAGGGGGGGGGGGGGGGTCATTGAGTGCATATATACTAGCAATAGTTAGCTCTCTATTATTCAGAATACCTTTTACAATGACAAATCTGCTGTCTTAATCTCTATACACTTTCCTAACCTCCATAGGAAGGGATGAGTGTAGGAAAATAGCGTCACCCCTGCTTTTTGAGGTGTGAAGCATATAAAAAGATTGAGGAAAATTCCTATGAAAAAATTTGGGGTGAGAGGCTTGGGAAAAATGCGTTTCTTGAATCAGGAGAATTTTTGCATTAAAATGTTTGTATAGAGCGAATGCTTTTCTCCTCTTGACTGGGGAGTTAAATCCTCTCATATTGTGAGATATGCAGCTAATCACCATTGATGCAGGGGATGCAGGAATTTTAACTGACTATTAATCATAAGGGAGCATGAAAATGAGAATCCTCTGCAATCCCAGCAGTACCTGACAATTACAGCAGGGGTCGCCTCCATGACCTTGAAATTAGCCTCAGCAAAATCAAACTCAGTCAGCCAGAACATGCAATAATCTATCCAAGAAAAATTGACTACAACATACGTGGACAAGAAGATAGCAATGCATAAAATATGAGAGAACCGACTCAATTTTTTTTAAAGAAACAGACCAGTAAAAAAAAACATAAATAATAACAGGGAAATGTTAACTGGATCAGGTAGTAAGGAACAACCTAACAAAAGAAGCAACCAAAAGAGACCTCTAGGTCTCATGCCCAGCCATGATGCCAACCCAGCTCTAACCACAGGGAGGATGTCGGAGCAGGGGAGCTTGTAGTGTGAAATAGTCATTAGCCAAACATAAAAAAAAAGCCCACGGGCGAAGTCAAGCTGTGGCTGGGAGGGGAGGTCATGCAGCGGCCCAAACAGGTGTACCCTGAGGTCCAAGGGCTAAACAATTGAAAAGTATGTGGAGCCGTCTTCAAACAGGGACAGGGACAGATCCAAGCCGTTAGTCTATTCCCATACCTCTGATGTCATACCTGATCCTTCTACGGTCACGACGGGGAGGAGGTGTGCGCCAGAGGGGAGATGGTCTGGGAGTTGAAGGTGGGAGGCGGACAGCTTCAGCATCCAGGAGGCCCAATTTCACGAGGATATCTTGTCCTTCCAGGAGCGTAGTGGCCACGTATGTAGTGCCATTATGTGGAATCACCAACTTAAACGGGAAACCCCATCTATAACGAATGAGTGCTGCCTGGACAGCTGTAGTAATCTCCTTCAAGCCTTGACGTCTATCCATCGTGGCCGGGGAGATCTCCGGATGAATTTGTATGACATTGTCATCTAAAGTGATACGTTGTTTGTTTCTTGCTGCCCGCAGAATGTCTTATTTGGTTAGGAAATTCTTCATACAGAGAACTACGTCCCTAGGAGGCTTGTCTGCAGGCGGTTTTGGCCTGAGCGCCCTGTGGATCCTATCGCAGGTAAAGGCCGCAGAATCGCAGTCCGGGAGAAGAGACTTAAAGAGCCGGATGACTGTTGGGATCAAGTCAGTCTCTGATTCCGGGATACCTTGCAGACGCAAATTATTGCATCTGTTCCGGTTATCAAGGTCCTCGACCTGGGCTTGGATCTGGGAGAAGGCTGATGCTAGATTCTCATGCTCCCGACTGAGGTCATTGTAGGCCAGGATGAGCTCATCGTGATTCGTCTCTAACCTGTTGGTCCTCGTGCCCAGGGCTGCAATCTCCTGGGACAAAGTATGAGAGGTCTTGTGCAGCTCTGTCTGAAATTTGTCAGCCAGCCTGGTATACATGGCCTCCAGACTGGAATCCAGATCCGCTTTAGAGAGCAGGCAATCACTGTTATGGTCCTCAGAGGCATCGGGAACCAAAGGCGGAGAAGGGATAGGATCAGTGGAGAGGGCTGTTAACTCCGTTAGCGGCGCCATCTTGAGCCATGCCGTACAGTTCTCTAGTGCGAAGGAGGAAGTGTGTAAGAGACTTCTGAGCCGTGCACCACCTTTAAGGGGCTCGAGGGGTGTTAAAATAGCAGATAAATCAGAAGATTATAGCCCTCTATGAGCCGTTATCAGCCCTGATAGAGCTAGTGTCTCAGGCGTCCATCCTGCTCGGTGACGCGCATGCGCCCTTGAACATCTATTCTTGTCTGCTCCATCCAGCACTAGCTTGTGGAGGAAGTCAGTGGACCCAGAACATCATTGCAATATCATCCATTATAACAGCATTTTGCAGGCAGTATCGCTATACAATTTGATTTACTAAAGGCAAATCAATTGTGTACTTTGCAAATGCAGTTGCACTGTAAGAGAACTGTTACCTTTCGTCCGAGGCGCTCTCTTAAGGAAGTGCCCTGACCCCAGACCCTTGCTGACTGGTCTTCAGCTTTTACCTGATACTGAACCTTGCTGTGATCCTACTTGTCTTCTGTTGCTAAACCTGGCTTGCCCTGACCCTGTTCCTGAACTCTGCTTATACTCTGACTCCCGGTTTCCGATCCTGGCTACCCATCTGACACTGCTTCCGTCTGCTGCTTGGTACCTCGCTGCCCACTTACCACTTGACCCGGCTATCTGTATGACCCTGCATCTGCTTCCTGTGTTGCGCCTTGGCAACTTCCGAGTGTCTGCGACTTTGGTCCTGCCACTCTCTGCGGCGACTTTCTGCTGCAAGTCTTCGAAGTACTACACTTCATCTGACGTCCAGTGTCACTGCTCAATTCAAAGCCCCTAGGGGTACCTTTTCTCTTTCCAAGTTCAATCAGGGGTGTGCAGCACCTTCATCCACAGTCGGTATCGCTTTTCCTTTGCAAACAAATTCTCTCAGCTAACCTCCTGTTCAATCCTGAATGTGGTTTTGCTCCGGGGTGGACACGCAAGCCACATAAGTGACCTTGCTCCTATCCTTTGATGGCAGCAACCTGATGTTTAATTCCCTAGGATTATGACCTGGGGAGGGCTTAGAGCTATTTTTAATGGTGAGTGTGCTCTGCCAAACCATGATGTCGGCTGATTACCTAACTAAATACTCGATCATAACACATGTAACACTACCCCGGAGGAGCTACTGGTTTGTTTTGGGTCTACGCTCTGGTGGTCAACCCCTGAAGTTGGCTCAAAACCCTACCTCGGCACAACTGGTATAATGGGAATTGTGGACCCCAATGAATCGTTGGAGGGCACAATATCCCGTCATATCCCGTCACACTACAGAAAATTATGTAAATTAATGGAAAAGCCCTGTACACACAATCAGATATCTGATGGAATCTAATCCGATGGATTTTTTCATCGGATATCCGATGAAGCTGACTTTCATCAGTCTTGCCAATTGTGTCCAACGCGGTGACGTAAAATACTACGACGTGCTGAGAAAAAAAGAAAGAGAAAAAAAGTTCAATGCTTCGGAGCATGCGTCGACTTGATTCTGACCATGCATTGATTTTTGACCGATGGATTTCCCCACAGACGATCGTTTTTTTAACCATTAGAAACATTTAAAACAGGTTCTATTTTTTTTCACGGATGGGTAAAAAACCGATGGGGCCCCCACGCGATCGGTCCGTCCGATGAAAGCGGTCCATCGGTCCATTTTCATCAGACAAACCGATCGTGTGTACAGGGCTTTACCTTGAGTTGAATGGATCCTGCAGTATGACAGATAAACTGTACACAGATTTCAGCTTAACCAAAGTGACACTTTACTTGTTAGGATAAAGCAAATAAACAAGGGTAAAATAGTGATGAACTGCTCGCAGAGCCCTGCAGAGTCAGAAACAGTAACAACAAATCGGTGTAAGTTAAACTACAATGTCTATACAAACCTGTGCAAGCACACAGCAAGGGGATTCCCTCAATAAGGCATCCACATTGAAGCACCCCCTTGCCAAGCCTCACCCAGCTCTCTCTATCAACAATACTGCACAGTATAATAAAACCAGTTACTCAATTAGAGAATATGAAATGGATATACATAATCTGCGATAACTAAATAGGCAGTTTTTAAGAGGTATACCTAACTAACGTGGTTCCGTTGATAAGTCCAAACCTTGGTTAAAATTATTCGTGCAGAGTCCGTGCACTGATACATAGGCATGCGTTGGCGCGCAAGGGGTAATTTGTAATCCAATGTGGCAATAAATAAACTGGCAAAAGAGCCCCAAATAGTGGAATCACGCTGGCCAATGTGGACGGTCCATCGTCCAACAACACAGTCAGTAGGTCTTCGGCAGGTGCCCGTCTCACCCAACCAGTTCAGGTCAGTTCATTACATTAATATTTTATACTGTACGAATTCATAAGTAACACTTTTGTACTCTTTATTGTGAAACAATTGAATAAAAAATTATTGAAACCAAACAATACTGCAAATCAGCTGTACTTATAAAGAGCACTGAATCCACACATAGGGCCAGATCCACAAAGGAATTACGCCGGCGTATCTACAGAAAACATGATACGCCGGACTTACGCTAAGATACGACTGGTGTAAGTTTTTTACACCATCGTATCTTAGATGCATATTTACACTGGACGCTAGGGGCGCTTCCATCTATTTCCAGCGTAAAATATGCAAATGAGCAAGTTACGCTCATTCCCGAATGTACGAGCGGCCGGCGCATTCCCTTTACGTCGTTTGCGTAAGCGTATCTCCGGCGTAAAGATAAAGCTGCTATAGTAAGGCACAGCCAATGTTATTAGTATGGACGTCGGGACAGCGTCGTATTGGACGTCGTTTACGTCGTTTGCGAATGCCGATCCAGAATGGGCCTGGGCGTAAGTTACGTGCACGTCGTTTTCATTGACTATTTGCGTTGTGATTTTATGCATGGGCAGTTAAAAAAAGCGTTGTTTGCGTCGGGTCATTAATAATTAGAACAAAACATGCACCCCCTAGTAAATTTGAATTAATCCGCGTTACATCCGCGTATGCCGCCCCATTTCCGCTACGCCGCCGTAAGTTACATCAGCATTTCTTTGAGGATAAGGATACGCCGCTGTGACTTACAGCGGCGTAGTGTAAATGGGTCACGCCGCGCCGGCGGCTAAGGTATGTGGATCTTGTAACGGAGATGAACCGTGACAACCAGAGACTTTGGAAGGATGAGAGATACTCTTGTGCCAGCGGCACTAATAACTCCTGGGTCTAAGTCCACCCTGTGCCCTTTTGGGTCTAGGGTGGCTAATAAAATCATACTTCATGTATTACATGAGATGGGACATTATTGATACTTCATATTGCAGGATACTGAGATATTAAGGTGTTCCTACTTGACATCTGCTTTTAAAATGCTAAGATGTGGATTGAAGGGAAATTCATTGTGTGATTGTATTTGTTTGATTTCTATTGATAAAGGAATGTGATAGATCTCGTCGGTATCGGTGCCGAAATGTCTAGCTACTGATAATTAGATAATTAGCTCATCTGAATGTCATTAGCAAAGGAATGTGTGGGTGGAGAGTTCATTGTTTCTGTGATTAACTTTAAATGCTATACTGGATATACAGTATAAGCAAGCTAAGATACCAATAAAGTATTCATTCATTTTGAAACCAGAGAGAACGCAGCTTGTGTCTCGTCTTTATTCTGGGAAATGGAATGGGTCGGTTCTGCCGGATTGTGGAGTGTCGGAAGCTGTCGTGGGTGGATGGAAGGTCATAAACGGTGGTGACCTTTACAGATCTGGCCCACAGAGCACACAACATACATGTCAGCTGCAGAGGAATAATGGGGTCTATACTTCAGTGTTCATAAGGAGGAGGGGGTCATCTGCAAATAACTCTCTACTATCCAGGTAAAACAAGATTCTGTTAAATGTGCTTGCAGTGTGGATCACACTGCATAATCACTACTTTGAGTAATATACCAACTACGGGAGAGAAATTTCTGAGTACCCATTGTCTGTGTGCAAAGGATGGATACCCTTTTTCATCCAGTTAAAACTGGGTCTTTGGAACTTTCGTGAACCATAGAAGATGAAGCAGCTGTGACCGATATCCACTTTAGACCACGGGAGCATGTCTATGAAAGCCAGTTGGTCTTGTGGCAAAATGGGCATCAAACAAACAAGAAGTGCACCTGATATAATGGCCTCCAATGAAAAATGAGACACACTGGAGTTAATTTATTAAAACTGGAGAGTGTAAAATCTGGTGCAGCTGTGCATGGTAGTCAATCATCTTCTAACTACAGCTTGCTCAATTAGGCTTTGACACAAAAAAAACTAGAAGTCGATTGGTTTCTATGCAGAGCGGAACCAGTTTTAGTAAATCAAACCCACAGTGTGGAAGGGAGAGAGAGAACATTAAAGAGCAGCATGTTTTTTACACCAAGCCCCATTAGCAAGCAGATGAAACAAAAACAGACTAGAGTTCTGCTTTAAAGAGGAAGTAAACCCTCTTAAAAAAAATGCAGAAAAAAAACCCTGCAAGAAAAAGGGGGTTTACTTCCTCTTTAAAGCAAGACATTTAACCACTTAAGACCCGGACCAAAATGCAGGTAAAGGACCAGGCCACTTTTTGCGATTCGGCACTGTGTCACTTTAACTGACAATTGTGCGGTCGTGCGACGTGGCTCCCAAACTTTATTTTGGTGGTATTTGATCACCTCTGCAGTTTTTATTTTTTTGCGCTATAAACAAAAATAGAGCGATAATTTTGAAAACAATTCAATATTTTTTACTTTTTGCTATAATAAATATCCCCAAAAATATATAAAAAAACGTATTTTTTTTCCTCAGTTTAGGCCGATACGTATTCTTCTACCGATTTTTGGTTAAAAAAAATCACAATAAGCGTTTATCGATTGGTTTGCACAAAATGTATAGCGTTTACAAAATAGGGGATAGTTTAATTGCATTTGTATAATTGTACAGGTACGTGATTGTGCCCAGCCGTGTCATTTTGCCGACATATATCGGCGTTAGCTCATTATGTATTACTTACCTGAGATTATGTATTACTTACCTGAAGCCCATGCAGCGGGGCTCGTTCCTCCCCTCCATCGCAGGCATCTTGATCCAAGTGTCTTCCTCGTATCGCAGCTCCGGTGCTGTGATTGGCCGGAGCCGCGATGACGTCACTCCCACGCGGGTGCCGCCACTAACGGCATGATCGCCATTAGTAATGGCACGCTCAGTGCACCTGCGCGCCATTGTCTACGGTGCATGCGCCGTAGACATCGGTGCATGTCTTTTGGAAATATCTCCTAAACCGTGTAGGTTTAGGAGATATTTCTTGCACCTACAGGTAAGCCTTAATCTAGTGGTCTGTAATAGAGATGTAGAGAACGGTTCGCCCGCGAACTATTCGCGGCGATTTCGGCATGTTCGCGTTCGCCGCCGCGGGCGAACATATGCGATGTTCGACCCGCCCCCTATTAATTAACATTGAGCAAACTTTGACCCTCTACCTCACAGTCAGCAGACATATTTCAGCTGATAAGTTAGTCTTTTCTCGTAAGACATCAACGACACGACAGACAAGTTGCATTCGTCTTAGATGTATGTTTACTTCAGAATACACTGTAGTACAGAGGATCACTCCTTGCATAAGGATAGTGATACTGATTACAAAATGTTACAGGCTTTTATAGAAAAGGCTAACATGGAAGTCTATGGAGGGCGCAAGCCCAAATTTCAGATTACACAATATTACACAATACACATACATGTCATTATTTATTATTTCGATAACTTTACATCTGGTCATCGTGACCTAACTAGGGCGTTATGTGAAAGGTTGTTTTGACAACCAGAGACAAGGGAAAAGAGAGATTACATGCTGGGAATAATTATCAAGTAATTATAAGGGAAGGGGCTTTCCAACAAAACAATCTTTTCCGAGAATTCTTATAAAAATATTGGCTGAACATTTCATGTGAAATAAGGGAAAAACAAGGCTCCAACAACAAGTTGCAACACCAAAAGAATTCAGAAACATTGAATCATTTTAGTAGAAAAACATCTTCATACTAGGGGAACTCTACATCAGAAGATATAGCAATACATGATTATACAGGGATATACATATACAGATATAGGTATATATATATATTCCTATCTTCTCAGTCCCTCCTGTGTTTAGAATTCTTTGGTGCATGCTTCTTATGCTCCAGCAGGGTTTTCAGGGTCAGATGGCAGAGCCTCGGGGTCCACAGGCGAAACCACAGGGATCCGGGTTACCATCTCATGAACTGTTTTGACACGGGACCTTGAGGGCTCAAAAGAACCAGCATTAATACAGACTTCACAGCATGCGCCACAAGCATGGGTGGTCATTTTCATGCAACATTTACATAACATAGGTGCACATTTGATTATAAGGATTATAAGTACAATAATTCCAACAACATAAAGAATACCATGCAGAATACCAGAAAACCATCCTCCAATACCGGAAAACCAGTTGAGTGGATTGATCCAGGAAAGCCAGCTTTCCCAGCTACCATCGATCCAAGCGGTTTCCGTATGCTCTTTGTGAAAGTTAACCTTTAATTGCTGTACTTTCTCTATATGTGAAATGATGGCATCTTCAGCCCTAGTATCATTCCGGATATAGTTGCAGCAAGCAGTTCCAACATATTCCTGCTTGACTAGCCGTGAGGTAATCCAACACCAGCCGGTGTTGTAAGACCTCTTTCTTTATCATTTTTAGTTCTGTGGCCATAGCTATAAAGTTTCGATCATACAAAGCAGTAACATTGTCAATCAGGTCTGCTAAATCAATGATGAAACTGAAAGCTTTCTTTATGCAGCATCTATTCACCCACGGTATTGAAAACAATGGCTTAATCTCTCTATCGTGTGATTCAATATCAGTATCTTCTGTGTTTGGGCCTGGATACAATGGGGTAGGAAAGGGAGCTAGCTCTATCTCGGAATTTTCATTCTGGTTAGGGTCACTATCTCCTTCCCCCCCCCCTTCCTGGGTAGCCTGAGCAACTAGATCCCTTTTTATGAAGTGTATTGGGATCTTATTCAACTGTGTGGTCTTAAATTCATTATCACTCATATACCAGGTGGCGGGAGTGCTGACGGTGTGTGTGTTCATGTAATTCTTTGTATCGGTCAGTGCTCCAGACAACATCCTTACCATCAAACCAATACCTAATGTCAGCTTTGTCCATACAATTGGAGTTTCCAAGTGATTTAGTGGTGCTCTGGGATCCTTGTTCCTGGTTTGGAGGTGAGTAGGCTCAGGTAAAGTTAATACAAGCCACAGGTGTCCTCATCGGAGCATTTGTATAAAGCAAAAGTGAAAAAGTTCTGTCAATCATGTTTTTGCTTACATTACCAAAATGTGCACTGTCTTCTATTTCAACCAAAGTGCTGGGTATGCCCAACAAGGGTATAGTCTTATGTGAAATAGGGGCATGTGTGCATATCCAACAGTTAGAAATGTTCAGTCTTTTGGCAGCTTGTAAGTGCATAGAAACAAAAGAGTTATGGAATGGCTCAGCCATTTTGTCATGGTAGCCATTGTAGGTATCTCTTCTTGCTCTTTGGTCAGGGGCAGAAATGGTTCCAAGCTGTAACAACTTCTCCATTATAGTGGCATTCAATAGAACAGTATCATGTATCTTACCCGCCTCCTTCTGATGTGTCCACTCGTATGTCATGACAGTGATCCACACCAATGCTCCTCCACAGAGGATGACACACCAGAGCTTCACATCCGGTTTAGGTCCTAGAAGATTCATCCTGTTCTCTTCTTGCTCATGCCCGAGTAAGTGGTGGAGACCTAGAAGGCAAAGGTACAGAATAATTCTTGCCAGCGTCACCCTGGCTGTCTTTTGGAACTACTGTTCTACAATGGGAACCGTGCACCCAGTATTTATAATCTTTCAACTTTACAGCGGTTGGGGATACCAGAATGATCTGGAAAGGTCCTTTCCACTTAGGGGACAGAGTGGTCCTAGGAGTGTGATTCTTGATATACACCCAATCTCCTGAGTTTAGTCCATGAGTTGCTTCACTTGTGTCCACCGGTTGTCCTGCTTTGGCTCTGGAAAAGGTATCAGAAAACACATTTGCCAATTTGTGCACATATTCAATCATGGCATCTTGACCATTACCTAGAGTCACTGTTTCAGGATGTACCAATGTGGCAGGAAGTCTTTTAGGTGGACGTCCAAACAAAATGTCAAAAGGTGACAACCCATGTTTCTCTTTGGGGGTAGTCCTAATAGTTGCTAGGGCTATTGGCAAGGCCTCCACCCATGAGCTTTCCCCATTAGCTGTTATCTTAGCTAAGTATCTTTTGATTGTTTGATTTGTGCGTTCCACCATTCCACTAGCTTGCGGCCTATAGGGGGTATGTAGTTGTTGTTTTATCCCTAAAATATCTACCACCTCGGCCATAAGTTTATTGTCAAAGTGGGTACCTCTATCTGATGAGAATATAGCTCCTATCCCGAATCTGGGGATCAACTCTCTCGTAAGGCACTTTACAACTGTTTTGGCATCATTCCTCACCGTTGGGTAAGCTTCTACCCAACCCGAGAACTGATCCACACACACTAGCAAATACTTGAAACGACCACAAGGAGACATATCTGAGAAGTCTATTTGCACAATTTGAAACGGCTCCTCAGTATGTGGAATATGCTTCATTGGAGTGGGCACTGGTCTTCCGACATTATGCATTTGACATATTGCACATTCATTAATTTGTTTAGCAGCATATGCATGAAATCCAGGTGCCCACCATTGTTGGTCACCGCTCGACACATCCCTCCTGTTGACACATGGCAAGGCCCATGGCTCAAAGCAAATAGAGAAGGAAAAAGAGTCGGAGGAGCGACCAACTTATCTTTCATCCTCCACAGGCCATCGTCACCACGAAGTGCTCCCTTTTTAGACCAGGAGCCCCTGTGGGGAGAATTCTCCTGCAGGGTTGAAAGGACAACTGGGTCTACCTGGAGATCCATTACTTGGAAAGTAGGTAAAAGTTGAGTAGGCGGCTGATAAGAATAGATAGTTTCTTTTGCATATTTATCAGCCAAGGCGTTTCCTGTGAAAACGCAGTCATCAGACCCTGTATGGGCTTTACACTTAATTACCGCAACCTGCAGGGGTAGTTGAACAGCGGCCAACAAGCGAATGATAAGACTTTTGTGCTGTATTGGTGTTCCCGCTGCTGTCAAGTACCCTCGCTCCTGCCATAGCTGAGCAAAGCTATGCAGAACGTCTATAGCATATGCCGAATCACTGTATATATTCACTGTATCACCTTCAGCTAATTCCAAAGCCACACAGAGAGCTGTGAGCTCCGCTGCCTGTGCAGATCTGGAATCCACAAGTACGTCAGCTTTCAGTAGGCTGCCCTCACCGTTAACCACTGCACACGCAGCTAGTGTGAGACCATCCGACCTCCAGATAGAGGACCCATCTACAAAGAGGTCTGCACATGGAGGCAGGCCTGAGATGGGCTCATCTCGCAAGTCAGGTCTGGGTTTAGTTACCTCTTCAATGGAGTTAACACAATCATGGGAAGAATACTCATATTCCTCAACATCCTCGCTGTCTTCCTCTGGCAAAAATGTGACCGGATTTTAAGTTTGACAGCGTTGGATTTTGAGGTTTGAGGCAGATAACAGGACCAAGTGGTAATGAGTTATCCTTTGTACAGAAAAATGTTTCGTGTAGGCACTATTCAACATAGCCTCCAAGTCATGGGGGCACATCAAATACAAAGTGTTACCTAACACAATGTCAGTAGTTTTTTCTACCAGCAGGGCAGCCACTGCTACTGACTTCAAGCAGCCTGGCAAGCCTCTTGCCACACTGTCCAGTGGGTAGCTGTAGTACCCCACCGGGCGATGTCGGGCACAAAAATGCTGTGTCAAAACACCATTTGCATGTCCGTTGACCTCGGTGCAAAACAAGTAGTAATCCTTGCTATAGTCAGGTAAACCTAAGCTAGGTACAGTCAGCAAAGAACTTTTTATTAGCTTGAAAGCTTCCTGAACTGTCGGGGTCAATTCTTCCGTTGTGAATTTGTAATTTCTTTTGTTGTGTCCTTTTAGCAATTCCTGTAATGGACCCACAACTGTAGAGTGCTGGGGCAAAAACTGCCTACAATATCCTACCAATCCCAGGAAGGCTCGTAGTTGCTTTAAGGTTTTGGGCATTTGTTGTTTGGCAATTACCTTCTTACGCTTATCTGTAAGGTGTTTGATTCCTGGAGAAATACAATGGCCCAAATACTGGACCCTTGTCTTTACCCATTGAACCTTTGCAGCATCCACCTTCTGACCAATCCTGGCCAGAAAGTTCATCAGGGAAACTAAATCCTCTGTGCAAGCCTGTGCGTTCGGAGAAGCTAGCAAGAGATCGTCAACATACTGGACCAAGATTGATTCTCCGGACGGCTGCCATTCATCCAGCTTATCTTTCAACTCTTGAGAAAAGCAGCTGGGGGAATCATGATACCCCATTGGCAACCGAGTCCAAGTAAGCTGTCTTTTCTCAAACGTGAAGGCCAATAACCACTGATCTTCTGGATGGATGGGTACACTGAAAAATGCTGAGGCAAGATCAATTACAGTAAAGTGTGTAGCAGTAGGAGGTATAGTGGCCAAAATTGTTAAAGGATTTGGTACTACTGGTACTGATGGTATAATTACCTTGTTTACCGCTCGGAGATCGTGTACTAATCTCTAGCGGCATCTGTCTTCTCCCTGCTTAATTGGCTTTGGTACTGGGTAAATGGGAGTATTAGCTTGGCTTCTACAAGGGGTTAAGACTCCCTCCTGTAGTAACTCCTCTATGACCGGTCTAATCCCTTCAACTGAATCTGGGGATAAGGGATATTGAGGTAATCTAGCATGAAGAGGAGATCCACAGCTTCTTCACTCATTGGGTTTGGTATATCAATAATAGTTTTACTAGGGGACAAGGCTATGGTAACTCCCATTTTTGAAAGTAAATCCCGGCCTAATAGATTACAGGGGGAATTTGGAGACAATACAAAAGAATGCTCTGTCGAATGTTCACCAATCATTACTGGTAAATTCTTAGTCACCTCTGCGGTAATAACATTATTACTCACACCCACCAGGGAAACTCTTTCCCCGGAGAGTGGCAGGTTAGAGTCATGAACATTCAACAGGCTCCTCGCCGCCCCCCCGTATCTTACGAGACACGGGAGGGCGATACCATTTACATTTACCTCGATCATTGGTTCACAAGTAGAATCCATTTCAATTACAGCCAGAGCAGCATAAACATTTAACAAATCTTCAGTATTATCCCCACATTCCACCTCATCCTAGCGTCTCCTACAATCCCTTGCCAGGTGGCCTCCCATGCCGCAGCATACCCTCCCTAGTAGACCCTCCCACCTGTAGGGCAGCATCCATTTTACGTTCATTCTGCTGCTGGATTCTTAGTGAGAGGAGGGATAGTTTCTCTGCTGCCGATTGCATAGGGACAGTGTTAGCTAGGGCTCCTGAAATCCATTCCTGGAAGATTTATCTGATCTCTGCTGTTATAACAGCACTCCCAAGTCTCAAACAGCCCTTGTTAGGGCTAATGAATCAGCAATCATTTTTTTTTTAAATCAGTGCTGCGAGACTGTAATATCTTTTAGTCAGATAGATAGAGCAGCCAGCTTAGTTAGTTAATCTTACAGTGTGTAGAGAATATATATACATCTTAACAGTTGTACATATATTTATACACTGTATAGTTTAGTTAGATTAGAGGTGTGGGTTGCTGTGCTATGTAAAGGGGTACAGTGTTGCAAGCTGCTGTGTAATATACAGGGATCCAGTGGTGCAGGGTGCTGTGTAATATAAAGGGATCCAGTGGTGCAGGGTGCTGTGTAATATACAGGGATCCAGTGGTGCAGGGTGCTATTTAAAGGGGCCCAGAGCTGTGGGGTGCTGTGTTAGTTAAAGGGGTACAGTGTTGCAAGCTGCTCTGTCTTCCAGTACTCCAGTTCTGAAAGAATCATCCAATCTCTGCTCCTTGTTAGGGCTAATGAATCAGCAATCATTTTTTTTAACTGCAATAGAGAATAGCAGTTAGTTTTCTGCAGGTGTTTTTTTGTCAGGCCTATAGCTTCTACTCTGCCAGCCTCTGCCAGTGTCACCAGTGCCACTCAGATCTGGTGGCACAGTACATTACATTTAAATAAAAAACACAATTTTAACTGCAATATAGAATAGCAGTTAGTTTTCTGCAAGTATTTTTTTGTCAGGCCTATAGCTTCTACTCTGCCAGCCTCTGCCAGTGTCACCAGTGCCACTCAGATCTGGTGGCACAGTACATTACATTTAAATGAAAACACACAATTTCGAATACAATAGAGAATAGCAGTTGTCTGTGAGTGTTTTTTTTGTCAGGCCTATAGCGTCTACTCTGCCAGTGTCACCAGTGCCACTCAGATCTGGTGGCACAGTACATTACATTTAAATGAAAACACACAATTTTGAATGCAATAGAGAATAACAGTTAGTTGTCTGTGAGTGTTTTTTTTGTCAGACCTATAGCGTCTACTCTGCCAGCCTCTGCCAGTGTCACCAGTGCCACTCAGATCTGGTGTCAATTGTCAAAGTACCTTGCACGCATAGTACAACTAAACTAATATAAAAAAAATGACAGGCAGAGGCAGGCCACCCCGCAGGGGCCGTCGTGGTCGTGGTGCGGGGATTCCCTTTGGCCCTAGAATATTACCTAGTGTTCAGAGGCCACGTACCCTAAACTCGAAAAGTTCTGAGGACATAGTTGACTGGCTAACACAGGACACCCAATCTACTACAGCTTACGCTGGGAACCTTGACACACCATCCTCCTCCAGCTCAGCTTCGGGCACCTCTCAAGTTACCACTCGCCCGCCTGCTGCCACCATCAACACTAGCATCACAGCTGCTTTACTTGATCTGTCAGAGGAGTTATTTACACATGATTTGGAAGAAATGAGTGATACGCAACAATTATTGCCAAGGGATGTAGATAAATGGGATATGTCTTAGTCAGGCAGCATTACAAACATGGACGTATGGTGTGATGATGATGATGATGTTGTACCCGCTGCTGCTTCCTTTGCTGAGTTGTCAGATACAAGTGAATCAGTTGATGATGATGGACTGTTTGCGGTTGTTGGCGCTGCGTTAAACGGGGAGTTTGGTCTGTCACTGTGAACCCTAACCTTGTCTGTAACCCTAACCCTAACCTATCTACCCTACCCTAACCCTATCTGTAACCCTAACCCTATCTGTAACCCTAACTCTAACCCTAACCCTATCTGTAACCCTAACCCTAACTCTAACCCTAACCCTAACTCTAACCCTAACCCTAACCCTTACAGTGCCTGATAGATACAACATCAAACGTGATGTTTTAAAGCACGTTATTCCAAACAATTTAGGGATGTTAGGTGATTTATGCCCTTTATGGATTAAAAACGGACTCTGCGACAACTACGTAATTTTCCATGGGAGTTTTGCCATGGATCCCCCTCCGGCATGCCACAGTCCAGGTGTTAGTCCCCTTGAAACAACTTTTCCATCACTTCGGTGGCCAGAAAGAGTCCCTGTGTGTTTTAAAATTCGCCTGCCCATTGAAGTCTATGGCGGTTCGCGAACATTTGCGGAAGTTCGCGTTCGCAGTTCGCGAACGGGAAAATTTAGGTTTGCGACATCACTAGTCTGTAAGGGTTTACTACCACTTTAACACATATTGAAAAAGATAAATTACATCAAGCTGATGTATTTTATATCTATATGGAACGTGTATTATCTATATCTAACAATTATTTTTTATCCCACTGACATCCAGACTTACAAACTCTTTGTAAAGATGAAACATATTGGTTATTTTTCCCCATCTTTTTATAAAGTGAATGTTTTATTAATAACCTTTTTTCACACTTCATAACAGTTTTCCTAATAATCTAACAGGAACTTTAACTGTTCTGGGAGTTGGACTAATGAGGCGACTGCTCAGAATGCATGCAAGTACTTCTCTATATACAGTAATTAGGTCAAGTTTGCTGCTGAGAAGCAATGTCTCCTCTTCAAGCATTAGTGATTCATATACATGCCAACATGAATCACTTCACTTGCTGCATACCGAAATGTAAGTAAGCCTTCAAGTACTAAAGTGTGTTAGTATTAATATGGTGAATAACAATGCATTTAGAGTATAGTTACAGTCAGATAAATCTAACATCATAAGATGAGTTTGCTTTGAACCGAATAGGCAGATTACAAAAAAATTGTAAAGCTAAAATACTTTGCTGGTTTTGAGTAATATTGTTACCCTTTATGCTCTTTGATATAGTTTCTCAAACAATTTGTGTCCTGGACCCTAAAGGAAAATGAGTTACGTGCAGATTTTGGACATTGTTATTTTGTAAACCTGCCGATATATAACACTTGATTATTAAAGGTGATCGCCATAAAGATAAATATCCCTAGTGAATTATTGTGCATTAATGCAGTTTCAGCTAACAGCATTTAACATCAAAATGCTTTCAGATTACTATATTCTGAAAAAAAGGGGATTTCTTAATGGTTAATACTGGCTACTTCCCATTTTCTTCATAAATACATTTCATCCACTCTCATATACTTACTTATTGATGTAAAGAACAACATGCACAGTAAAGCTGGGTACACTCACTGTTTACTGTTTACCACTACAGTAAAACCTTGGTTTGCGAGCATAATTTGTTCCAGAAACATGCTTGTAATCCAAAGCACTTGTATATCAAAGCATTTTTTTACAGGGTATAAAAGAGAACCTCTAAGGCCTCGTACACGCGACTGTTTTCCTTGACAGAATCCATCAAGAAACTTGGTGGCAGAGCTTTTTTGCGGAGGAAAACGGTCGTGTGTATGTTTTTCGTCGATAAAACTGTCATGGAACTCGACGAGAAAAAAAGAGAACAAGTTCTCTTTTTCCTCGTCGGGAGTCTTAATTTCCTCGTCGTGTTTCTCGTTGGGCTGGTTTACAATGAGAAACACGTTTGTGTGAACCCGCGCATGCTCAGAATAAAGTATGTGACGGGAGCGCACCTTCGGTAAAAGTAACGTTCGTAATGGAGATAGCACATTCATCACGCTGTAACAGACTGAAAAGCGCGAATCGTCTCTCACCAAACTTTTACTTAACACGCGGTAACACGAGATTAGCAAAAGCAGCCCCAAGGGTGGCGCCAATGGAATCGAACTTCCCCTTTATAGTGCCGTTGTACGTGTTGAACGTCACCGCGTTTGAGAACGACAAGATTTTGTCTTGACAGTGTGTACGCAAAGAAAGCTTGTCAAGATTCTCGACAAGTCTAACAAGGAACTCGTCGAGGAAAACTATGTTTCATTTATGTCGAGTTCCTCGGTCGTGTAGCCTCAGTGAACTGTAGCAATATGTTGCTAAATGTTGTACCTTCATTTAATGTAACCATATTGCTACACTTAGAGGCTCCTCTTCTTTTTTATACTCAGTTGTGACATGACGCTGCTCTAATATCAAGATATCGCTTGTATATCAAGGCAAAATGTTTGTCTTGCAAAAACGCTCTCAAACCAAGGTTTTACTGTATTTTGATGGCTAAATCCAGAAAGTCCACCTCAACCTTACTATATCTAACATTAAACTGTACATTCTAATCTAGACTGTCCAGCTGGGCTATGAATTTCTGTAAAGATTCTTCCATACTCACCTACACAAACAGACAGTCATCCTTCCTATAAGGTGAGGTGAACTTTCTGGATGTAGTCATCAAAAGAGTTGATGGGAAAAGTCAAAACACAGATATACCACAAATAGTCTGACGTCAATGGGTTTGTCCCTGCAGAAAGTTGTCACCATCATCCGTGGATAGAGGATATCCCTAAGGCCGCGTACACACGACCAAATGAATCTGTTCAAATCGGTCGGACAGACCGATTTGAACAGATTTGTCTGCTGGCTGTTTTGGTTTGATCGCTGTACACACGATCAAACCAAAATCCCCGCCAGCAGACAGTGCGGTGACGTGGCGATGACGTTGACGCCGCCACGTCACCGCACCAGGAACTAAACTGATACATGCTGCTGGAGAGTACCAGAAAAAAATAGAAAAAAGAAAGCCTAAAAAAGCAAACTATTACAGCCATCACATCTACCAATTGGTAAGCTGCAATATAATAAATGTTTGCTTTTGGGTTTATTACTGCTTTAACCAGTACTGCCCATTAAGCAGTGGATTAATGGATCTGGTTTACATCTGGTATATAAATAAGGGATAGAAGTTGTCTTTTTACCCCTGATAAGGAAGATATCTGGACCTTTGAAATGCTTTGGGTTAGGGTGGGGGCCAGGTTTCTGTGGAAGGAAGTGACCATAACCTGTTGGATTCTGTATGAGAGTGCTGCCACCCAATTGGATGTTACCAGGGAGAGTTAATCCCCTTCTGAATGGATGGGTAGACTGTACACTTGTGGGTAGAATTTTTGATGCGAATAACGCTCTTTTATATTTGCACTGCACAAGGAGAAGTGCACAAAGACAGTGTAAGCCCCATGCACGCAGCTGCACCAGATTTTGCACTCTCAAGTTTTAGTAAATCAACCCCTCTATGCTTTGGAGAGGCAGGTCAGTGCAAGACTGGAGGAAGCAACACTGGAGAAAGGCTGACAGTAAAGTGCACACTGTGTGGCTAAAACATAGTTGCTTTATTGATTAAAAGGTTACTCACGCGTAGGTGGTCAAAGACTCCTCCGTCGTGGTTCGGTAGGCTGTACTCAGTCAAAATGACTATTCTACCTAAGGTGTTGTATTTGTTTAGAACCCTTCCGATTGCAATTGTGAGTGCTGACCTAAAAAGATTTCAGGCTAACCTGTTGAATTTCATTTGGGATAATAAGAGGCCCAGGGTGAACAGGCGGACGTTACCTAAATTGGGAGGGGGGTTGGGTGTGCCTGATCTCCTTAAGTATTATCATGCAGCCCAATTGGCTCATTTGACCCGCTTCCATTCAGCCCGGCCCAGCCGCTCTGGATGGAATTGGAGTCCTCTCTGTGTCCGGACACGGAGATTTCTCATTTGATGTGGCTTAGGGGGAAGGATAGACCACCCATAATGTGTCCGTCTCTGTCATTCTCCCTCAGCTTGTGGGATCGACTAGCGGCTAAACATAATTTTAAATCTCCGCATGCGCCTCTGGCGCCACTGTTTCATAACCCTCTGTTTACCGGGTCTCCGTCCCCAGAATTTTCTTGGTGGATCAATAAAGGGCTGCTGAGGATAGCGGATTTTTGTGACCATAGAGGTGTCTTAACAAAACCGGTTCTGCAAGAGAAATATACAATTCCTAACTCTGAGCTTTTTCATTATACCCAAATAGCCCATTTTTTAGCTTCACTGAACCGGGCATCTGCCATTACAGCTCGTACTGCCATGGAGAACTTTTGTAGGACCTTTGACAAACAGGGGGGTCTTATATCGCAGATTTACGGTCTCCTATCCTCCAGCTCTCAGAAGTTAGATTATATGTTGAAGTGGGAACAGGATACAGGAGAGTCTTTGGATCTGGCTGGCTGGTGTATGCTCTCACAAAATGCCTCTAAATCCTATATCAATACCTCTTTGATAGAGGCGAATTATAAAGTGTTGCTGAGGTGGTACATGGTCCCTGTGCGAGTGGCAACCTTCATGCCTGGGGCGTCCCCACGGTGCTTTAGGGGCTGTACTGCGGATGGTACTAAGTACCATGTCTGGTGGTCGTGTCCGAGGGTGAGGCGATTTTGGATACGCACTTACAATTTTATATATTCCCTGTCCCGTCAACCTTCGTAAGTCGCCGCTGAATGCATTGCTGGGACGCCCAGTTGATGGAGCATCGAAATACACAAAAAAGCTGATAGCCTATATATTTGTGGCGGCCAGGATCTCTATAGCGAGGTCCTGGAGGTCCCCCACCGTTCCTTTCCATTTGCTAAAGAACAAATTGTCCTGGATAATGGTGAATGAGAGGTTGTCTGCTATTCTAGCGGATAAGATTAAGGGGTTTCATAGAATTTGGGACCCATGGATCAATTACCTTACGACCACATGACCAATGAGTTTGTTATGGGAGGGGATTCCCCCCCCCCTGATTGGAGTGCTCCCCTCTCTCCCCCCTTCTTTCTCTTCCTTCTTTCTAGTTTCTTCTTCCCTCTTACTTCATCTTTCAGGGTACTAACTGTTTTAAGACATTTTGACTTGGTCCCCTCCTTTTATACATGGTCACTTCCCCTTTTTTTTTTTCTCTATTTTTTTTTTTATGTATCTTTTGCCTCTCTGTGAGGGAACGGTTCCTGAGACCAGGGGACCTCTCAGCTGAGAGCCCCTCTGGTGGTCCTGATCTAGTCCCTTTTGCTGACTAGTGACGGCTCTAGGACAGAGACCTAGGTGGATGTTTTCTGTCAATGTTACTATTGTGCCCTCAATGGATATTACTACTATGGGCCAGATTCAGGTAGATGAGAGCATCTTTGCTCTGGAGTAACGCTTCTCATTTACGTTACTCTGCCGAAATTGCGTAGGAAAATGCTGTTATTCATGAAGCACTTGCTCCTAAAGTTGCGGCAGCGCATCGCAAATGAGCCAGCGGAATTCAAATTGGGCGGGTACGGGGCGTGTAGTATTCAAACTAAGCGCGATCCCGCGGCGAACGTACTGCGCATGCGTTAAGTGTCAATGCATCCCAGTGCGCATGCTCCAAGTTCTGTCAGTGAACGTCAATGACGTCACGTCCCCATTCATGAATGTTTTACGCAAACGACGCGATTTTTTTTTTCCGATGCGATGACGACGGCTATACTTAACATAGGATACTCCACTAGGGGGCTGCTTTATCTTTACGTCGCGTATCGCTTCCGGAAACGTCGTAAAGTCACTGCGTCGCGCCCGAAAACGATCGTGAATTTCCGACTCCCGCTGATTAACATATTTTTCAGCGTTAATCAGCGGTAACGCCCCCGGCGCCATTTTTAAGTTGAAGTAAGGATGCGATGGCGAAATTCAATTACGCCGATCGCATCGGAACTCCAACCCGGCGTTTCTTGTTTTCTGATTATAGAAAAC
The DNA here is from genome assembly GCA_029574335.1 of Rana kukunoris. Taxonomy (NCBI): domain Eukaryota; kingdom Metazoa; phylum Chordata; class Amphibia; order Anura; family Ranidae; genus Rana; species Rana kukunoris. Next base: position 143,518,948 of record CM056049.1, on the reverse strand, counting down.
AAAAATGCCGGCTTAAAGTGACAGTTAGGCTGGCGGATCACTGGATACGCCAGCCTAACTCTTCATGAATCTGGCCCTATCTGTTACTTGGTTTTTAAGTGTGCAGACAGGATGTTCCTGTCTTATTGTCTTATTTTCCTTTTTGAAAATTCAATAAAAATATTGGAAAAGAAAAGGTTACTCACAAGTGCAGCACTGTTAACTAAGTGCTAAGGTAGATGACATATAGCAAAATCAAGATGGATAAGGTGTCTGCAGTTAAGTCACAGAGTCCTCTGGCATAGGTATAGTCCCTATGGGCGGGACATCCTCAGCGATTACAGAGGCTCATGCATCCACTTCATATATATAAGCCACCTTCATAATTGAGCATATCGAAACACGCCCTCTATTACGTGCGCTGTCCTCACGGCTAGGACGCATAGGGGGCATGGAAAGTATATGACCTCCCTACTGATCGTGTCCGCTGCCATAGTGACGACATGACGCTTGGTCACATGACCAAGAATACATGATGCCACGCCTACGGCCGGGACTCACAGGGGCGTAAAAAAAACATATCAGGCCAACCCACTCATACTGCGAATTGCCCAGGTGACAGGGATGCCCAAATAGACATGACTGATAGTCACATGATTGGTACACTAATCCAGCTCCCAGATAGGGACACCAGAGCCAGATAGGGCACAAAACAATGAGCGACCTTTACACAAGCACTGGGTAAATTCATAGAGAGGAGGCCCACAGGCTATACATAACCTAATACAGCCCTCAGAAAATCCACTCGCCTGCTTGCATATTGCGAGTGGATTTTGAGGGCTAGCAAGTGTGGGCTGCCTGGGGATGGGACGGGGGGGGGGGGAAGAACCACCAGCAGCCTGAGTTTGTAGGGGAAGGGAGAGTAGAGGAGAGCCACTGCCGCCTCTGCTGTCTGGTTTACACCCATCCCAGGATTGGACGGGTGATCTGTCTATCAAAGTACCCGGACAAGGGGGAGGGTCTGTATATGACGGTGAGTGGCGGGGAACACACAGCTATTGAAATGAAAGCTGTTATGTTTTTCCCCGTGTGCTGATAAACCAGACAGCAGCAGCTCTCCTCTCCTCTATCTTCCCCTACACAGTACACAGAGCTTTATTGGGGACACAGAGCTTCATGGGGGACACAGAGCTTCATGGAGGACACAGAGCTTCATGGAGGACACGGAGCTTCATGGAGGACACGGAGCTGCAATGGGGACACGGAGCTGCAATGGGGACACGGAGCTGCAATGGGGACACGGAGCTGCAATGGGGACACGGAGCTGCAATGGGGACACGGAGCTGCAATGGGGACAAGGAGCTGTATTGGGGACATGGAGCTGCATTGGGGACATGGAGCTGCATTGGGGACACAGGGCTGCATTGGGGACACAGGACTGCATTGGGGACACAGGGCTGCTCTGGCGGACACAGGGCTGCAATGGGGACACAGGAATGCACTGGCAGACACAGGGCTGCATTGGCGGACACAGGGCTGCATTGGCGGACACAGGGCTGCATTGGCGGACACAGGGCTGCAAAGGCTTGTCAAGAAAATTAACAAGCTTTCTTTGCGTACACACAGTCAAGACCAAATCTCCTCGTTCTCAAACGCCGTGGCATACAACACATACGGCGGAAGGGGAAGTTCCTTTTTACTGGCACAACCCTTGGGGCTGCTTTTTCTAATCTCATGTTACTGCGTGTTAAGTAAAAGTTTGGTAAGAGACGATTTGCACTTTTCAGTCTGTTAAAGTGTGACAAATGTCTTATCTCCATTACAAACGCTACATCTACTGAATGTGTACTCCCGTCTCATACATTATTCTGAGCATGCGAGGGCTTCTAAGCATACAGTACACACAAACATGTTTCTCGTAGAAAACCAGCCCTTCGAGGAACACGACGAGGAAATTGAGACTCCCGACGAGGAAATAGGGAACTTGTTCTCTTTTTTTCTCGTCGAGTTCCATGTCAGTTTTCTCGATGAAAAGCATACACATGACCGTTTTCCTCGGGAAAAAAGCTCTGCCACCAAGTTTCTTGATGGATTCTGTTGAGGAAAACGGTCGTGTGTATGAGGCCTAAGACCTGTTATCGTTTACAGGAGGTAGAAAAGGCAAATCAGGAAAGCGGTCTTTTTTGTGTCTAATAATGATTATTTCAGAAAGCCAGAGCTGTGTATTTTGCAGACTTCCTGTGGTATCTAAGATGAGCAATTAACTATCTTGGTTCTTATCTTGGGATTGCAGAATGGTTAGCCTTTATTTTCTGGAGATGAGAGATGAAAAAAATACTGAAATCCACAGGTATTGATCTATAAAAAAAATAAAAAAATCTTGGCATACATTGTGATACAATAGTTTAACATGTTTTATTGTATATGTACTGTATGTGTATATATATATATATATATATATATATATATATATACACACACACACACACATTTTATATATATATATATATATATATATATATATATATATATATATATATATATATATATCAAACATAACAAAACGTGTTGTCATTCATAATTCTCCAAAAGCTTTGGTGTCAAATAGTATTATTAATTATCAGGGCTTTTTTTCTGGGGGAACTTGGTGGAACTCAGTTCCACCACCTTTGGCTCAGACCCTTTGGTGCCCGCTCACCACAATCACTTGTGAACACAGAAGTCTGGTTTCTGTGTTTACAAGTGACTGCTTTGTAACCCCCTGAACTCTGCACACTGTATGTAATGCAATTCTGGTATTTAATGCCCCTTTAAGACCCTTCTACTGTTTGTGAAATCTGAACGGGTTGTGGTTGAGTTCCTGCACCTATTTTCTGAGAAAAAAAGCTCTGTTAATTATTATTGACATCAAAAGATATAGACCTGAAATGACAAAAAACAAGTCTCTTTAACCGGTGTAGGCTCAGAAAGCAAAGAAAAAGTTACAAAACACTGTGGTAAGATTTATCCCACCCCCTGTTTTCTGACTCATAAAAGCATCCACAACTCATTCAGTATTATTAGAGAAGATAGAATAAAGAAAAAAAGACATATATCAATAACAGAAGCAATAGCTGAAAATTTTCCATTTGATGTGTCAGGGATGATGCATATTCTCGTCAACAGCATGGGCTTCTGAGTAATGAAACAAATGTTGCATTATATATATATATATATATACACACACGCTATATTACCAGAAGTATTGGGGCACCTGCCTTTACACACACACATGAACTTTAATGGCATCCCAGTCTTGGTCCATAGGGTTTTATATTGACTTGGTCCACCATTTGCAGCTATCCACAAGGTTTAGGTGAGTGTCTATGGGAATGTTTGACCATTCTTCCAGAAGCACATTTGTGAGGTCAGGCACTGATGTGAACAGGAAGGCCTGGCTCACAGCCTCCACTCTAATTTATACAAAAGGTGTTCTATTGGGTTAAGTTCAGGACTCCTGTGCAGGCCAGTCAAGTTCCTCCACCCTAAACTGGCTCATCCGTGGCTTTCATAGACCTTGCTTCGTGCACTTGTGTGCTTTAACCGCTTAAGGACAGTCTACCGGCAATATACGTTAGCAGAGTGGCACGGCTGAGCCCAGACGTGGGTCGCGCATGCACTGCCGACAGAACGCTAGCAACCCGGTCATGAGCTCCGTGACCGCGCCCGTGGGACCCACGGACCTAATTGCTGCCGGTGTCCCACGATCGGGTCACAGAGCTGACTTGCTGGGAGTGTTCCCCTATCACAGACGAGGAGGAGGAGGAGGCGCGGCTTTTGAACACAGGATGGCTGCCGTCGGAGAATAATACAGGTACACAGGCATTACACGCTGGCGCTGCCTCTCTCTCCCACAGAGGAGGAGGCGCGGCTTTGTACACTGGATGGCCGCTGTCTGAGGAATGGATTATACACACATACAGGCATTACACGCTGCCTCTCTCTGGGGGACATGGCTGGGGGGAGATGGCTGCATTTGTGGGGGAGATGGCTGCATTTGTGGGGGACATGGCTGCATTTGTGGGGGACATGGCTGCATTTGTGGGGGAGATGGCTGCATTTGTGGGGGAGATGGCTGCATTTGAGGGGGACATGGCTGCAATATATGTGGGGGGACATGGCTGAATATATGTGGGGGGATATGGCTGAATATATGTGGGGGACATGGCTGAATATATGTGGGGGACATGGCTGAATATATGTGGGGGGACATGGCTGCAATATATGTGGGGGGACATGGCTGCAATATGGGGGGACATGGCTGCAATATATGGGGGGATGGCTGCAATATATGTGGGGGATGGCATATGTGGGGAGACATGGCTGCATATGGGGGGACATGTGGGACACATTTAAAAAAAGGGATTCGGTATCGGCGGGCTGAAAAAAAATACTTGTATGTAAAAAAGAGGGGGACAACCCTAGTATTTACATATACTGTGTATATATTGAATGTGATGGCTGTAGGTGATTATATACAGGGAGTGCAGAATATAGGCAAGTTGTATTTTTGGGATTAATTTTATTATTGAACAACAACATGTTCTCATGAACCAAAAAACTCATTAATATCAAAGCTGAATATTTTTGGAAGTAGTTTTTAGTTTGAATATAGCTGTGTGTGCAGGGACTATTACTGGCATAATTATTAGGCAACTTAACAAAAAACAAATATATACCCACAATTATTTATGGAAACCAATATAACATCTCAACATTCACAAATATACATTTCTGACATTCAAAAACAAAACAAAAACAATGACCAATATGCCACCTTTCTTTGGGGGGACATGATTCTGCTGTTCACCATCAATTGCGTGCAGCAGCAACCACATCCCAGACATGTGGGTACTGTTTTCCCTCCTTGTAAATCTCACATTTGATGATGGACCACAGGCTGGGGCAGATCAGGTGAACAAGGAGGCCATGTATGTTTTTCTTCTTTTTTTACCCTTTCTTGCCAGCCACGCTGGGGTACTTGGACCGTGTGATGCATTGTCCTGCATGAAAATATGTTTTTCTTGAAGGTGCAGACTTCTTCCTGTACTACTGGAGAGGGGTCTTCCATGGCTGCTGGGATAGCTTGACTCCATCCTCAACCCGAAAGGCCCCACAAGCTCATCTTTGGATACCAGCCCAAACCAGTACTCCACACCTTGCTGGCTCGGCAGCTCTCTGCCCTTTACCAATCCAGCCACGGGCCCATCCATCTGGCCCATCAAGACTCACATTTCAAAAAACCTTAGAAAAATATCGGTATTCTTGGCCCAGTCTTACGTTTCAGCTTGTGTGTCTTGTTCAGTGGTGGTCATCTTTCAGCCTTTCTTACCTTGGCCATGTCTCTGAGTATTGCACACCTTGTGCTTTTGGGCACTCCAGTGATGTTGCAGCTCTGAAATATGGCCAAACTGGTGGGTGGCACTGGCAGCTGCACGCTTGACTTTTCTCAGTTCATGGGCAGTTATTTTGCGCCTTGGTTTTTCCACACGCTTCTTGCGACCCTGTTGACTATTTTGAATGAAAGGCTTGATTGATCACGCTTCAGAGCTTTGCAATTTTAAGAGTGCTGCACCCTGCAAGATATCTCACTATTTTTGACTTTTCTGAACCTGGCAAGTCCTTCTTTTGACCCATTTTTCCAAAGGAAAGGAAGTTGCCTAATAATTATGCACACCTGATATAGGGTGTTGATGTCATTAGACCACACCCCTTCTCATTACAGAGATGCACATCACCCAATATGCTTAATTGGTAGTAGGCTTTCGAGCCTATACAGCTTGGAGTAAGACAACATGCATGAAGAGGATGATGTGGTCAAAATACTCATTTGCCTAATAATTCTGCACTCCCTGTAGCTATTGGCATAAGGTCTTTGTATATCAACCTTTTCAATCAGCAGCCTCTCCTATCATGGTAAAGGCCACAAACGAAAGCTTAAACATGGTACATATATAGGGCCAGATTCTCAGAGGCGTTACAACGGAGTATCTCAGATACCCCGTCGTATCGCCTTTTTTTTGTCCTCGTACCTATGCGCGTGATGCTTAGCATCACTTTTGCATAGATACGCTTCTACATCCGACAAGTGTAAAAGCATTACACTTTCGGATCGTAGGTGTAATGACAACTCCGGCCACTAGGTGGCCTTCACGTTGTTTTTTCATTTGCATATGCAAATGAGGCTAGTACGGCGATTCCCGAACGCTTTTACGCCGCCCCGTCGTCGCGTACGTCGTTTACGGACTCGTAAGGTTACCCCAGCTTCTAGGTGGAGTAACCTTACGAAGTTCCGTCGGATGCCGTCGGACGCCATGTTAAGTATGGCGTCGGGTCAGCGTCGGCTTTTTCCGTCGCTTACGTCGTTTTACTAACTCGTTCGCGAATAGGGACTTGCGTAAATGACGCTCACGTCGTTTTGACGTCGGTTTCAACGACGCTTCCCGACGTGAGCTGGAGCATGCGCACTGGGCTTTTTCCCCGGCCGGCGCATGCGCAGTTCGTTCGACGCGGGGGCGCGCTTAATTTAAATACAAGCCGCCCCATTTGAATTGCGCGGGTTTACGCTTGGCGATTTACGAGACGCCGACGAAAACTACGGAGCAAGTGCTTTGAGAATAAAGCACTTGCTCTAGTACGCAGCGGCGGCGTAGTGTAAATGGCTTACGCTACGCCGCCGAAAATATATGAGAATCTGGCCCAATGTTACATAGTTGGTAAGCAGGGACGGACTGACCATTCGGTCATTCAGGCACGGACTGAGGGCCCGTGCCGCTAGGGGGCCTGTGAGAGCATCTGCATCCGTATTCGGTAATACATACAACGCGCAGGTAATCATTCAGCAGGACGCGGCTGTGATAATACCTCTCACAGCGTGCTGCTCCTTGCCAGCTCCTCCTTCCCTCCCATCCACCCCAGGTGTTTGTAGATGACATCACCTAGGACGGATGAGAGGAGAGGAGGGGTCGGCGGGAGGCAGCGTGCTGTGAGAGGTATTCAGTGCTATTTTTGCTGCAGGCAGTGGGGTACCTATGAGGGGGGCGGCTGTCCGCCTCCGGGTGCCACACACCAGGTGCAATGCTCAGGTGATGGCTGTGTGACAGGGTGCTCGGGCCGGGTGCAGACTGTACAACTGCCCGGGTGACACGCCACCAGACAGGAGCAGGAAAAACACACTGGGCCAGATTCACGTACATCGGCGCATTTTTGGACCGGAGTAGTGCAACTCCTTTAAGTTAGACCGGCTTAATTTCGAGGCACAAGTGCCGTATCCTCGTAGTATTTTCGTCCAAATTTGCACCGGTGCAATGTAAATTCCGAGGCGTAAGGCGGTGTAATTCAAAGTGGGAAGGACGTGGGCGTGTTCCATTGAAATGAGCCCCATGCAAATGAAGGGCCGGCCAGACTGGGCATGTGCACATGAAGCAGACTATGGTCAGCACCTCTCTGAGCATGCTCACGGCGCAATCAGTTAGATAGGAACTAGGCCCGTCAGACTTAGTGAGCTATGCACAGTGCTTAAATAGACCGAGAGAAATGCCCTTCCATTGCAAAAGTACATCCAATTGTTTTCCCTTCCTACAGCAAGGTGTTTTTGGGTTTTTTTGTTAGTGTTTGTTGGTTTGTGACGTGTCTTTGAGATTTTTGGAGAGTGATTTGGAGAGTGTTTTTTGCCGAGTTTTTTTTTTTTTTTTGCTGTTTTTTTTTTTTTTATTTTGCTGTGTGTTGTGTTGCGGTGTGTTGGGCTGGTGATGTCCTCCTGCAGGGTTGTGGTTAATTCCAGGATGGCATGAGGGGTGAATCTGAAGATGCGATACACCTCAGAATCACTCATGCCAAAGATGAGTATGCGTGTGCGGTATATCCTCTCCCGTGCCCTCCTCCGTGCCCTCCTCCGTGCCCTCCTACTTCTGTGCTCATCTAAAGTCAGTAGTATAGCTATGAGCAAGGATGCCCCTGGCATGTTGGCAGGGCCGCCATCAGGAACTATAGGGCCCCTTACACAGCTTCAGGCATGGGCCCCCTGGAGCAGAGAACTGGGGGGGGGGGATGCTGCCACCTGAAATTGAGATACGGGGGGGGGGCTGCTGCAAATTGCAATTTTTTACAAAAAAAAAGAAGAAATAAAAAAAAATAGATATAAAAAAAGGGGGTAGCCATCCAGGGACCTCGGGGCCCTTTAATAAAAAATAAAATAAAAATATCTAAAAAAATGTTTTTTTTTTTAATCTAAAAATAAAATAAAAGAGGGGGTTGCCATCTGGGCCCCTTGGGAACTCCGGACCCCTAAAAAAAAACAAAAAAAAAAAACAAGTTTTTTTTAGGGGGTTCCCATCCGGGCCCCTTACAGGTGTAATGCCTGTACCCCCCTGATGGCAGCTCTGCATGTTGGCATATAGATTGTTGTCCTGCAAGTGTGGGTGCTCAGCTCGTCCCTAACGGTGTTGCTTTAGCTGGCATATAGACGGATTGGGCCAGATTCAGGTAGAGTTGCGCTGGAGTATTTCGCGTAACTGTGAAGATGCGCCGTCGTTTCTATGTGGCCGTACCCACCAACCTAGATGCGCCAGAAAACGGGCCATTTCCGACCGGCTTAACGTTCCGACGCCAGAGTATCGTCAGCGCATAGTTTCGCTTGGCGCATCAGTCGCGCCTATTGATTTCCCCTGCAAATATGCAAATGAGGGAGATTTCCCAATTCTCGCACGGATTAGCACCATACGCTGGCTACATGCGCCGCGCATATGTCGTCCGTCCGTCGCAAAGTTATTTCTACAAATGGCTGCTTTATCTTTACTCCAGACGGCCACAGGTCAGCAGGAGAGCAGCTCCAGCAGCAGCGCTACCGACGAAACTAGCAAGCTGAACAACCACACGTGCAAGGACAACACCTATGTGTGCCAACATGCCAGGGGCAATCGTGGTCCTAGAACTACTGATGGGTCCCCCGGAACGAAGGAGGCGGGCACGTGAGAGGATATACCGCACGCGCATGAGCCTCTTTGGCATGGGGGATGAGGAGGTGTATCGCCTCTTCAGATTCAGCCCAGATGCAATACTTGAACTAACCACAACCCTGCAGGAGGACATCACCAGCAAGACACAACGCTCACAAGCAGTGCAGCCACTGGTGAAGGTCCTGGCAACACTTCATTTCCTTGCAAGTGGATCATTCCAGCGTACAAGTGGAGTGGTGGCTGGGATGTCACAATCCTCCGTGAGCAGATGTGTGCACCAGGTTGTCCCTGCAATCCTCAGACGCATGTCCAACCAGTTCATCAGACCCACCACTGAGGAGCTGCGGCTGAAGGCAATGACAGATTTCTACAGCATTGCCAGATTCCCACGCACCATCGGGCCATTGATTGCACACATGTGGCCCTACAGCCCCCCAGTGCCACAGAGCACATATACCGCAATCGGAAGCATTGGCATTCCATCAACGTACAGGTGATAGCTGATGCCCAACGCCTCATATGGCACGTCCTTGCCAAACACCCCGGGTCCAGCCATGACAGCTTCATATACCGTCAGAGTCCCATCCCAGCAGAATTCAAGCAGAACATGTATGGGGACAGCTGGCTGGTTGGTGAGTGACATGGGTGGCAGGCATGACTATCCCCTCCCGTGATGCACATCAGAAGTGGCACATGCATGACTAACATCCTCCTGTCTTTTCCCTTACAGGTGACTCTGCATATGCACTGGGACCCCATCTCATGACTCCTTTCCGGAACCCCCAAACCAGAGGAGAGAGAAAATACAATGAAGCACACATCAAAACCCGTGCAGTGGTGGAGCAAACATTCGGGCTCCTGAAGTCCCGTTTCCGATGCCTGGATAAGTCCGGGGGGACCCTATTGTATTCCCCTACCTTTGTGTGTCAGATCATCGGTGCATGTTGCATTCTGCACAACTTTGCTATGAGAAAAGGCCTGCAGATTGACATACGTGATGACCTGACCCCCGACCCACACAGTCCCCACCTGCCAGAGGAGAACCAGTCTGCTGATGGAAGAGCAGTCAGGAGGGTCCTCGCCGTATGCATCTTTGGACACTAAACCAAAACATTAATCACACAGACAATGCATGCATGCACACCACTGATGTCCCTAGATCACACACACCACATGCACATCGCATTGGATTAGCCCAAGTCCAGCATGTAGGACTTGGGAGCAGCAACGCCAGCGTCAAGGCCCCAATGATGTCACTGTCCATTCATACACCTTTCACACGTCATTCATACAGCCGTGGGGTTAACTTCACCACCACGGCCGAGGGTGACACCCCTTACTGGCAGGAGTGCCACCCCCTCACATTCACACACCATTCACACTGCAACGTGTGCAGTATCAAAATATAAAAAACTCATAACCTGAGTATAAATCCAAATAAAATAAAAAACTCATAACCTGAGTATAAATCCAAATAAAATAAAAAACTCATAACCTGAGTATAAATCCAAATAAAATAAAAAACAAATCATCGGGGATGCCGGGGGCTCCTTCTTGCCGAACCTCTCTGGCTCCTCAGCTGCCTGGATGGAGTGGGTGGGGGTGGGGGGGGCATCTGGAGGTGGCTGATCCCCGGGTGGGACACTCCTGGCAGGTGTGGCCTGCATGCCCTCCAAGGCCCTGGCTATCCGGCTGAGGTATGTGTTGGTATGGGCCTGCATCCTGAGCTGACGGGTGACCTGATAATGCTGGGCCCGCTGACTCAGCCTCCCCTGGTCCCGGATGGCAGCACTGTTTCCCTGGATGGCAGCAGTATTTTCATGGACGGCTGCAGTGAGGTGCCTAATATCCCCCTGGACCTCCCCCAAACTGGTCACCACTGCAGCGCAGTTGCAACTCACATCCTGCACTGCGTTGCTTATCTGGGCAACAGAGCACAGGCTGTCAGCCACTCTGTCCAAGTGCCCAACTATGTCCCCCATTTGTTGGGTCTGTCTGGCGTGATCCCTCGCCAACTGGCCCTGGACAAGATCCGACACCCCCCTGGTCTTCTGGGTCGCCTTCCTGGGGCCAGAAGATGGTTGTCCCCGGGGGGATGGAGTCGCCCTTGAGGGGCTTCCAAGGATGGAGGAGGGGATGACAGATGGCCCTGGAGAAGGGGAGGAGTCCTCCAACAATAAGGAAAAGTCCTGCTCTGCCACAGCAGGATCCTCCACAACCACCTCGGCAGGTGTGGTGTGGGCACTCTCCTCCTCCACCTCGGTGTCTTCACCACCCAGGGGCTCGGGCACACGATGACGTTGGGGGGATGGGGTGGACTGGCCGCCGACAGATGATGGCCCAGCTCCGTCATCTGTGGATGACACAAAGCAGACACATGTTGGTGGTCCCACACACTTGGCACATGTACCCCCCCCCCACATGCAACACATCAAATAGGGGGTAAAAAACACTTACCTGTCCTGGAGCCTTCCTCCATGGAGTCATATCCAGGGACCCCCTCCACCTGCTCCCTCTCCAGGCAGCGGGCGACCACCTCCTCCTCTGTGGTCAGGCTGACCGGACATGGGGGACCACCACCTGTGCCACTCTCATGCCTCCTGATGGTGGCCACCTTGCCACGGACCTTGCGCCGCAGGTCGTTTACCTTTTTTTGGATGTCACCAGCAGTCCGGGTGGAGTACCCTAGCACATTCACCCTGCTGGCAATGGTGTCCAGGATGGCCTGCTTCCTCTCCCGGCTGGTCTTCCGACTTTTTTTGCCATGGAGGAAATGATTAAATGTCTCCATAGCGGAGATGATCACTGAGACCTCCTGGGCGTTAAAGTTGAGGTTCCTCCTCTCTCTGGGGGTAGCCATCACAGCACAAAAGTATCTTCCCTGGGGTGGGGGGAAACGGAAATACTTTTGCGCCGGAATGGCGTTTCCGCTAGCGCTTTTAAACGCACAACGGAACACATTGCGCGGACGTTTGCCGTGAAGTGGTGCCGACGGAAGTTGTGAGCATGCGCACAAGGGGGCGAGTGGAGCCTCACTCACTGCACATGCTCCGTGGATGATGCGCTGAACGTAAGCCTCTGCGCTGGGCTCCGGCCATCATTTACATATGATCACACCCACTTCCACTTGCGTCGGGTTACGCCGGCGCATTATCGTTACTCTGGCGCAAGTTTACGCGCAACTGCTATGTGAATAACAGTACTTGCGCCGAAAGTGTCGGCGGAGTAAAGTAAATGAGAAGCGTTACTCCGGAGTACAGAAACTCCCATCTACCTGAATCTGGCCCATTGTCTAATTTTAAACCTGCTTTTATATGGTCTAATTTTAGACTTTCCGTGCAGCTGATAAGCACATCGTGTAGACTACACCGCACAAACTTACTTTTGTGGATCGGCGTATCTCCCTCATTTGCATATTTGCATAGGAAATCAATGGTGTGGACGGTGTAAATGTGCACCTAGAGGGGTAGATTCATGTAGCACTTACGTCGGCGTTTTTAGAGATGCGCGGCGTAAGTGTTACTTTGCGTTGTCGGATCCATGCGCCGTACCTACTATACCAGATCCGCCTTCAAATAGGCTTCTTCTTTCCGGCGTAACTTTTTCACGCCGGCGTGGCTTTGGCGCATCTTTACGCGGGACAGATCAACCGTTCCCATGGATTATATATTCAAATATGCAAATGAGGGAAAACCGCGGATTCAGAAACGTACGTTTGTCCGGCGCAGGCGTTACCCGGTGAGCGTAACTGCAATTTCCTGCGGAAAGTTACCCCTCATAAAGCAGGGGTAACTTTGCACAGGAGTTGAACAGATCAGCTGGAGAGCAGCTAAAGCAACACTGTTACAGACGAATTGAGCAACAACACTTTCTGGACAACACATCTGTCTGCCAACATGCCAGGGGCAGCCGTGCTCATAGCCCTACTGCGTCGACGGGCACGTAGGAGGGCACGGGAGAGGATATTCCGCACTTGCATTGACGTCTTTGGCATGAGTGATTTGGAGGTGTTTCGCCAATTCAGATTCAGCCCTGAAGCCATCCTGGAATTAGCCACAACCCTGCAGGATGACATCACCAGCCAGACACACCGCTCACATGCAGTGCAGCCACTGGTCAAGGTCCTGGCAACACTCCATTTCCTTTCCAGTGGATCTTTTCAAAGAACAAGTGGAGTGGTGGCTGGGATGTCACAATCCACCATGAGTAGATGCGTGCACCAGGTTATCCCCGCAATCCTCAGACGCATGGCCAACCAAATCATCAAACTCACCACTGAGGAGCTGCGGCAGAAGGCAATGACAGATTTCTACAGAATTGCCAGATTCCCACGCACTGTGGGGGCCATTGATTGCACACATGTGGCACTACGGCCCCCCCGGGACACAGAGCACATATACTGCAATCGGAAGCACTGGCATTCCATCAATGTACAGGTGATAGTTGATGCCCAAGGCCTAATATGGCATGTCCGTGCCAAGGACCCCGGGGCCAGCCACGACAGCTACATATACCGTCAAAGCACCATCTCAACAGAATTTGAACAGAACGTGTAGGGGGGACAGCTGGCTGGTTGGTGAGTGACATGGGTGGCAGACATGACTGCCCCCCCCCCATGATGCACACATCACAAGGGGCACATGCACTACTAACATCCTCCTGTCTTTTCCTTACCAGGTGACGCGGCATATGCACTTGGACCCCATCTCATGACTCCATTCCGGGATCACCAAACCAGAGGAGAGGAAAGATACAATGAAGCACACATAAAAACCTGTGCAGTGGTGGAGCGCACCTTTGGCCTCCTGAAGTCACGTTTCCGATGCCTGGATAAGTCTGGGGGTACCCTGTTGTATTCCCCAAACTTTGTGTGCCAGATCATTGGGGCATGTTGCATTCTGCACAACTTTTCCGTGAGAAAGGGCCTGGAGATTGACTTACGTGATGACCTGACCCCCGAACCACACAGTCCCCCCCTGCCCGAGGATCCTCCGTCTGCTGAGGGAAGAGCAGTCAGGAGGGTCCTTGTGGTAGGCTACTTTTCACGTTAAACACACACATTAATCATGTCATAATGAGAATGCATGCATGCACACCACTGTGATCCCTATCACACACACCCCACATCCACATCAAATTGGATTAGACCAAAGTACACCACATGGGACTTGGGAGCAGCAACGCCACGCCACGGCTCCAATTATGTTGCTGTACATTCATACACCATTCACACGTGTCGTGGGGATAATTTCTCCCCAACGACTGAGGGTGACACCCCTTAATGACAGGAGTGTCACCCCCACACATTCACACAACATTCACACTGTAGCCTGCACTCCTCACCGTGTGCAGGTATATAAAAATAAATAAAACTCATAACCTGAGTATCAAACAAAAATTTTCAAAAATCAACGGCCCTGTCGTGGGCTCCGTCTTGTCCCTAGGCTCCTGGGGCGCAGTTGCCTGGGGCGAGCCTCAGGTGGGGGTGCTGAGGGGGCTGGTGGTTGAACCTCCCCCAGTCTCTCCCTGGCTGCCTGGCTGCCCTCCATTGCCACGGCTAGCCGGTGGAGGTAGGAATTGGTGGCAGCCTGCATCCGCAGCCGGCGGGTTGTATTGCTGCGCTGTTGGAGCCGTGTCTGCCTCCCCTCCTCACGGACAGCAGCTGCCAGGCTCCGGACCTCAGAGACCAGGCTAGATGTTGTGGTCTGCAGGTCCACCAGGCAGGACAGAAGGGCTGCCCCGTTCCCAACAACGTCCTGCAGGCTTTCATTTATACTTGTATTCTGCCCAGCCTGCTGGGTGATGGCCTCCTGCACTGCCACAGTGCAGGCAGCCTGGCTCTCGGCCGAGAACGCCAGGCTATCTGCGACCCAATGCAGATCACCCGCAAGACACCCAATATGGCGGGCTGCCTTGTCTGGTCCCTTGCCAGATGGTCCTTAAACTCCTCAGGGACTCGACGGGATTTTTGGTTGCCTTACTAGAGGCCTGAGAGGCTGGAGGACGGCTGTAGGGGAGGTCCCTTGAGGGGGTATCCCTGGAGGGGATGGTGTCCCTTGATGGGGTATCCCTGGAGGGGATGGTGTCCCATGATGGGGTATCCCTGGAGGGGATGGTGTCCCTTGATGGGGAATCTATCATGGGGGGGAGCTTTGGGAGGGCCCAGGTATGGGGGTCTCCTCCAGCAGATACAGAGCATCCTCTTCTACCCCGACGTGCTCCTCCTCAACCTCCTCAAGCAATGAGGTAGGCGCGATCTCCACCATGGATGGGGTGGCTCGCCCTGCAACCAATGACGGACCAGCTCCATCCTGCACATCTGTGGATGACACAAAACAATCACATGTTGGAGGACCCACACACTTGTCACATGTTCCCCTCCCCCCCACCCATGCTACACACCAGAAAGAAGATAAAACACACTTACCTGTCCTCAAGGGCTGTTCCCCTGATTCGAAGCCCTGCAGGCCCTCCACAAGCTCCCTATCCAGCAACCTGGCCACAACCATGTCCTCTCGCGTCAGGGTGATCCTTGTGGCTGGTCCTCCACCTGTGCCAGTGGCATGCTTCCTCATTGCCACTAGTTTGTCCTTGACCAATCTCCGCATGTCATTGATCTTCTTGCGGATGTGCTTAGGCTCCCTGTCCGCCACACCAACAGCATTGACCTGCGTGGTTAGCTCCGCATAGATGCGTGTTTTCTCTGATTTACCAGTGTTGCCACTCTGTGGCCCATAGAGGTGGGCACCATGTTGGGAGAGCCCATCTATGATCACAGCCTTCTCCTCTGGGCTGAAATTCAACATCCTCCGGTCAGCGGAAGACTCTGGTGCAGTCATAATTCAAGCAAAAAGCAGGATGCAAAAGCCCTAGCACTTAAAAAAAAAGCTAGTCACGTTTTGCAAGTGAGTGGCGCTTCTGTGTGCGTATTTATGCACTGGAGTAGGAAGTGGTGCGGCGGATCTTGGGGGTGACGTCGGCACCGTTCTGCGCATGCGCAGAGGAGGCAGACATCCCGGTGACATCATTGCGCATGCGCCGTTTAAGATACACCATACGTATCTCTCTGCGCCACCGTCAGACCATCATTTGCATGTGGTGACGCCCACTTACAGTTCCGCCGCTTTACGCCGCCTTACGCCGTCTAAAAAACGCTGCGCTGGTGAGTGAAATATTGATGAATAAAGTACATGCCTCTCCGCGCTGGTCCGGCGTAGCGGAAAAAAGATGCGCGGGTTGAAGTTCCGATGCCCGGAGCATCGCACGATGCGCCATTGTACATGAATCTACCCCAGGATGTGCAGGCGTAGGCAAGGCGTCGTCATCGCGTACGTCGCTTGCGTAAAACGGTCATGAATGGGAATGGAGTAGCATATTTTGGTGCATATCTACGTTATCGCGCGTAGTTAGCATACTACACGCCCCGTACCCGCGACATTTGAATTCCGCCGGCTCATTTGTGATGCGCTGCCGCAACTTTAGGAGCAAGTGCTTCGTGAATGACAGCACTTGCTCCTAAAATTTCGGCAGCGCAACGCAAATCAGAAGCGTTACTCCAGAGCAAAGATGCTCTGGAATACGTGAATCTGGCCCTTAGACGGCACATTTATAGATACTCCGGCATAAGTGCTTTGTGAATCTGGCCCACTGTCTCTCTCTCTCTGGTACAGCAGGTTAGGGAGAGAGAGACAGCGGGCAGCCTGAATAGAAGATGGGAAGTTCTGGAGTAAACTAGCAGGTGATTGGTTGCTAGATGGTCGTAGCAACCAATCATTAGCATTGTTATAATGAAAAGTTAACTTCAGTATTTCCCGCCCTCTGTTCAACACTGGTGTGTCTCTCCCTGTGCGTGAATAAGGTAGGAAGGGGGAGGATTGGTGACTGCAATATGCAGGGGGGAGGAGGTGACTGTGTAGCATGGGGGGAGGTAACTGTGTAGCATGGGGGGGAGAGGTGACTGTGTAGCATGGGGGGGGAGGTGACTGTGTAGCATGGGGGGGGGAGAGGTGACTGTGTAGCATGGGGGGAGAGGTGACTGTGTAGCATGGGAGGGAGATGGTGGCTGTGTAGCATGGGGGGGAGATGGTGACTGTGTAGCATGGGGGGGAGATGGTGACTGTGTGGGGGGAGAGCACTGTGTGCATGGGGGGAGGTGACTGTGTAGCACGGGGGGGGGAGGAGGTGACTGTGTAGCATGGGGGGGAGAGGTGACTGTGTAGCATGGGGGGAGGTGACTGTGTAGCACGGGGGGGGAGGAGGTGACTGTGTAGTATGGGGGGGAGAGGTGACTGTGTAGCATGGGGGGGAGAGGTGACTGTGTAGCATGGGGGGGAGGGGGGGATGGGGGGGGAGGTGACTGTGTAGCATGGGGGGAGAGGGACTGGTAGATGGGGGGGAGGTGACTGTGTAGCATGGGGGGGAGAGGTGACTGTGTAGCATGGGGGGGAGAGGTGACTGTGTAGCATGGGGGGGAGAGGTGACTGTGTAGCATGGGGGGAGAGGTGACTGTGTAGCATGGGGGGAGAGGTGACTGTGTAGCATGGGGGGGAGAGGTGACTGTGTAGCATGGGGGGGAGAGGTGACTGTGTAGCATGGGGGGGAGAGGTGACTGTGTAGCATGGGGGGGGGAGAGGTGACTGTGTAGCATGGGGGGGAGGTTACTGTGTAGCATGGGGGGGAGAGGTGACTGTGTAGCATGGGGGGAGAGGTGACTGTGTAGCATGGGGGGAGAGGTGACTGTGTAGCATGGGGGGGTGACTGTGTAGCATGGGGGGTGTGACTGTGTAGCATGGAGGGGTGAGAGGTGACTGTGTAGCATGGGGGGAGAGGTGACTGTGTAGCATGGGGGTGGAGAGGTGACTGTGTAGCATGGGGGGGAGAGGTGACTGTGTAGCATGGGGGGGAGAGGTGACTGTGTAGCATGGGGGGGGGAGAGGTGACTGTGTAGCATGGGGGGGTGACTGTGTAGCATGGGGGGGTGACTGTGTAGCATGGGGGGATGACTGTGTAGAATGGGGGGGTGACTGTGTAGCATGGGGGAGAGGTGACTGTGTAGCATGGGGGGGGGGTTCCAAAGCTGGGGGGGTTTATGTAATGTAAAGGGGTCCAGAGGTGCAGGGTGCTATGTAATGTTAATGGGTGCAGGGTGCTGTGTAATGTAAAGGGGCCCAGAGGTGTGGGGGCTGTGTAATGTAAAGGGGCCCAGAGGTGCAGGGTGCTGTGTAATGTAAAGGGGCCCAGAGGTGCAGGGTGCTGTGTAATGTAAAGGGGCCCAGAGGTGCAGGGTGTTGTGTAATGTAAAGGGGCCCAGAGGTGCGGGATGCTGTGTAATGTAAAGGGGCCCAGAGGTGCAGGGTGCTGTGTAATTTTAGGGGGTCCAGTTGTAAAGAGGGATACAAAATAGTGACAATGAGATATTGGGGAGTGCAGGGGGCACAGTGGGGTGTGTTTACATTTTAAAGTGGGGGGGGTGCCAGATATAGAATCCGCCCTGGGTGCCAAATGCTCTAGGTACGTCCCTGTCTGGAGGTACCATGATGGCCGCCATTGTGGGGGCGGGAGCGGTTGGTGCGCAAACAGTACATGTGTAGGGGGCTCAGCCCCAATAGGACCGCAGGAGTTCCCTCAGTGATAGTCTCTCGTTCCTCCCTTATCCTCCACCCACCGACAGTGTCCCCCTGTGCCTTCTTCTTCCACGGCTGCTCTGAGAGACACTGTCCTGTGTCTGGAGGATCTCAGTGCTCTGCTGTGTGCCCTGTGTTTTGGTTTGTGCCCTGCTATTTGCCCTACTGCGTTCCCGGTGTCCTGTGATGTGCCCTGCTGTGTACCCCCCAGATGTGCCATACTGTGTGCCACATGCCCTATGTGTCCTTTGCTCTGCTATGTGACCAATGCCCTGCTGTGTACCACCTGATGTGACCTACTATGTGCCTTGTGATGTGCTGTGTACTCCCTGATGTGCCCTACTGTGTACCACATGCCCTGTGATGTGCCCTGCTGTGTACCGCCTAATGTGCCCTGTGACCCATGATGTTCCCTACTGTGTGCCCTGTGATGTGACCTACTGTGTGCCCCATGCCCTGTGATGTGCTCTGTGCCCTGCTGTGTACTCCCTGATGTGCCCTGTGCTCTGCTGTGTGCCCTACTATGGGCCAGATTCAGGTAGATGGGCGCATCTTTAATCTGGAGTAACGTTTCTCATTTACGTTACTCTGGCGAAATTTTAGGAGCAAGTGCTGTTATTCACGAAAATGAGCCGGCGTTATTCAAATTGGGCAGGTACGGGGCGTGTATTATTAAAACTAGGCGCGATCCCGCGGCGAACGTACTGCGCATGCGTCGACTGTCAATGCATCCCAGTGCGCATGCTCACAACTTCCGTCGGCACCACTTCCTTGGAAACGACAGCGCAATGTGTTCCGTTGGACGTTTAAATGCGCCCGTAGATGCGCCATTCCGGCACTAAAGTATATCCTGTTCCCCCTCCCCGCAGTGAAGTTACTTTTGTTCTGAGATGGCTGCTCCCGTTCCCCGCAAACACAGGAGAAAGCTGAACTTTAAAGGCCAGGAGCTGTCAGCCGTCATCTCGGCTATGAAGACCTATGATGTCTTCCTCCATGGCTGTAAAAGTTGACAGACAAGCAGGGACAGAGGTGTTGTCCTGCAAGTGGGGGTGCTCAGCTAGCTCTTATCGTCGGTAACGCTGCTGTAGCTGCTCTCCTGCTGACCTGTGGCCGTCTGGAGTAAAGATAAAGCAGCTATTTGTAGAAATAACTTTGCGACGGACGGACGACATATGCGCGGCGCATGTAGCCAGCGTATGGTGCTAATCCGTTCGAGAATTGGGAAATCTCCCTCATTTGCATATTTGCAGGGGAAATCAATGGGCGCGACTGATGTGCCAAGCGAAACTATGCGCTGACGATACTCTGGCGTCGGAAAGTTAAGCCGGTCGGGGAAAGCCTGTTTTCTGTCGCATCTAGTTTGGTGGGTACGGCCGCGGAGATACAACGGCGCATCTTGACAGTTACGCGGCGCATATCGAAATACTCCAGCGCAACTCTACCTGAATCTGGCCCTATGTGTCACATGCCCTGTGATGTGCTGCATGCCCTGCTGTGTACCCACTGATGTTCCCTGTGCCCCCTGTGATGCACCATGCTGTGCTCAAAAATGTGTGTGCCCTGCTGTGTTCAGCTTAATAAACCCTACTATTTGCCCTGTGCCCTGCTGTGTACCACCTGATGTGCCCCATGCCCTTCGATGTTCTCAGTGCCCTGCTGTGTACCCCCTGATGTGCTCTTTGCCCCATGATGTGCTTTCCTGTGTGCCTTGTGATGTACCCTATTGTGTGTTCCATACCCTGTGTTGTTCCCTGCTGTGCGCCCTGTGATGTGCCTTACTGTGTGCTCCATGATTTAGGTAGGTAGGGTTTTGTGTAGGTGTGGGTGGGGGACACAGGGGGCCCCATGATCTTCTATTGCCCAGGGGCCCCATGAGTTGTCAGTCCGCCCCTGTTGGTAAGGTTGGAAAACCCACCAGTCTGTCGAGTTCAACCTGTGGTGTGTGAGTGTGCTTGTGTTTATGTCAATAGTACATTGTATACCCCTGTATGTTATGTGACCGTTAAGGTGCTTGTGGAAGAGAATTCCACATCCTTACCACTCTGACAGTAAAGAACCTTCTACACCGTTTAACCACTTCAGCCCCGGAAAGAATTTACCCCCTTCCTGACCAGAGCACTTTTTGCGATTCATCACTGCACCGCTTTAACTGGCAATTGCACGGTCGTGCGACGTGGCTCCCAAACAAAATTGACATTGTTTTTTCCCACAAATAGAGCTTTCTTTTGGTGGTATTTGATCACCTCTGCTGTTTTTATTTTTTGCGGTATAAACAAAAAAATAGCGACAATTTTAAAAAAACATTTTTAACTTTTTGCTATAATAAATATCCAAAAAAAGATTAGGCCGATATGTACAGTATTCTTCTACATATTTTTGGTTAAAAAAAAAAAAATTGCAATAAGTTGTTTTAGTAGTAATGGAGGAGATCTGTGATTGATTTATAATGTGACTACGACATTATGGCGGACACATCGGACACCTTTGACGCTATTTTGGGACCATTGTCATTTATACAGCAATCAGTGCTATAAAAATGCACTGATTACTGTGTAAATGACACTGGCAGGGAAGGGGTTAACCACTAGGGGGCGAGGAACGGGTTAAGTGTGTCCTAGGAAGTGATTCTAACTGTGAGGTACCAGTGACACAACATTGATCACTGCTCCCGATGACATGGAGCAGTAGATCAGTGTCCTGTCACAAGGCATAACAGGGAAATGCCTTGTTTACACAGGCATTTCCCTGTTCTGCAGCTCCGTGACACAATCGCGGGACACCGGCAGAAATCGAGTCCATGGCACCCATGGGCACGGTCATGGAACACGCGGCAGGTGGTAAGTTCAAAGCAACGTACCTGTATGTTGCTTTGCGCAGCCGTGCCATTCTGCCGATGTATATATACAGGAGGCGGTCGGCAAGCGGTTAAGGTTAAACTGTTTCTCTTCCAATTTCAGTGAATTGCTGCGTGTCTTATTGAACTCACTTTCTTGTTGTCTTTTGTAACCATATTCCCTTCATCCTTTATGGGGTCAATATGTTCTGGTCTCACTTTCTTACTGTTTATATATTTAAGATTTTTATTTTTTATTTTTAACTGTCCTCCACATGTGTTTTTCGTGGTCTATTTTAGCTGCTCTGATTGTGCTCTTACATTTGATTTGATCGTGTGTACGAGGCCTAAAAGCATTGCTGGTATGATTAGAGACCCTGGGCCGAGTAGCTGAGGTGATCCTTTTATGTTGCCGAATATTCGCAATATTCGTATTACGAATATTCGCGAATGCGTTCTCTGCCCTTCTGTGTTTTGTGTATAAAAAAAAAAAAATTAGCTTTAGTTTAGTCATATAAGTTTGTGTAAGTAGAGTTAGTGTTTAGTGCCTATTAGTTTAGTAATCAAGGAAATGATCTCCGTTTTCGCGTGTTGACGAGAATTTCGCAATCAATTTCACATTCGCACTAGCGAAATTTCGCAAAATTTTTTTTTTGATAAAATATCACGAATATTCGATATTAATGAATATTCGCGAATACGTTCTCTGCCCTTCTGTGTTTTGTGTATAAAAAAAAAAAAAAATTAGCTTTAGTTTAGTCATATAAGTTTGTGTAAGTAGAGTTAGAGTTTAGTGCATATTAGTTTAGTAATCCAGGAAATGATCTCTGTTTTCGCGTGTTGACGAGAATTTCGCAATCAATTTCGCATTAGCGAAATTTCGCATTAGCGAAATTTCGAAAAAAAAAAATTTTGATAAAATATCACGAATATTCGATATTGACGAATATTCGCGAATATTCTTCTATATATTCGCGCAATATCGCGAAATCGAATATGGCGTATTCCGCTCATCACTAGCCTTCACCAACTGATCCATTAAATTGTCCTGCAAGATATTTAGGAAAAGGCGAGCTGTAAATGAATGAGTGGTTCCTTCTGCCTAGTCTATATCTTGATTATTAAAATCCGCCATTATAATGACTTTTTCCAGCCTTGCCATAGTTCCAAGCTGTGATAGGAGGTCCGTTTGAAAATGGCGGCAAGGCTGGGATTTAAACATTTTTTTTTTTATTATTCAATTCAATGGGTTGAATAAAAAAAAATAAGAAAAAAGAGGAGCTTGCGAGGAGTTTGCTGTACTAACTATGCAATGTTAGTAAAGCAATCTCCCTGCTGTGATATTGTGTTCTGACAGGGGGAACCCCCTCCCCGCCAGAACACACTAGTCATTGGCTGCAACTACTAATCGGATGCCAATCAGCTGCTGTTTTTACAGCATGCCTGTTTTACTGAAGCATTAGACTGGCATTAGACTGGCTTCTGTACACACTGGCTGAATGTTGGTTGGTTTCTGTTGGACTGGCCGATACCGGATGATATTTGGCCCGTGTATACCAACTTTTAGAGACACTTGTACTCATAGTTACATAGATAGTTACATAGTTAGTCAGGTTGAAAAAAGACACAAGTCCATCAAGTTCAACCATAAGAAATAAAATAATAATAATATCATACAATCACATATACCCAATTTTATTCCCACAGTTGATCCAGAGGAAGGAAAAAAAAACCAGCAAAGCATGATCCAATTTGCTACAGCAGGGGAAAAAATTCCTTCCTGATCCCCCATGAGGCAATCAAATGTTCCCCAGATCAACTTTATCTATAAATGTTAGTACCCAGTTATATTATGTACATCTAGGAAAGTATCCAGGTCTTCCTTAAAGCAATCTACTGAGCCAGCACCACATCTGCAGGGAGTCTATTCCACATTTTCACAGCTCTTATGCCGCATACGCACGATCGGTTCGTCTGATGAAAACAGTCTGATGGACCGTTTTCATCAGACGAACCGATCATGTGTGGGACCCATCTTTTTTTTTCCCCATCGGTGAAAAAAAACGTAGAACCTGTTTTAAAATTATCTGATGGTTAAAAAAATGATAGAAAAAAAACGATCGTCTGTGGGGAAATACATTGGTTAAAAATCAACGCATGCTCAGAATCAAGTCGACGCATGCTCGGAAGCATTGAACTTTATTTTTCTCAGCACGTCGTTGTGTTTTACGTCACCGTGTTCTGACATGATGGTGTGTAGGCAAGACTGATGAAAGTCAGCTTCATCGGATATCTGATGAAAAAATCCATCAGACCGTTTTCATCGGATGAACCGATCGTGTGTACAACTGTGAAAAAACCTTTCTGTATTTGGAGGTGAAATCTCTTTTCCTCCAGACGTAAAGAGTGCCCCCTTGTCCTCAGTGTTGACCGTAAAGTGAATAACTCAACACCAAGTTTACTATATGGACCTCTTATATATTTGTACATGTTGATTATATCCCCCCTTAATCTCCTCTTTTCAAGAGAGAATACATTCAGTTCCTTCTAATCTTTCCTCATAGCTGAGCATCTCCATGCCTCTTATCAGTTTGGTTGCCCTTCTCTGCACTTTCCCAGTTCCCCAATATCCTTTTTGAGATGCTTGTTATACTTCTAAGGAGTCCTGTTATTAGTAACTGTAGAATCCTACTGATGTTCTACTGATGTTCACCGCTTAAACATGAAATCAAAACAGACAATAGTTTTTTTGTGTCCAGCATTATAGCCCCGTTGTAATTAACATAAAGATTTTGGTATGGTGCATTTAGATAAATGTCAACAAATCACCCTTTGCATCTACAATAGGAAAATAACAGTCCTATTTTCAATTTAGAAATATTACTATCCTTGTACTAAATTACTAATCAGATGCTCTTTCAGGTGAAAACATAAATGGTCAGTCTAAAATTGGTATTTTAGTTTTTTCGTAAATTGGGGAGGAAGGAGGTGGTCCCACTCTACTCTATCTGTTGGTTTTTTTAATGTATGTTCAGTTATGGAGAATGCAACAGGAGGTGCTCTACACAAAAAGACCAAATGTAGACAGGAATATCCAAAGCTGCCAGGTAAAGGGCAAAAAAAATAGGAATCTTTGCTGTTGGAGTATATAAGACAATTACAAAGAGACAGGGGCTGATTTAGTCAAATATACTCTGGTTGGCTATGGCATCTTGGTGAATCAGGCATTTTAGCATGATTTTTGATTATTTAGAAGGTCTCTTAAAAAAAAAGTCAAATGGCATTTCGCTGCTGCAGAAAAACTGTGGAACACTTGGGCTCTCAGAACTCTAAATATATATATACTCATTCATTCAGCTGCATGCAAATTTCCATCTCTGAAAGAAAAACTGTTTATTTTTTCAGACATTCTCATTGACTTACAGTATGCTTTAAAAAGTGGGAATATAGAAATAAAACAGTAGAAATAAATATTTTCAACATGTTATATAGAATCCATGTCTTAATACACTCTGTTTACATTCTGCTTGCTAGTTTCTAGCAGTGTCTCTCTAGACAGAAGTACATTGTGAATGCAAGGCAGTGATCACAGCTCTTGTGATGGATTATAAATCCCTTCATTTGATGGGTATAAATGCACTTAAACAGAAAAGAAAGTGGCTGTAAATTGCTACCTAAGGTTGCATTAAGCTGATATTGAAATAAATGAGCTGATTATATGATGGTTTACATAAAACTGGATTTGACTAGCGAAGAGGGCTTCTATTTATACCATTTAAACAATGGCAATGGGTAATCTTGCTGATTCAAGAAATTTAAAATATTCACGGATTGGGTCCTAATTAGAAATTATGCAGCCCAAGGCTTTGTGAGTAAATATAACTTAAATTAGCAATTGTGCAACATACAGCATTTCCTACTGTGTCCCACATTGCCTCTCTTCTTCTTCTTCTTGTCTTCTTCCATGTGCAACACACAGCTAGACCATCTGAAAGTAGGTCACCTGAAAGTATTCCATGAAAGGACTATTAACCGCTTAACTACTTGCCCACCGCCCGCCGTCATATTACTGCGGGGCGGTGGCACTGTTCCGCAAGAGCACGTAGCTCTACGTCCTCTCTTTAGTGGCCGCTAGGGGGCGCGTGCCCCCCACTCACCCCCGCCGGTCCCAAAAATGTGTCAAAAGTGTCCGATGTGTCCGCCATAATATCGCAGTACCAAAAAGAAAACGCTGATCGCCGCCATTACTAGTAAAAAAAAAAAATATTAATAAAAATGCCATAAAACGACCCCTTTTTTTGTAAACACTATAAATTTTGCGCAAACCAATTAATAAACGCTAATTGCGATTTTTTTTTTTAATGAAAAATATGTAGAAGAATACGTATCGGCCTAAACTGAGGAAAAAAATACTTTTTTTAGATCTTTTTGGGGGATATTTATTATAGCAAAATGTAAAAAATATTGCATTTTTTTCAAAATAGTCGCTCTATTTTTGTTTATAGCGCAAAAAATAAAAACCGCAGAGATGATCAAATACCACCAAAAGAAAGCTCTATTTGTGGGAAAAAAAGGACGCCAATTTTGTTTGGAAACCATGTTGCACGACCGCGCAATGGTCAGTTAAAGCGACGCAGTGCCGAATCACAAAAAGTGCTCTGGTCTTTGGACAGCAATATGGTCCGGGACTAAAGTGGTTAAGGAACGCCTCCTGCACATTTACCTTGGTAGAATGGCACGGCTAGGCACATGCACGTACAGGTACGTCCTCTGTTAGTGCCTAGACGTGGGTCACAGGCACGTGCCCGCGACCCGGTCCAAAGCTCTGTGACCTGGGACCGCGAGACTCACGGACCCGATCTCCGCTGGAGTACCGCGATCGGTCCCCGAAACTGAAGAACAGGGAGAGCTGTGTGTAAACACAGCTTCTCCGTTCTTCACTATGGCGCCCGCATTGATTGTGTGTTCCCTTATATAGGGAATCACAATCAATGACGTCACACCTACAGTCACACCCCCCTACAGTTAGAAAAACATATGAGGTCACACAGAACCCCTTCAGCGCCCCCTAGTGGTTAACTCCCAAACTGCAATTGTCATTTTTACAGTAAACAATGCATTTTTTATGCTTTTTTTGCTGTGAAAATGACAATGGTCCCAAAAATGTGTCAAAATTGTCCGAAGTGTCCGCCATAATGTCGCAGTCATGAAAAAAATCGCTGATCGCCGCTATTAGTAGTAAAAAAAAATAATTAAAAAAAAATGCAATAAAACTATCCCCTATTTTGTAAACGCTATAAATTTTGCGCAAACCAACCGATAATCGCTTATTGCGATTTTTTTTACCAAAAATAGGTAGAAGAATATGTATTGGCCTAAACTGAGGAAAGCATTTTTTTATATATATTTTTGGGGGATATTTATTATAGCAAAAAGTAAAAAAATATTGCATTTTTGTTTTCAAAATTGTCGCTATATTTTTGTTTATAGCGCAAAAAATTAAAACGGCAGAGGTGATTAAATACCACTAAAAGAAGGCTCTATTTATGGGAAAAAAAGGATGCCAATTTTGTTTGGGAGCCACGTTGCACAACCACGCAATTGTCAGTTAAAGCGACTCAGTGCCGAATCGCAAAAAACTGTCCGGGTCCTTTAGCTGCCTAAAGGTCCGGATCTTAAGTGGTTAAACTTTTTCATGGACCCAAGGTAATATATTCCATCTTTGAAATATGAGCCACCCACTGTATTCTGGGTCTGCTATAGGGCCTCCTTTATTAGAGTTATACCTGTAAAGCTAATTTTTAAGTCTCCTTAACGTGACTCAAAAAAATAATGTCAATAACAATGTAAATAAATCAGTTTACATTGTAACACTTTATTAGCATAACAAATAACAGGGAAGACTGATCTGCTATTGCAAATGAAAATTTGACTCATTCTTCCCTACCATGGATTGTACTATACCCATATATGGGTATAGAGTGGATTGCTGCAGGGGAAATTGAATCTACAAAACAGGGCTATGCACACTATTAACCACTTGACCACTGGGCACTTAAACCCCCTTCCTAACCAGACCAATTTTAAACTTTCGGTGCTCTCACAATTTGAATAACAATTACCCATTTGAAATTGTTGTTCTTTTTTTCACACAAATAGAGCTTTCTTTTGGTGGAATTTGATCACTTCTGGGTTTTTTATTTTTTGCGCTATAAAAGAAAAACGACTGAGGTAAAAATCTGTAAAAAAAAATAAAAAAATCTTGTTTCTGTTATATTAGTGGGTTATTTCTCACACACAGCATATGCATACCACAAATTACACCCCAAAACACATTCTGCTATTCCTCCCGAGTATGGCGATACCCCATGTGTGAGACTTTTACACAGCGTGGCCACATACAGAGGCCCAACATGCAGGGAGCACCATCAGGCATTCTGGAACACCCAGACCAATTCTGACATTCCTCTCCTACATGTAAAAATCATCATTTATTTGCTAGAAAATTACATAGAACCCCAAAACATTATATTTGCTTTTTTAGCAAAGACCCTAGAGAATACAATGGCGGCCGTTACAACTTTTTTATCTCGCATGGTATTTTCGCGTGTTTTTAAAAAAAAAACAGTTTTGTGCTAAAAAAAACAAAACAGTAACGTTAGCCCAATTTTTTTTCATAATGTGAAAGATGAAGTTACGCCGAGTAAATAGATACCTAACATGTCACACTTCAAAATTGCGCACACTCATGGAATGGCGCCAAACTTCGCTACTTAAAAATCCCCATAGGCGACGCTTTAATTACTTTTATTGGTTACATGTTTTTAGTTACGGAGGAGGTCTAGGGCCAAAATAATTGCTCTCGCTCTAACATTCGCAGAGATACCTCACATGTGTAGCCTGAACACCGTTTTCATATGTGGGCGGGACTTACGTATGCGTTCGCTTCTGCATGCGAGCACACGGGGACAGGGGTGCTTTAAAAATGGGTATTGCAGAGTATTTGGGTATTGCAGAGTATTTGGGTATTGCAGAGTATTTGGGTATTGCAGAGTATTGGGGTATTGCAGAGTATTGGGGTATTGCAGAGTATTGGGGTATTGCAGAGTATTGGGGTACTGCAGAGTATTGGGGTACTGCAGAGTATTGGGGTACTGCAGAGTATTGCAGAGTATGGGGGTACTGCAGAGTATTGCAGAGTATTGGGGTATTGCAGAGTATCGTGCAGGGTATTGGGGTACTGCAGGGTATTGGGGTACTGCAGAGTATTGGGGGTACTGCAGAGTATTGGGGGTACTGCAGAGTATTGGGGTACTGCAGAGTATTGAGGTATTGCAGAGTATCGCGCAGGGTATTGCACAGTATTGGGGTATTGCAGAGTATTGGGGTACTGCAGGGTACTGGGGTACTGCAGAGTATTGGGGTACTGCAGAGTATTGGGGTACTGCAGGGTACTGGGGTACTGCAGGGTACTGGGGTACTGCAGAGTATTGGGGTACTGCAGAGTACTGGGGTACTGCAGGGTACTGGGGTATTGCAGAGTACTGGGGTACTGCAGGGTATTGGGGTACTGCAGGGTATTGCAGAGTACTGGGGTATTGCAGGGTACTGGGGTATTGCAGGGTACTGGGGTACTGCAGGGTACTGGGGTACTGCAGAGTACTGGGGGATTGCAGAGCTGGGATGGATGGAGGAATGGCTGGACTGCAGTTGTCACAGATCCAACCACAGCGCAGCTGCTGACACCCGCTCCCCCCCCTCTCCTCTCACACTGTACCGAACGGTACAGAGAGGAGACTCAGGAGAGGGAGGAACCGGCGTCATCAAATGACGCCGGTTTGTTTACAAGTGATCGCGCCATCATTTGATGGCGCGATCATGTGGTAAACGGCCGCTATTAGCGGCAATTTACCGTGATCCGTGATACGCCAGGTCTTCTAGACCCGGTGAGCACGGACACTTCCGCGAGCGCGTCCCAGGGGACGCGCAATCGCGGAAGTGCACGAGGACGTCCCAGGGACGTCGTGGCAAAGTAACTCCACCGCGCCGTAGCAGTAAAATGCCTATGGCGCGGTGGGAATGTGGTTAATATCAACACGTAAAATTGTCCTCTTTCTTCTCCATTGCATTCTCCTGTAACTTAACCCACAAGAGCCATATAGCCCAAAAGGCTCTTTCCTAAAGCCGGCTATAGATGGTTTGAATCTGCAGGAACCGGCCGAGATTCGAACCAAGTATGGGCCAGCTGAATGTACCCAAGTTGATTGATCGATCAGCTTGGGTACAACCAGCCTGCTGGATTTACAAGCAATTATTGCTAGCTGCTATTAACAATGACTGTGTTCTCCCGGCGGGAATGATTTCCCATTACCCTTCTCCTGGGAGAACACAATAGCTCTGCGGTAGGGATTCCCCTATGAATCGAGTGGTTGCAGGAAAGAAATTTGCTCTGTCTATGGCCAGCCTAAATGAGCTCAGTAAATTTCAGATAGTTGTAGACACGATTAATGGTTACATTTAATGTTGGCTTCCAATTTTACTCTGCTGTCTTACTGTAAGAAAACAAAATGGATCGAAACAAGCACAATTATCTTTTAGAACCCTTGTAAGCCTTTGCAGGAAACCTGTTAGCTTTAATAACAACAAACAAAATTTCAATTACTGTCCAGGCCAAAAAGCAGAAGAACTTGGTAAATAAAGGGAAATAATCATGAACTATGTGGCTACCTGTCTTTGTAGAATAGATAGCACTTAAATCCAAACAAGAAACTCTATTCAACAATTCCATAATGTCCTATATGTTTCTAGAGACATACTGTAATCTTTACTCATTCTTTAATGGTTTAAGATGGCCTTATCGTCTCTTCTTAACTGTTACTCTGCATTTTTAACAACCATAAATACTAGTCCCAAATAACTATGCTTATATTCAATAAAAAATGTATTATCTTTAGACCAGGTTGTAGATTTGTTTTGCCTCCATTTCAATCAGCACAATCCAGTCCTTAAAGGAAATCAGTGCTGATTGTGGGTGCTGCCTCTTTTTAATTATTTTTGAAAATTCTAGTTGCTGCCCTGAAGCAATTATGCTGCCTGCCGCCAAATACAAACGGAATTCGGAACTCTTGAACTGCATAATAACACTTGCACTGTACAATGGTTTTGCACAGAGCAGACCCAATTCTGTCCCCCTGCGACACTCCTGGCTCCTCCCCCCACGAGTGCCCCAATAGAAAGATGTTTTCTATGAGGCCACTCATGCGGGATCACTCCCGACCCACTCTGTCTGCATCTCTTGACACAAACAGCGTAGCACATCTACCTCGTCACAGAATTTGATTGACAGCAAAGGTAGCCAATGGCTCCCACTGCTATCAATCTGCCCTGTGAGGAAGGAGAGAGCTGTTTCTCTCATGCACAATGCTGGATCAAGTTCAGGCTCAGGTAAATATAAGGGGGCCTGGGGGGATCCTGTGACACAGAGTTTTTCTTTACCTTAATGTCAGAATGCATGGAGGTTAAAAAAACTTTATGCTTTATAACCACTTTAAAGCAGTATATGAGATACTTGGATTGTTTGTAATTTAGTAGATTAATTAGTATGAATAACATTGTTCTGAAATAAAATGTCTTCTTCCTCCTTTGATACATCATTATAAATACATTAACTTTTAAGAACATATTCCATTCTGTGTATGGTAATTACCGTACTTCATCTAAGGGATTTAATAATGCAGCAAATTACACTACAGCAAATGTACAAGACAAAGATAAGCTACATATGGATTACTGCTGGATATTTAAAGTGGTTGTAAACCTCATACATAAAATATGAACAAAGCACATTCCTCTATAGTGTGTACTTATCTTTGTCCCAAGAGCTCTAGGTGTCATTTCTGTCTGCTGCTTTGCTATCTACATGAGTCACTTCTGCCAATTATTCCTGACACCAAGCGAAAAAATTTGACAGGGGAGGAATCTCCAGAAAAAAGCTGTGGTTTACACCCTCAGCTCTGTTCATGTGTGCTGTGTAAAGGGCATGTGTCCCTTCCCTCCAATCAGCTCTCAAAGCTCTCCTTTCTGAGCTCTGCAGTGTGTAATTTCAGCTCCCACCCCCTGCTTTCTGAAATCTCAGACATGCTTCATAAATTCTGGACTTTGAATGGATGTACAGAAGAGAAGCCTGAAGATAAAAAAATACAACTTATGTAGTAAGATTTGGGTAATCTCTGTTTATCACCTGAGGCCAGACACTCCACTGGGTATATGTAAGGATTTACAACCACTTTAACATGATGGGCCCCAGTGAGTGTGCCAATTGTATGGCTTTTGTGATATGTTGAATAACTGGTGCACTGATCAGTGACAACATGTTGGTGAACTAAAAGACTTCTATAAGTCACTGCTCATTTTGCAGCACTGTCCATCTTCTGTTGCATCAGTATGTTGTTACTGTTTTGCTTGTGCACTCCCTTTGATCTTGACCATTAACCAGTCCACTTAACCAGATACAGTGGGGATCGAAAGTTTGGGCACCCCAGGTAAAAAATTATATTAATGTGCATAACGAAGCCAAGGAAAGATGGAAAAACCTCCAAAAGGCATAAAATTACAGATTAGACATTCTTATAATATGTCAAAAAGTTAGATTTTATTTCCATCATTTACACTTTCAAAATTACAGAAAACAAAAAAATGGTGTCTGCAAAAGTTTGGGCACCCTGCAGAGTTAATATATTGTACTGCCCCCTTTGGCAAGTATCACAGCTTGGAAACGCTTTTTGTAGCCAGCCAAGAGTCTTTCAATTCTTGTTTGAGATATCTTTGCCCATTCTTCCTTACAAAAGTCTTCCAGTTTTTTGAGATTTCTGGGCTGTCTGTCACGCACTGCTCTGTTATGGTCTATCCATAGATTTTCAATTATGTTGAGGTCAGGAGATTGTGAAGGCCATGGCAAAACCTTTAGTTTACGCCTCTTGATATAATCTCCCGTGGATTTTGAGGTGTGTTTAGGATTCTTATCCATTTGTAGAAGCCATCCTCTCTTTAACTTCAGCTTTTTCACAGATGGCATCAAGTTACCATCCAAAATTTGCTGAAATTTTATTGAATCCATTTTTCCTTCTACTCGTGAAATGTTCCCTGTGCCACTGGCTGCAAAACAACCCCAAAGCATGATTGATCCACCCCCATGCTTAACAGTTGGACAGAGGTTCTTTTCATTAAATTCTGTGCCCTTTCTTCTCCAAATGTACCTTTGCTCATTCCGGCCAAAAAGTTCTATTTTAACCTCATTGGTCCACAGAACTTGTTTTCAAAATGCATCAGGCTTGTCTATATGTTCATTTGCAAAGTTCAAATGCTGATTTTTGTAGTGAGGACGTAGAAGAGGTTTTCTTCTTTCTTCCATGAAGACCATATTTGTACAAGTATCTCTTTATAGTGGAATAGTGTACCACAACTCCAGTGACAGCCAGATCTTTCTGGAGGGATTGTGCAGTCAAACGTGGGTTTTGAATTGCTTTTCTCACAATCCTGCGAGCTGTTCTGTCTGATATTTTTCTTGATCTTCCAGATCTTGCTTTAACCAATTAAGGACCGCCTCCTGCACATATACGTCGGCAGAATGGCACGGCTGGGCACATGCACGTACAGGTACGTCCTGTGCTAGTGCCCAGCCGTGGGTCACGGGGCGCGCGCCCGCGGTGCGCTCCCGTGACCCGGTCCGAAGCTCCGGGACTGGGACTGTGGGACTTGCGGACCCTATCGCCGCTGGAGTCCGGCAATCGGTCCCCGGAGCTGAAGAACTGTGGCGGCGTCATCGAACGTGTGATCCCTTTTATAGGGATACACAATCAATGACATCACACCTACAGCCACACCCCCCTACAGATGTAAACACACATTAGGTCACACAACCCCTTCAGTGCCCCCTTGTGGTTAACTTCCAAACTGCAAATGTAATTTTCACAATAAACAATGCATTTTAAATGCATTTTTTGCTGTGAAAATGACAATTCTCCCAAAAATGAGTCAAAATCGTCCGAAGTGTCCGCCATAATGTCGCAGTCACACAAAATAAATCGCTGATTGCCGCCATTAGTAGTAAAAAAATTATTAATAAAAATGCAATAAAACTATCCCCTCTTTTGTAAACGCTATAAACGCTTTTTTTTACCAAAAATAGGTAGCAGAATACGTATCGGCCTAAACTGAGGAAAAAAATATTTTTATATATTTTTGGGGGATATTTATTATAGCAAAAAGTAAAAAATATTGCATTTTGTTCAAAATTGTCGCTCTATTATTGTTTATAGCGCAAAAAATAAAAACCACAGAGGTGATCAAATACCACCAAAAGAAAGCTCAATTTTTGGGAAAAAAAGGACGCCAATTTTGTTTGGTAGCCACGTCGCACGACCGTGCAATTGTCTGTTAAATCGACGCAGTGCCAAATCGCAAAACCTGGCCGGGTCTTTTAGCTGCCTAAAGGTCCGGGTCTTAAGTGGTTAACTTCCACTGTTCTTGATGACTGCCATTTCTTAGTTACATTCCGAACAGAAGATATTGACATCTGAAAACGCTTTGCTATCTTCTTATAGCCTTCTCCAGCTTTGTGAGCGTCAACTATTTTCAGTTTCAGTTTTCTAGACAACTGCTTAGAAAAACCCATGGTGCTGATTGTTGGGGCAAGGTCAGATGAGTCTGGGCATTAAAATAACTAAGAGTTAAATAACAGCAAATAAAATGCGTTAAAATAGCTCTTGCATTAAATCAGTTTTGAAAGTGCAATTTACTAAGAAACTACTGCGGTAAAGTTTCCATAATGCAGTAATTAGTGCATATTTGCGTGTGGTAATTTATCACATTGCTAAGGAGTCGGCTGGGAAGCTGGGCACTACGTCCTTAACAACAGATTACTCATCAGCTGTCAGTGGGTTCCGCCGCTGACAGCCGAATGTAAAAAAAAACATGCTGGCAATTAAAAATTATGAAAAAAAAACAGTGTGGCTCCCCCCAATGCTTACCAGGCACTATGGAGATGCTATGTCAAAAATAAAATAAAATACAGCATGGGGTCTCCCCCAAAATCCATACCAGACCCTTATCTGAGCATGCAGTCCAGCAGGTCAGAAAAGGGAGGGGATAAGCAAGTGCCTGAACCATATAAGGCCACATGCCCAAAACATGGGAGGGTGCTTTGGGGTCGGGGGACCTGTTGATGGGAACAAGGGCCTTTTCCATACAACCCTGGGCTGTGGTTTGGGGGTCTGCGGGTGGAGGGATTATCAGAATCTAAAAACCCTCTCTAACAAGGGGGCCCCCAGATCCCCTATGTGAATGATTGGGGAGTACATTGTACCCCCTACTCATTCACCAAGTTTTTAAAAATTCCTTTATTAAAAAAAAAAAAAGTCCCCTGAAGTAGATCCACTATCAATCATGAAGCCTGCCACACTGCTGGACCCGAAAAAGAAGGAAAAAAAAACCTCCGGCCCAGACAAAGTATGGCTCTCTCCCTTGTGAAGTCACTGGCCAGAAGCATGCTGGGGTTGTGACGTCACAAGGGGGGTGGGGCCACCCAGTGATTTCATAAGCGACTCCTCTCCTATTTAAGAACTGTCAGACAGAGGAGCAGACAGTATGCACTAGCCTTTGTCTAGACTGGAGTTGTTTTCCCTTTTTTTGTGGTTTAGTGGTGTAGCGGGTGTCATGATTGACGTTGGATCTACTTTGGGGGATTATTTTATTTTATTTTTTTATGTAAAGGAATTGTCATTAACTGTGTGTGTTTTAATTTCTTTTTGACACTTTTTGACCCCCCTGCCCCAAAGAACCCCCCCATGTTGAGGGAATGTTGCCTGGGGTTCCTCTAAAATCCATACCAGACCTGAAGAGCCTGGTATACATTGGAGGGGGGGCATGCTGTTTTTTTTTTCAAATTTGCCAGCATGTTTTCTTTACATTTAGTTGTCAGTTGGGAAACCGCTGACAGCTGATGAGTCATCAGTTGTTAAGGACATGGCGGCCGGTGTTACTGAACCACTCCTTAGCAACCAGCTATTGGGGAGGGGCCCCCACACTGTTTATGATAGATACTGCTTGCTTTACCGCCAGAAAAACCCTGGTGGTAAATATTGCATTTATTTTCTCTGTTCTATTTCTGAATTGCACTTAAAGGGGTTGTAAAGGTAAATGTTTTTTTCACCTTAATGCATTATATGCATTAAGGTGAAAAAACTTCCAAGTATTTGCTGCCCCCCAGCCACCCTGTTAGTTACCTGACCCCTCGAAAATCCTATGAACGCGCAGGCTTCTCTGCTGTCTTCCCGGCTCATTCATTGGCTTACGCTGCTGTCAATCACATCCAATGACGCGGTGCGCCGGGGAGCAGGGCCGAGTGATACAGTGAGCGGCAATGGGCACCGGCTGTATCACGGGAGCGTGCCCGCAAGAATTCAACACCATGCGAGTTTGCTCGCATGAAAGGGTTGAGTCCTTGCGGGGGGAGCCGAGACAGCCCCTGAGGGACCCCAGAGGACCAAGTTCGGGGCCTCTCTGTGCAAAATTAGCTGCACAGTGATGGTAAGTATAACATGTTTGTTATTTAAAAAAATATATATATTTAGTGATCCTTTAAGAGCTTACCGCATGGTATTTTGGCGATATTTCTGGACACATTTAGAATTTTTGGTAAATACCTCATAATTGTTATTTTTTTTTTGTGAATTTACTTTTTTTATTACATGCAATAATTTAATTGAGTCACGTAACCGTATTATTGCATGCTGTAAACATAGTGAATTTACCCATTACTGTGATCTGATATTTTCTTGGCTTTTATCTGGAGTGTAAATAGAAGACAGGAGCTCAGTTTGCACACAAATCCGTAAAAGTAATTGTAAACCCTAACTGAATTGGGCTGATCTACTAAAGGAAATAGGAATCTTAACACAATGAATTATATGAAGATTAACTTCAGTTATCCAATCAGGTGCACATGAAAAGGGTAAAAAAATAATTAAAATTTTGTGTGATTGGATAATTTAGGGAAATGTTCACACAAAGTGCTTCACACAAATAGCCTTTAGGCTCAGTTCACACCTATGCAGTTTGTTTTTGATCGTTTCTGCAGTGCTTTTTGCTCTGCGTTTTGCATTTTTGCACACGCTATTTTGGTGTGAGTTGTTTTTCTGCTTTTTTATTGGTCAATTTATTGTTGGGTAGAATAAAAAATGCAAATCGCGGAAAAATCCTGGCAAAATCACGGTAAAAACCCACTACATGCCTCTCTGCAGCTTCTCTATGGAACTGCAAAAAAAACACCATTTGCATTTAAAAAAGTCTATCACCGTTTCCAAAAAGCAGTGGCTGAAAAAGCATTGATGTGAACGTGCCCCATAGAAAACCATGTTAAATGAATTGTAGTGTGTTTCTGAAAAAAAGCACCAAAAAAGGCATAGGTGTGACCCAGGCCTTAGCAACTCAACCGCAGTGACATTTATTTTTTCCCACTTTAAAAAAAAAATATTAGCCACCTTGGTTAATCCAATTGGCAGATAGGAAACACTTTGTCATTCTATAACAGGAAGTGCCTTAACCTTCATGGCAGGATTACCCAGTACTATTTTAATGACAT
Organism: Rana kukunoris; assembly: GCA_029574335.1. NCBI lineage: Eukaryota > Metazoa > Chordata > Amphibia > Anura > Ranidae > Rana > Rana kukunoris. The sequence continues at coordinate 143,481,877 of CM056049.1, read as the reverse complement.
CTACAGATTTATAAATATTTTTTTAAATTATTTAAACAAGTTAAAGCTTATTTGAGATTTTAGTGATTAGGTTTAAATATACTTTAGGCTTGGGCACATATTGTAGGTGCATTTACAGGCAACTGTCCTTCACTGCTATGCTTAGTTTTTGGTTCATGGTAAACTCTGTACACCCCAGTTGTTAGATGAGATAGCTTATAAAAGATTGGACCTTCTTTTTATACAAGGGGCATTTAGGTCATGTTGAAGAATGTCAACCCTTGCTTGCACCATTTTATTCATTTTTCACATTTGCTGGGACCTTCCTCTAGTGCAATACACACTTCTTTTTTAGCGTCTACATTTTCATCTGTGCTGCCTGCAGTGCAACATGCATATTGGCATATGTAAAGGCTCAGGAGCCCTTGTACCCAACATGTATCTCAGGGCTGTATGTGGCCCACTGGCTCTCTGTGTAGTGCCCACTATGTTCTAGGCTGGGTCCGCCACCTTTCTGGGCAGCAAAGCACCAGCAGGGTGTTGGCTACTAAAACAATCTCTGCCTTCCAGCACATAGCACTGAATGAAAGACTATACCATTAGGTAGAGTGATCCCCATCGAACGGTGCAAGTAATGTCCTATCTGGGAGAGGGCATGGTATGAAATAGTGTGATCAGGTAAGTGACCACAAAGTGTTAATTTTTACTGCCCCTGACACAAATACAGGGGGTTGTTATTGCATCCAATAACACCAATGAAGGGGTTATTATTGTGTCCACTGATACCAATGCAGACAACAATGCTGCAGATTTCAATTACTACCACTAACACTAATTATGAGTCTAATTTGACTGCCTCGTTTTTACTATATATCACAATATGCTGAGTGCATGAGCCGAACACCCCCACCCCCCCACCCCGTTCGGTTCGCACCAGAACCTTCGAACGGACGGAACGTTCGCGCGAACATTTAGAACCCCATTGACGTCTATGGGACTCGAATGTTCAAATTCAAAAGTGAGACAAATTAAAGATGCGCTACAATTTACAACTGATATATGTGAACCGTGCAGTGAACAACACCATATAGGGTTAACAAATCACTGACAAACAGAGAATGTGAATTGCTCAGTGAATCCAGCTGTGGGTAAATCCACACCTAAAGTGAAAAATATGTGTGTCCCATAAAACAATGATATGTGCGGAAAAAAAGTCCAAATATAAATATAAATCCAATATCTATACACCGTGATTCCAAACTGAAAATCCAAAAAATAGGGATAACCCATGAGTAAGTCACGTGTTCGTGACGCAACGCGTAGGGAGGAGCCATACGTACGGAACCAACGGAGGTCTCATACGATACTCAGCAAATACTGAGCGGCTTTTATCTTTAGGGGAATCCGTGAGTGTGACATATCACGTATTTGGTATACAGTTTACCATACATATTACACCATGGTATGTTTTCTCTTTTTGTTATATGTTCTGCGGACCATGTGAGGATCAATTTCATCTGTATGAATTAGGAGCTTTGATACAACTGAAGATTGTGTACTCACAGTTGCTGTACCTATTTTTTGGATTTTCAGTTTGGAATCACGGTGTATAGATATTGGATTTATATTTATATTTGGACTTTTTTTCCGCACATATCATTGTTTTATGGGACACACATATTTTTCACTTTAGGTGTGGATTTACCCACAGCTGGATTCACTAAACAATTCACATTCTCTGTTTGTCAGTGATTTGTTAACCCTATATGGTGTTGTTCACTGCACGGTTCACATATATTAGTTGTAAATTGTAGCGCATCTTTAATTTGTCTCATATATATTTTGGTTTTGTGCACCGTCACCGGATGCAGCTTGTTACATTTGGTTATTAATTTTGTGTGTAATTATTTATTTAGTAGCGCTGTATTTTATTTTATTCATCAAATTCAAAAGTGCTCATTTTAAGGCCAAATATGCAAGTTATTGTTGTAAAACCTCTTTAAGAACCCGGGTCTTGCCCCATGGAACATGTATCAATGGAAAAAAAGTTTTAAAAACTGTAGTTTTTTCTGGAACAGTGATTTTAATGATGCTTAAAGTGAAAAAAAATAAAATAAAAAAATCCTTTAAATATCGTACCTGCTGGGTGTCTATAGTATGCCTGTGAAGTGGCACATGTTTAGAACTGTCCCTGCACAAAATGAGATTACTATAAGAAACAAGTAATTTAAAACTGCTTGCAGCTTTAATGTAATGTCTGGTCCCTGCAATATGGATGATAATCATTGAGAAAAATAGCACAGACCCAGACAGTACACGCACCATGTAGCTTTCGGTGCACACTGCAGAGGACACAGGCAGTACACACACCACGTAGCTTTAGGTGCACACTGCAGAGGACACAGGCAGTACACACCATGTAGCTTTAGGTGCACACTGCAGAGGACACAGGCAGTACACACCACGTAGCTTTAGGTGCACACTGCAGAGGACACAGGCAGTACACACCACATAGCTTTAGGTGTACACTGCAGAGGACACAGGCAGTACACCACGTGAGAATACTTCAGCTAGCACAATCACCTGCCTGCCAGTAAATTAGGAAGGGCAGATCTAGCTAAACTATACAGTGTATAAATATATATACAACCCCTGGGATGCATATATATATCCTTTACACACTGTAACTGTAACTGACTAGCCTGCCTGCCTGCCTGTTCTATCTACCTACTAAAAACGACACTCTCTCTTTCTCTCTCTCTGTCTTCTCTCTTTTAACCACCGCAACACACTACACAAGGCCGACCTGCAGGCGGCCTTTTATAGTGTGGGGCGTGTACTAAACCCCCTGAGCCATAATTGGCCAAAGCCACCCTGGCTTTGGCCAATTATGGCTCTCCGTTTTTTGCAAGCTGTGATTGGCCAAGCATGTGGGTCATAGTGCATGCTTTACGATGTTCGAGTCGAAAGTGAGTTTGACTCTAATACGAAGCTCATCCCTAATTTCCACCATGCAAAATACAGTACAGCCTCTTTACAGGAATGAATAGAGATCCTCCCAACATGCAAAGAACAATCAGAGCCCATTTACAAAGCTTCCATAGTAACAATTCTATGGCTCCCAGTGGGCTACACTGTGAGAAAAGGAAAGAACAGGCAAGTATAAGAATTATGAGTGGGGAGAAAACATAAAGGATATGATGGTAAATGTACTTCTAGTGCACTTACCCAAAGTGAAGCCCCCTCTCAACTTTGCAACGTAATTGCATTTCTTTATAATGCTGCTCGTTTGAGATTTTCCTTGGGGGAAGGGACATTGGGAGAACAGTAAGGGTATAAGTGCACTAAAAGTACACTTACCCTTTAAAACCAAAATGTTTTTATATATAAACATTTTTTACTATTCACATTCCCAGATATGTACAGAAGGCATACATTATGTATTAATGTGTGACGCATCTTTATTGTCTATAGGGTTTTCTGGCAGTTTTATCAGCTATTTATCGAGCTGTGGCTAAAAGTAAAGGGATAAGGACAGCTGCCGAAAAGCCTTGGAATCAATTATTTGAATGGTGATTTTCAGCTGGAATGTGTAAATTTAAATATCACACTATAACATAAAAACATCTTTAGAAAGCACAATTCCCCTCTAAAATGTCTCCTTAACCATTTAAGACCCGGAACAAAATGCAGCTAAAGGACCTTGCCCCTTTTTGCGATTCTGCACTGCGTCGCTTTGACAATTGCGCGGTCGTGCGATGTGCCTCCCAAACAAAATTGGCGTCCTTTTTCCCCACAAATAGAGCTTTCTTTTGGTGGTATTTTATCATCTCTGCGGTTTTTATTTTTTGCGCTATAAACAAAAATATGTTTTCCTCAGTTTAGTCCGATACGTAGTCTTCTACCTATTTTTGGTTAAAAAAAAATCTATAGCGTTTACAAAATAGGGGATAGTTTTATTGCATTTTTATAAAAAAAAAAATGTTTTACTACTAATGGCGGCGATCAGCGATTTTTTTCGTGACTGTGACATTATGGTGGACACTTCGGACAATTTTGACACATTTTTGGGACAATTGTCATTTTCACAGCAAAAAATGCATTTAAATTGCATTGGTTACTGTGGAAATGACAGTTGCAGTTTGGGAGTTAACCACTGGCCCCCAGGGGTTATGCGTTTCCTAATGTGCGTTTACAACTGTGGCTGTAGGTGTGACGTCATCGATCGTGTCCCCCCTATAAAAGAGATGACGTGATCGATTCTGCTGCCACAGTGAAGGACGGGGAAGCCGTGTTTACACACGTCTCTCCCCGTTCTTCAGCTCCGGGGACCGATCGCCGCACTCCAGCGGCGATCTGGTCCACGAATCCCGCAGTCCCAGGGCTTCGGACCGGGACCTAGCACGGCTGGGTACTAGCATAGCACAGACCTGTACGTGCATGTGCCCAGCCATGCCATTCTGCCGACGTAAATGTGCAGGAGGCGGTCCTTAAGTGGTAACAGAAACTTAATGGGAAAAACATGGAGGCTGCCATTACTGAGCTCTCCTCCTAAAAAGACTGACCTTCCTTGAGTGATTGACTGAGGTCATTTAAAGGGGTTGTAAAGGAAAAGTAATTTTTTTCATAATAAGCATCCTTTACCTGCAGACATTCCTCTTTTCACTTACTCATTGTTTGTTTTTGCTCAGAAGTTGCTCTATTTCTTCTCTGTTCTGTTCACTTCCTGCTCGTCTGATTGTTACTCACCACCGTGAAGGGAGGCTTTACTACGGTGGTCAGTAACGTGCTCGCCCCCTCCTGGGAACTACATCTGTGCAGTAGGACACTCTCTACGTGTTAGAGACTTCAAGGAAGTGTGAATTACTGGGCTTTCCCGCAAACCAGGAAGTGAATGAAAGAACAGAAACTAGAACGCCGGAGGTGATATAGATGAAGGAATTTAATAGGTATTTACTCATTTGTTAACAGAATCATTACACGATTCTGTCTGTCTACCTTGCAGACATTCATTTTAGGCAAACAAAAATTTTCCTTTACAACTCCTTTAAAGAGGAGCTCCAGGCTCCCCCCCCCCCCAAATAATTAAAAGTTGACAGCTACAAATTCTGTAGCTGCTGACTTTTACTATAAGGGCACTTACTGAGCGATGTAATGACAGAGCTGATTCTTTAATTGGCTTTGGGTGCAGGCGTCAGCATCGTAAATAAGGGAAACCGGCAGTGAAGCCTGCAAGTTTCCTACTGCACATGCCTGAGGTGCTCTGCACTTTGTGCATTTTTCCTGTAGTCTTCTGGGACCTATGATGTGTTCAAGAAGGATGCGGTAGAAAGAGGGGGGGCTGAACTTCCAGCTCAGATCGCCACAGAGAATGTAATTGAAAGTGGGAGTGGGTACCTGTCAAAACCAGGTACCTGCTCTCCCCCTAAAAAGTTTAAAATGTGGCAGAGGGGGGGGGGGGGGGGGGCAATGAAAACAAGTAGAACATCCCTTTCACTTAGGGTGAAGTTCTGATTTAACCTATTTTTTGCTTGGTGCTGACTCCCATTTTGTAACTTATATAAATATGTTTATTAGTTTTGCAAATAAAGACAATACAAAAAAAAAAAGAAGAAAAGGGCACCTAAACCAACAATGGTCTCTCATGTCCCATCATTACAATGTAGTATTAGCAAAGACAAAGTGAACTTAAAGCGGATGTCCGCTCAAAAAAAAATATTAAAAGCCAGCAGCTACAAATACTGCAGCTGCTGACTTTTAATATTAGGACACTTACCTGTCCTGGATTCCAGCGCCGTCCGCAGCAGAGGACGAGCGATCGCTCGTAACTCTTCTGCTCCCCCCGTCATCCACGGTGAGGGAACCAGGAAGTGAAGCGCTCCGGCTTCACTGCCCGGTTCCCTACAGCGCATGCACGAGTCTCGCTGCACCCGCCAATTGGCTCCCACTATGTGCTGGGAGCCGAGTGTTCCCAGCACATAACGGGGGGGCGATGGGAGGTGACGACATGCCCGCATTCTCCCAGAGAATGCTGGGCCGGAAGTGGGTGCAATTACCTGTCTTTAGACAGGTATCTGCACCCCCCTGAAAGGTGTCAAATGTGACACCGGAGGGGGGGGGGGTTCCGATCAGCATGAGTTCCACTTTAGGGTGGAGCTCCGCTTTAAGGTGTACTATGGTAAATAGTACACAAAATCAACAGGACAGGAAAGTAGTATATAAGGTTTTGTTTTCTGAATCTGGAGAAGCTAGAGTTAACGGGTTAAAAACCCAATGGTCCCATATTTTATAAAACAACTCTTGTTTACACCTACGTTTTTAGGGGAGCTAGTGGCGGCAGTTAATGATGGGATGTGGGGTTCCAGCACCTTGTACCTCTGGACCCCTTTACATTACACAGCACCCTGCACCTCTGGACCCCTTTACATTACATAGCACCACACCTCTGGACCCCTTTACATTACACAGCCCCCCACAGTTTGTTACACAGTCACCCCCTAACAGTTCTGGACCCCCTGTATGTTACACAAACCCCCCTATAGTACAGACCCCCACCCTACAGTACAGACCCCCTCCCTACAGTGCAGACCCCCTATAATACAGACCCCCCTACAATACAGACCCCCTCCCTACAGTACAGAACCACTCTAAAATACAGACCCCCCTACATTACAGCCCCCTCTACAATACAGACCACTCCCAACATTACAGACCCTCCTACAATACAGACCCCCCTACAATACAGACCCCCCTACAATACAGACCCCCCTACAATACAGACCCCCCTACATTTCAGACCCCCCTAATTTTCAGAATCCCCTACAATACAGAATCCCCTACAATACAGAATCCCCTACAATACAGAACCCCATTAAATTTCAGACACCCTCTACAATACAGACCCCCCTACAACAATACAGAACCCCCCTACATTTCAGACCTCCCCTACAATACAGAACCCCCCCCTACAATACAGAACCCCCTGCATTACAGGCCCCCCTACATTACAGGCTCCCCTACATTTCAGACCACTCCTACAATACAGAACCCCCTACAATACAGACCCCCCCCCCCTACAATACAGACACCCCCTTTCAGACCCATAATGTACCTCAGCGTGGGACTGCATGTCAGGTCCCCTCCCCCTGTGTAAACATAAAGGAGGAGGGGGAGGCATCTTCACTCTGCTCGGCTGTGTTAGACAGCCGAGACTGATCAGATCATCAGAGCCACGGCCACGGTGCCAGAGAGAAGGGGATCGTTGCAGGTTCCGGCCCCCTGATGTGCCGACAGGTGTCGCTGTCACTCGAGTGCAGCTCTGACTCATAGCTGAGAGTGCACTGGGGGGAGATGTGACCGGGCATATGGCCGGTATGCCCTATGGCCAGTACGGGCCTGTTGGGGTGTAATGTTTTAGGGAAGCCCAGAGCTAAGAAGATACAAGGTGTTTATTTCAACCCAAAGGGTATGGACTAGAAGACAAGTCCAGAAGCAGTGTAGAAAATCAGCTGTAGCAATACAGCCCCTAAAACACTCAGGGTTTGAAATATCTTTAGAGGATATTACCAAATTTTCAACGGTTCACTGGCATATGTACATAGTTGAATGTTTCTGAAAGCTCTCCCCAAAAATATATATTTTCTGGAAATTCATGACATTTTACATTACCAAATAGTTGTGCAATTTTTTTATCAAAATTATATTTTCAATAAACAATATACAAAAGAAATGCATTAGTGCACACAAACACAAAAATCCTACTAAATAGAAAAGACTTATGTGCCAATGTAATAAATAGCAAATTTGTGTAAACTTTAAATTGAGTAGTTTAAGAAAAAATAAAAACCTAAACAAGTTACTAACACTAAAGGCATGTACTACTATTAGAAGCTGTTGACTTAGTAAAGTGATTGCTCACTTTACAAAAGGAATATCTGTAAATAAGATGAGGCAAATCTGTTTTTAGGCTGAATATTCCATATTTGATATCAACAATTTATTTTACTCTTTTCAAAGTGAACAAAGGTTCACCTTATTTACCAACATTTACTTTACAAAGGGAATAGTCTTTACTCATTTAGTAATTCTCCCGTATACCTACCTTCACTTCTGGCACACTGATAGAAATGGAGTTCAAGTGGGTTCAGTAGTTTAAGGCAAAAAGAACAAGTATCTAAAAGTCCAAATGCTGCCAGTATGCTTGACTCGGTGGCTGCCTCTGCTGGAGATCTAGAAGGTACTCTGCATTAAGACAAACAGCAGTTCTAACTGTAGCATCAAAGTGTTATTTATTTGAAAACAACAAAATAGCATTTCACAATGTAATGGAAATAAAAGCACTCATCTAGTCATGTAACACCACTGCAACAAGCTGGTCCAGTCCCGCTGTTGTGGATACCGAAAGGAGCTTCTGGTAGTGCTGGTGGCTCCCAGCACTTTCTATAGGTCCCCTGGGGACTGATGTCAGAACAGGAAGAGGAAGCTGTGGGTGTGGCACGCGTTTGGAGCCTGATGAAGGAGCAAACATGCTCCAAACAGGTGCCACACCCAACGCTTGCTCTTGGTGTTCTGAGATTACTTCTGCCTCCCAGGGGACCCAGACCTACCACAAAGAGCTGGGAGCCACTGGCACTGCCAGGAGCTCCTTTTGATGCTACACTTATGGCAATGCTCTTCTTTTCTGTTAATTCCACAATGGCAGCCTCCTCACTTATATTATGGCAGGTTTTCTTTAACAAAACCCTTCAGAGAAACAACACCCTCTCTGTGTGAAAAACTGTGTTGCGTATTAGGTTGTCAGACAAATTGTCCTTGAAGCACAGGAGAGCTTTATTCTGCTATAACACTGTTCTTAACTGTATTGAAGCTTTGTGTAAAGATGTGACAGAAAGTCGGGTGCCCCTGGTAAAATTACACGTGTAGTTGATTTTCTAAATAAAATGAATTTAACACAATCTCTTCAGGAAACAAGTGTAAACGTGACCTATTTCTGCATATTCTAAAGCAAAATTATCATAAAATAATATTTTTGGAATTTAACCAACTGAATAAAAAGTCATGAAATGTGGCATATGCAAAAGTACTGGTACCACATATATTTATAATATTATTCCACAAGGTCAAGTCCCATCACTCTGCCAGTAATTAGTAGTTAATAGTGGCTGCATATATTGTATCTATGCATCCTAAACCCTTTGAAACTATGCTTGCCTGCCTACAATTTTCTTGTTAAGCATAACCCAAGTGATCTTGTGTTTTTTTGGCTTTAATATCAACCACCAAAGACATCAAAGCCTTTAAGATTTGTGGCAGCCACTCATGAAAGTACTTATGGTAGTAATCACTATAGGAAAAAACTGAATCAAATGAAAAAAAATATATATATTTTACATTTATCAAAAAACACACAACAAACAGGAAAATTCTCCCCAAATGACACGTTTGCAGTAGAAATGATTTTGCAGCTTGATAAATACACATTTCTTCCTTTAAAAAGTTGAGGTGCACATTCTGAATGGCTCCCCATTGGGCTGCTGCAACACAGCTGCTATGCACATGCATTGCCGCGTACTGAAATATGTGGTAACACACCGACATATGTTGGGTTGTACTCAGTGGTGTATTTAGGGTATGGCAGCCATGGCAAGTGCCATATGAAGGGGGCGCTCATAAGCAGGGACACCAGCATTAAAGTTCTTCACTGAATTTAAAAGTAGAGCTTTTTAAACTTCTCCCCGTTCCTACTAACTTTTGGTGGGATGCAATTACAGTTTCCTGGGTCCCATCAGGTCAAAATAGGGGCACAGGAAGTAAGCGTAAAGGAGGGCATTTTTTCTTCATTTTCGGGTTGCATGTACATCAACCCGCCCCGCTACTCAATTAGTCCCGGCTGGCAGAGTGATTTTGGGCTCTGCTCCTGACCTCAGGTGCTGAGATGCAAGTGCTTCTGACAAGTAACAGCTGGTGGGGAGTGGGGCTGCATGTGCCAAGCTACACACAGATTGGCAGTGGAGAATGTCAGTTGCTTATCACTCCACCTCCATGGCTGAGGCTGCTCTGGGCATATGTGAGAATCAAAGTTATGTGTGTACAGAGAAAGATCCCCCCCCACAGAAATGACTGACCCAGCCATAGACTGGCTGGAACTCAGCTTCCTACAGGAGGAAGAAGCTATCAGGATCCTGGAGGTCCTGAACTGAGGACAGGGAGGGATAGAGAGTAGGGATGAGCTTTGAGTTCGAGTCAAACTCATGTTCGACTCGAACATTGCCTGTTCGCCGAACAACAAACAATTTGGGGTGTTCGCGGCAAATTCGAAAAGCCGTGGAACACCCTGGTAAAGTCTATGTGAGAAATCTAAAGTGCTAATTTTAAAGGCTGATATGCAAGTTATTGTCCTAAAAAAGTGTTTGGGGACCGGGTCCTGCCCCAGGGGACATGTATCAATGCAAATTTTTTTTTAAAAAATTGCCATTTTTTCGGGAGCAGCGAATTTAATAATGCTTAAAGTGAAACAATAAATGTGAAATATTCCTTTAAATTTCGTACCTAGGAGGGGTGTAAAGTTAGCATGTGAATTATTGCATGTTTCCCGTACATAGAACTGTCCCTGCACAAAGTGTAATTTCTGAAAGGAAAAAAGTCATTTAAACCAGACTTGCGGCTATAATGAATTGTCGGCTCCGGCAATTTAGAGAGAGTTTATTCATAAAAAAAAAAAGCGTGGGAGTCCCCACACATTCAATTACCAGGCCCTTCAGGTTTGGTATGAATATTAAGGGGAACCCCGCCGACATTTAAAAAAAAAAAATGACGTGGGGTTCCCCCCAAATATCCATTGCAGACCCTTCAGGTCTGGTGTGGATTTTAAGGGGAACTCCACCCCAAATTTAAAAAAAAATGGCACGGGAATCCCCAAAAATACACATCAGACCCCTTATCCGAGCACGTTAACCTGGCCGGCCGCAGAAAAGAGGGGGGACAGAGTGCGCCCCCCCTCTCCTGAACTGTACCAGGCCACATGCCCTCAACATGGGGAGGATGTCCATATGTTGATGGGGACAAGTGACTCATCCCTTAAACCCTGGCCGGTGGTTGTGGGGGTCTGCGGGCGGGGGGCTTATCAGAATCTGGAAGACCCCTTTAACAAAGGGGACAACCAGATCCTGCCCCCACCATGTGAATTGGTAATGGGGTACAATGACGTAGCAGAGGGTGCGTCAGAGGGGGATGGGTCACATAACGGTGGCCCCGTCTCACAAATATAAGAAATGTCAAAGCTCCAGCCGCGTCATTCGCTGGGCTGTGTCCGGCAGAGAGAGAAGGCTGGCGATGCTGCTCTGGAACCCGGACGATCTTCTCATCGCTGGACCGGAGAGGAGATCACCCATCGCTGGATACAGACAACGTTGGAGCAGGGATCCGGGACCGAGTGGATTACCAGCGCTGTTTTTTTTTTTTTTTATTAGTAAAGGACTTTTTCTACGGTGTCTGTGTGTGTTTTTACAACAATTTACACTTCCCATTACCAAGTCACATGGGGGGGGGCTGGATCTGGGGGTCCCCTTTGTTAAAGAGGTCTTCCAGATATTAATAAGCCCCCCGCCTGCAGACCCCCACAACCACCGGGCAAGGGTTGTGGGGATGAGGCCCTTGTCCCCATCAACATGGGGACATCCTCCCCATGTTGAGGGCATGTGGCCTGGTACGGTTCAGGAGAGGGGGGGCCGCACTCTTTTCCTGCGGCCGGCCAGGTTAACTTGCTCGGATAAGAGGTCTGGTGTGGATTTTTGCAGGAAATCCAGGCAATTATTTTTTTTGGGGTGGAGTTCCCCTTAAAATCCACCCCAGACCTGCAGTGTCTGGAATGGATATTTGGGGGGAACCCCACAACATTTATTTTTTAAATTGACGATGGGGTTCCCATTAATATCCATACCAGACCTAAAGGGCAGTTTTTAAAACTTTTTTTGTATTGATACATGTCCCCTGGTGCCGAAGCCAGGTCCCCAAACACTTTTTAGGACAATAACTTGCATATTAGCCTTTAAAAATAGCACTTTAGATTTTAAATGTTCGAGTCCCATAGACTTTAATGGGGTTCTAAAGTTCACACGAACATTTGGTGTGTTCGCAAGTTCCGGTGTGAACCGAACAGGGGGGTGTTCGGCTCATCCCTAATAGAGAGTCATGTAGGCAGTGATAGGGTCAGAGCAGAGGATCAGAGCTTACATTCTATCTACCAGTATTATAAGTGTTTATAAATGCATTACTGTTTTATCACAATATTCACAGTATAATTTTTCAGAGAAGTCCCTTCCTCTGAGGCTGATATCAGGTGGGAGACTCTGTTTCTAATAACAAAGGTTCAGTGGCAGAGAACCTTCCACCTACCTCTATGGAATTGCTTCCTCTGAATACTACACAATCTTGATCACTAATGATGGGAGTTATTCCAGAGGGACCAACTGGCAGCCTTGTTGCGATCCTGCTGGCAGTTCATTTTGACTGGCATAAAAGGCGAATGCATGGGAGGGAGGACGGTGATGGGGAGCACCGGGGAGTGGCTGTGGTCACCAAACAGGAGTTGTTAGGCCTTAAGGAGCTGAGACCAGAAGCATGTTCTAGGCCTAAGGGCCAGGTCACAGAGAGTGAATTACTGTCAGGAGACCTGTCACCGGCCTGTGCTAGGCGCTGTGTGTCATTATCGACGCTTGTCTTCTGTCATCAGATTATCTGTGCAGACCCAAGGAGAATGTGTTCAGGATTGACTTCATTTTCTTCAAGATCAGGGACCTGGAGACTGACACTGTGCTCTTTGAGATCTCCATACCCTGCTCAGGTACCTGTCATGGAGGTCACCTTTCCTGGGGCAGGGGCAGTTGTTGGATGGAGTAAGGGAGGGTTATTGTTCCTAATTTGACATCCATTTGGCATTTGACATCCATTTGGGTGCGGGTGCATGTCCTTGACCCAAAATGGATATCAAGGTGAGAGCAGGGGCTGTGTTGATGCAGCTGATGCATCACAATTGATTTGAATTAGTCTGCCTGCCCGTGGATGTACTGAATAACAGATACTCAGTACATCCACGGGCAGGCAGACTAATTCATCTCATGCAGTGAAAACATGCAGTGAAAACACAGCCCTGGCCCCTGTACATATAAAATGTTTTGACAGGGGCGCCATTTTCACTAGATACGCCTCTGGTTGTACTGTGTTGTAAAAATGCTGCATGTCCATTTTTTGGTCCATTCTTGTGCATTAATATATATTATCTGATGGCGCAAGGGGAGGTGGATAATAGAACTACCTTGGCAAGTGGTCTAGATATCAGAATGAGTATTCATGAAAAACAAAATATATGATAAGTTCATAAGTCCACAGGAAATCCAAGTTAGCACTTTAGCGGCAGCAATCCCTGAAGAGCAGAAGCATATTCTGTACATAGGTAGACAAAAAGAAACAAGGATGCGCCCAATCTAAGTGCAGTAACGTATTTAATCGATAAAATAAGGTACAAAAGGAGAACGGCCAAATGGCTACTCACACATTAAAAGTGGATAATAGGCATATATGAGACCGTGGATGTAGTCATCGTCCGGTGTATGAGGGGTGTCCGCACATGGTGGTGAGGTGCTGTAGATGGAAGACAGCAAGTGGGACAGCCTGGAGGAGCTTGTTGGGAGCGCCGTGTACGGCGGCGTGCGTCTCACGATGGAACGCAAGCACAGGTCGGTCTCACCGGAAGTGACGTGACGTGACGTGGCGTGGCTTCCTGGGATAACTCAAGGTCCAGATAACATATGGATACGGGATCTTACAATTACATGACATTGCCGACCTGAGTCTTCTCCTCATATGTTTATAAAAAAGTATTGGTATTCGGTATCGGCGAGTACATAAAAAAAAGTATCGGTACTTGTACTCAGTCCTAAAAAAGTGGTATCGGGACAACCCTAATTCCAAATACCGGTACCTTTTCTTTATGCTAAAAAGTTAACATATTTCATGGAAAAGGGATATTTGCTGTTTAATTTGGAAATAAATGTACTAGATTAGTTTAGGGTTGTGCTCGTTTCCCTGAGATCATACCTCACATTTTCAATAATTTTCTGATCTTTTACAACGTTTTTCCTCCAAAAATACTTTTCCTGCGCGCTTGAAATGTAAATTTTAATGGAAAAATATAATATTTTCTATTGAAAATAAATCTGCACCTAAATAAATAATCCCCTAAGGCGGCGTACACACGAGGGGATATGTCCGCTGAAAACGGTCTGATGGACCGTTTCAGCAGACATCTCCGCTCGTGTGTATGGGCTAGTGGACAGATTTCTCCACCCGACAGATTTCACTTACCAGCAGACATGTCGGCCCCCACCGCCGCCGCGCCGCTGCCGAATGGATTCGGCGCATGCGCGGAAGTGTTTTACTTCCTGGTGCGGTGACGTGGCGGTGACGCGGCGGCGTCAACGTCACCGCCGCATCACCGCGCCGTCCGGCGGCGGGGAATTTGATCCGATGGTGTGTACACGCCATCGGATCAAACTCCCGATCGGACATATCCGATAGAAATGGTCCGCGGACCGTTTTCATCGGATATGTCCGATCGTGTGTACGCCGCCTAAGAGGCCTATTCAAAAAAAAAATGACAAGAAGAGGTTACCGTTGCTTCTTTAATTTATCTTGCAAATAGAGTTTATAAAGAAATCAGCAGAAAAAGTCTTTGAAATCTCCAGTAGTAACTGGTGGTGTGTTTTTGTAATTGTTTTGCAAAATGTTGAGGGAAAATGGGTTGTAGTCTTCCCTACCATGCTACAAAAATAAAAAATAAATCTTAGAACTGTCTGTATCTATGCTGAAGAATTCTCCTCTCTTCCTGTATTGGGACACAAAGTGAGGAGGAACCTTTCCAACTAATAGCAGTAAAAACCTCATATTATAACCTTTCCGTGCTCCTTGTAGGGCTAATAAGCATGCTACTGTCAAACACATGAAAAGATGGGCACTGCTATAATGGACATGTACCAATCTCCCTAACAGCTCCAGAACATTATGGCAATATGGCCGCTATGAGCTCAACTTTTTTTTTTTTTTAGAAAAGGGGCTGGGTTATAAAATTCCTTCAAATTACTGGTTTAGCTGACCAAGAAAAAACATTATAGGTTGTTCTCTATTTCTGGCAATGAACCCTTGGTGGCAGTGATCCGGACTTCCTCCCTATTAACCAAACCAATAAAAAGTATACAAGCCATCACAGTAAAAATAGGTCTATGCTTCATTTTATGATGGTGTGCAAGGGCATGCAGATTATTCCTCTTTGCCTCTTGAGCAATAGTGCATCAAAAACTACTGGTTTAAAGCACATATACAGCTTGATATTATAGAGTCCCATTTATCCCAAACTACAGCTATTTAAATTGCATTGGCCATCATCAGTTCACTGAAACAAACCCATGCCTTCTATAGAATGGGAAAAAAATTATATTAGGGTGTATCTGTGCTGAAAACCAGTGGCTCTAAATTGACAGTTGGACCAAGTGTAGAGAGATGAGCTCTTGCTGCTGTATATTTTGGCAGTTTGGGCCAGGTTTTGCAGACTATTGAGCCAGGTGTGCCCTGGGCTTATTTTAGAGCTGGTATTAGAGGTTAGTGGCCTCACCTTACCGAAGGGGTCAGTCTGTGCAAGGGAGCTGTGAATATACAGTACAGACCAAAAGTTTGGACACACCTTCTCATTCAAAGAGTTTTCTTTATTTTCACTAAGAAAATTGTAGATTCACACTGAAGGCATCAAAACTATGAATTAACACATGTGGAATTATATACATAACAAAAAAGTGTGAAACAACTGAAAATATGTCATATTCTAGGTTCTTCAAAGTAGCCACCTTTTGCTTTGATTACTGCTTTGCACACTCTTGGCATTCTCTTGATGAGCTTCAAGAGGTAGTCACCTGAAATGGTCTTCCAACAGTCTTGAAGGAGTTCCCAGAGATGCTTAGCACTTGTTGGCCCTTTTGCCTTCACACTGCGGTCCAGCTCACCCCAAACCATCTCGATTGGGTTCAGGTCCAGTGACTGTGAAAGCCAGGTCATCTGGCGCAGCATCCCATCACTCTCCTTCTTGGTCAAATAGCTCTTACACGGCCTGGAGGTGTGTTTAGGGTCATTGTCCTGTTGAAAAATAAATGATGGTCCAACTAAACGCAAACCGGATGGAATAGCATGCTGCTGCAAGATGCTGTGGTAGTCATGCTGGTACAGTATGCCTTAAATTTCTAATAAATCCCCAACAGTGTCACCAGCAAAGCACCCCCACACCATTACACCTCCTCCTCCATGCTTCATGGTGGGAACCAGGCATGTAGAGTCCATCCGTTCACCTTTTTTGCGTCGCACAAAAACACGGTGGTTGGAACCAAAGATCTCAAATTTGGACTCATTAGACCAAAGCACAGATTTCCACTGGTCTAATGTCCATTCCTTGTGTTCTTTAGCCCAAACAAGTCTCTTCTGCTTGTTGCCTTTTAGCAGTGGTTTCCTAGCAGATATTCTACCATGAAGGCCTGATTGACACAGTCTCCTCTTAACAGTTGTTCTAGAGATGTGTCTGCTGCAAAAGGTGGCTACTTTGAAGAACCTAGAATATGACATATATTTCCAGTTGTTTCACACTTTGTTATGTATATAATTCCACCTGTGTTAATTCATAGTTTTGATGCCTTCAGTGTGACTCTACAATTTTCATAGTCATGAAAATAAAAAAAAACTCTGAATAAGAAGGTGTGACCAAACTTTTTGTCTGTACTGTATACTTTTGTCACTAAAAGTGGGCAGAGAAAACACCCTAAAACAAACTTTGTGGAGTGGACTGGACTCACTGTTTGGTGCTGCCAATGAGCTAAAATACCCCACATTATCACACAGAGAATAAACCATTTATTTTCTAGAGTATGATGGAAGTTATAACATGTAAGTTTTGAAGAGGACTTTGCTTTGCTTTACTTTTCCATAATTATTTCTCCAAGTTAAATAAAAAGATCTGCCTTTTCCTTTAAAATAACGTTATGCATTGCTTAACAAAAAGGTATAAATAGAGAATAAGAAAAAACGAAAAGGAAAGAGGACAAAACAGGTCAAATTAGAAAGAAGAGAATATAGCAAATACTGTATATAGCTTTATAAATATCCTTAAAGGGTAAGTTAACCTTTGTACACTTGTTTTTTCTTCTAAATTCCAGCTCCCCTGTGCACCAATATAGCATTCATGTACTTTTTTAGCAAAAATATCAAAGCTTTCCATTAAATCTACAGTCACTTACTTTTCTTGTGCTCACCCATGATTCCAAATCCAGACGTTTCCATTAGTATTGTCTGTCTTTCTGATCACACTAGAGATCATGACACAGGAAGGAGTTGACCAGCTGACCTCATTAGCACACACCCTGCATCATTAACCCTCACATTCCAAGCTGCACGTTTATTAAATTAGATGCAATCAAAGATCACCCTTCACACTAAATACACAATATACAATCAGATTTTATAATGTATGGCCATCGTTATACAAGTACATAGGAGGGCGTGAACAGAAACACTCAGCAGTCAATCCCAGTTCACATCTCTGCATTACGGGAACTCGCATTCCCACATGCATTTTTTTTTACCGGGGGGGGGGCGTTTTGGAGCATTTTCACTCATCACACATGGGGCAACCCATCCACCTGAATGGGCTGCCCTACACACAGAAATTGCCCCAAAGGAGCTTCAGAACTTTTTTTTAGAGTGGAGCTTGGTGCGTTTTTTACTGCAATTTTTGGTGCAGTGCATTTTTTGAAATGCAAGGAAATGCACAGATGTGAATGAAGCCTCATTGTTTTTGTGTTATCGCACCAATTTCGCTTTTAGGCCCCATTTACATCTAGCATAGTGGGGGCAAATATTTTGTGTCTCGTTTTTCCTGTGACACGCATAGGGCAGACTGTTGATTACATGTGGTTAAATTGACATTTTGATGTTTTGCAGGTTGTGTGTTTTTTAACTGTGTGTTTTGCAGCATTTGCCCCTCATTTTTTCACATGGCAAAATGTGCGCTTGCTTCTGTGTTTGGTGTGCCATTAACAATTAATGGCACTGAAAGCACAATTAGTAATTTTAATTGTATAAATATGTCCTTACACTATGCAATCTGATTGTGTATTTAGTGAGAAGGGTGATCACTGATTGTATTTCATTAAAAAAAAAAGTGTGGCTGGGAATGGGAGGGTGGATGATGCAGGTTGTGTACTAATGAGGTCAGCTGGTCAACTCCTTCCTGTGTTATAACCTAAAGCAGGGGTGCCCAACGGAGCCCTCTGATGTGGCTCACGACCTCCTGCTCTGGGATGGAATAGAATAGACTACTGTTATGAAAAGTCCGTTTATTACCAAAATCACAGTGTATATATGGGCAAATCTGTTCTGCAGTGGTTACTGGGCTGCTTTCAAACTGATCCACAGGTGCAGAGCAGTTTACCTGTGGGTTACCTGCACTAAGCAATAGACATCTGTTATTACCTGCGAATTTGGTGAGCTTTCTGAAAGTGCACCAAACCTGCAGAATATAATATAAGTCTATGCAAAGTGCAGAAAAGCCAAAGGTACACAGCGTTGCACCATTCACCTCTAAGTAGACATAAACCGACTTATGTCCTACCTCCAATTCAATCCGCAAAAAAAGAGTATGGTGCGCTGTGTCAGTGTCTGCTCTGCATATGCAGAGCAGACACAGAGATGCCATCCACCCACTCCGCTCATTGTGGCCCGCGACCGGTTACCAAGTCACTTAAGTGGCCCTCGCTCTTCAAAAGGTTGGGCATCCCTGACCTAAAGTCTGATCAGGAAGAAGACATTACTAATGGAAACTTCTGGATTCATGGATGAGCACAAGAAAAGTAAGTGACTGTAGATTTTATGGAAAGCTTTGATATTTTTTCAAAAAAAGTACATGAATGCTATATTGGTGCATAGGGGAGTTTACAAAGGTGAACCCAACCTTTTAAAAAAGGGAAAAGGGATTGCAAAATCCAGGGAAATAAATGGAGAAAAAGCCATTCAAGTCTTTGTGTTATAAAACAGACAAAAAAATATATATATTTTCACTATTCATACAATATAATATTGTTCATTCAAGAGATCTCATGCTTAGATTTCCTGGATAATGTGTCAATTATCCAAAATGGTTACACTCCAGTTGAATATAGCATCATTTAATTTGTAACACTAGCAAACGTACAAAAAAAATGAACATAAATAAATAAATAAATAATTGATTTGTCTACATTATCCAATCTGTTACTTGTCCATGTACTCATTTCTGGGTGACAGATTTTCGTTAAAAAAAGCACTTGCTATTTAAAACTACATTTATCTGACAAAACATTTATCTTTTCATTGAAATTTTAAATTTAAATTTGCAAAATATTGAATGGGAAATGATATACTGCAAAATTCTTATGACAAGTTGACATCAAGATATTAATATGTATGTGGCTTCAGATAGCATAGCAATACCCTGAGGTAAATCATTTTTTAAATTTATATTTTATGCATATAGGATACCAGGTGTTCCTGAATGTATTTTGTTTCTGTATCAATATCTGTAAATATTCTTTGGTGTGTGGGTGCGTGTCTGTGCGTGTGAGATTTTTTAAAACAAATTTGTTTTTAGAAGATAATGGGCCTGAATTTGCACCTGAGCCGCACCGCAAGGCATAAACTCTGCATACGTTTTTACTGCAATGCGCAGTGCAAATGCATCGCACATATGTGAACCAGCCTCATTGAAAACAATGTATTTAGAAATGTTCTGCGTATTGGATACGGTTTAAGCCGCACTCAATTTGCATAGGTGTGAACCCGGCCTAAGTTTTTTACCACTTCAGGTGATGGACAAATCAAGACTGTATACCCTATATAACATCTCCCATATTGGGAGTACCTCAGTTTTTGTAGCAAAGCAATATATAAATATCCCAATAAGAGGGGCGTGACCTCTGTGTCCCATGATGTACTCCAAGAAAAGGATTTTACAGGTAAGCTGTTATAAAAATACTATTTTCTTTATCATACATCACCGGACACAGAGCTCTATCATAATTACTATATGGGATGTCCCAAAGCAATGTCATCTGGGGGAGGGAGACACAAAAAATAAAGCAGACCGCCGTCAAAAGTGAAGACCTATACTGCTGCCTGCTAGTGTTGAGCGGAATACGTCATATTAGATTTCGCGATATTGCGCGAATATATAGAAGAATATTTGCGAATATTCGCTAATATCGAATATTCGTGATATTTTATCCAAAAAAAATTTTGCAAAATTTTGCTAATGCGAAAATGATTGCGAAATTCTCATAAACGGAGATCATTTCCTGTATTACTAAACTAATATGCACTAAACACTAACTCTACACTAACTCTACTTTAAAGAAAGGAGAATAAGGGGGCAAAAGAAGGGAGGAAAAGATAATCGCGCAATATTCCTATTGCGCGATTATCTTCTCCGCCCTTCTTTTGCATCAGAGCCAATCAGAATAACTCGAATATTCGGCAAAAGGAATATCGCGCAATATTCCTTTTGCCGAATATTCGAGTTATTCTGATTGGCTCTGATGCAAAAGAAGGGCGGAGAAGATAATCGTGCAATATTCCGTTTGCAGAATATTCGAGTTATTCTGATTGGCTCTGATGCAAAAGAAGGGCGCATCAGAGCCAATCAGAATAACTCGAATATTCGGCAAAAGGAATATTGCGCGATTATCTTCTCCGCCCTTCTTTTGCATCAGAGCCAATCAGAATAACTCGAATATTCGGCAAAAGGAATATCGCGCAATATTCCTTTTGTCGAATATTCGAGTTATTCTGATTGGCTCTGATGCAAAAGAAGGGCCGAGTAGCTGATGCGATTCTTTTATGTTGCCGAAAATTAGCAATGCGAATTTTCGGCAACATAAAAGAATCGCATCAGCTACTCGGCCCAGGGTCTCTCTCTAATCATACCAGCAATGCTTTTAGACGTCGATGGAGATCACTAGGATGTGATCTGTTTTACAAATACATTTGAAAAAATACGAATATTCGCCATAGCGTATATTCGCCGCAATATTCAAGTTATTCGCGAATACTCGAATATGCAATATTCGTAGCGAATATTCGCAATGCGAATATTCGTGAGCAACACTACTGCCTGCAGAACACTGCGCCCAAAGGCGGCATCCTCTTGCTGACCTACATCCACCTGGTAGAATTTTGTGAATGCATGCCCTGATGACCATGTTTTGGCCTTGCAAAGCTGAGCCATGGAGGCTTGGTGATGTACTGCCCAATTGCCAATGAAGCACTGACTGCCCTGATAGAGTGTGCTTTAACCTGAAAATGCGGAACCCTTTTCTTCAGACTATAAGCCTAACTAATCACCCAACGAATCCACTTAGCATTAGTTGATTTCAATGCTGCCTGGTCCTTTTTGGGGCCTTCTGGCAGCACAAACAAAACAACGGTTTTCCGTATCTGAGCTATCACCTTCAGAGAGGCCTTGACTGCTCTCACTACATCGAGAGAATGTGACAAACTTTCTTCTGCAGAAAGAGGTTTCTGGAAAAAATGAAGGATGGGAAACATCCTGATTCAGATGAAAACCTGACACTACCTAAGGCAAAAGGGTTGGGTGAGGACGCAACCTCACCTTGTCCCTATGAATAATCAAGTATGGCTCTTTACAGGAAAAGCAGCCAATTCTGATACTATTTTTGTGGAGGTTACCGCAACCAAGAACACCAATTTCTTTGTAAAAAGAAGCAAAGGAATATTGTGTATTGGCTCAAAGGGTTGTCTTTTCAAACCCAACAGAACTAGATTCAAATCCCATGGGCACAAGGGTGACCTGAGTGGCGGATTATCCAAGTTACCCCTTGTATAAAAGCCCGGACCAAGAATGCGAAGCAACTGGCCTTTGAAAAAAAATTCCAAGGCCAAGATTTGGGCCACACCAGAGCTACTAGGATTACTGGCTTTCCTTCCTCCTTGATCCTGCGAAGAAGCCATGGCAGCAGCTGAACTGGGAAGAATACATAATTCAGTGAAAACTGATCCCACTGGGTCACTAATGCATCTGTCCCGAGTGTGAGTGGATTCCTTGTTCTTGACACAAAGTTGTCCAACTCCTTGTTGAATCTGGATGCCAACAGATCTACGTCCGAGGTGCCCATCTCTGGCATATGGCCAGAAAAACATTGGGTGGTAGGGACCATTCTCCCGGGAACAACTGTTGGTGGCTTAAGAAATCTGCCTGACAATTCTCCACTCCTGGGATGAAGACTGCGGACAGGCAAGGAACTTGTTACTCTGCCCAACCCAGAATATAATTCACTTCCCTCTGGGATGCGTGACTTCTGGTGCCCCCTTGGTGATTAATATAGGCCACTGCTGTGGCATTGTCGGACTGTATCCTGACAGAACAATTCTGTAACCTGAAACGTCCAGGCTATTAAAGCCAGACGTAGTGCCTGAATCTAGGATGTTGATGGGCAAGGTTTTCTCAGACTCTGACCATATCATTTAGACAGTGGTCTCTTCTAGGACTGTTCCACAGCCTGTAGGCTGGCATCCGTTGTTACCACTTTCCAGGTAACCGCAATGAAGCATTTTCCTTTCTGTAAAGTCTTGGTTATCGACCACGAACTGAGACTCTGGTGCACTTTTGGGGCCAGATTCATTTGATAATCCAAAGCTTGGGTTTTGTTGTTCCAAGCAGTCTGTATTGCAACAGTCTTTAACGAAACTGGGCATAGGGAACTGCTTCGAATGAAGCCACCATCTTCCCTAGAAATCTCATGCAAAGGCGATTAGAAGGACCCTTCCTTGCCCTGACCACCTGGATCAGCCCTCTTATAGCGTTGACTTTTGCCCCACTCTTTCCTGGGCTGTATCTATGACCAAGCCCAAATACTCCAATGTCTTTACTGGTAGTAAGGATGATTTCTCCAGGTTGAGAATTCAACCTAGGTGTTCCAGATACCTGACCGTTCTGGACACCCCCAGGTTTAACCGTGTTCCTAACTGATCTAGCAGGTCATCTAGGTATGCCAATACTGCTATACCCTGGTAAAAACCGCTATCTTCAGCAACCATGTGTTTCAGTAACAGTGTGCTGCGGCAACTATTTGTTTTAGCATCTGTGCCTTTTAGCAACTGTGCCTTTTAGCAACAACTGTGCAATTCAGCATCTGTGCATTTTAGCAACTGTGCGTTTTTGCAACTGTGCATTTCAGTATCTGTGCATTTCTGCAACTGTGCGTTATAGCAACTGTGCATTTCATCATCTGTACATTTTAACAACTGTGCGATTTAGCAAGTTTGTAAGCAAGCTCCTGCAGTTGGTCCTATACTTTAGACCTGTAGGATACCAAGCACATATGCACTATATTGGAGATAAAACTCCCTAAAATGCACCCATGCTCATGACTTTCAAGCATGTACTTCAAAAAACATGCAATTAAGCAATGCATTTGCAAGCATGTATATTATGCTGTTCCTGCCCACAAGCAGATAATGACACTTTTAAAAGGCTAGACTGCCAAAAAGTCCCACACATGTGGTATGCCTGTACTCAGGAGAAGCTGCATAATGTTTTTTTGGGGGTTTAATTTCACATATGTCTATGGCATGTTTGAGCAATGTATCATTTAGTGACAACTTTGTGAATAAATTGTGCCAAATTGTAAAAAGTGCTCTGTACTCTGGTCAGAAAACAGGTAAAACCTTCCCGGGCTGAAGTGGTTAAACAAATTCTGGCTATAGGATCCATGTCCGGAGTGATAACTATACATTCACTACAACATATCACATGCACAAATAGGTATAAATTATGAGGCATTGAACATATGGATGTTTTCTTTTTTGAGGCAAAAATACCTTGAAGTAGACTTTGACCAAATAAGCCGAAACACGTTGGGGTGCTCATGTAGATATAATTTTTAGCAATTTTCTGGGGGTGTGCAGCCCTTTAAACTCTCTGATGTGTGTTTTTTTTATTTATATATTTAATTGCCTCTAATCTTTTCGTTTTATTATTTCATTAGTAATTTAATGTTGTCAATTATTTCTAATTGTAGGTTTACAAGTAGTGCAAACTGAGCAGGGCGGGGCTTGTGCAGCGCCATTGTCTCCTATGGAGGGATCTGATGAAAACTGACAGCATCTCATCTGATCTGCCATGGACGGATGGGGATGTATCACCATCCGTCTAATTTTGGCGGACCGGATTGGGTCGGATGTCATCGGACCGCTGACCTCCGACGCTCCATAGGATTGCTTGGAGCGGCCGTTCACGTCCGCCAAAAAACCTGAGTGGTCCGACCGTGTGAAAGGCCCCTTAAGGGGGTAAGATAGCAACAGTAAATTATTTTCTGATATAGTTACTAGTATGGTCATCATCTCTGGTCAGCATCATTCTCAGGGGTTCCTGCAACTGGACTTCACTGCAACATTCATCCGGAGGTATCTTAACTATATACTGTATATACCAAGGAACATGTGCACAATTCCATCAGGACTCCTCTTGGACCCTTTGCTGATAATACCTGTTTGTACATTGGATGTATGTTCTATTAATAATCTCTTCTTACATACATTTCATATTATTCCTATACTTGTGTGCATTTATATGCTTAATGTTACAAGCTGATTGCAGTAGTTCATATGTTCCCAATTACTTTGTTAAGAAGAATTTCCCAGAAAGGGAATCCCCTTTGTTCACAGAAGTCCTGCCCAGACACTAGCAACTTATCATACCCACTCTTCCACTTTTTTCTATAATCAATTTTTTTCTATGTTAAGACAAATTCCAACCTACAACATAAGAACATAAAAGTACACATTGCACAAAATATCTGTATAAATCCTTTTATTAACACAGACCACAATAACACCCCCCCCCCCCCCCGCCTCTCCTCCCCCGAGAAAACACACTGGATCCTTGATCATACCATCTTCAGAAAAGGAGAGAAACATCCATTTATCTACTCATAACCAAAACTCAATTTGTACAACACATTATTCATAATAAAATTTAAGAAGGAGGATTTACAGAGCCCTATTATGTTATTACGTGTAAAAAACAACCAACAACATAGGAAAGAAAAGAAAAAAAATTATATCATTTCAAATTACTGTTATCATGTTTTATTATATTTCGTGTTTTTACTTAATATAACCTCCCCCTACTACTTCATATGCTTTTTATACCTCTCCTCCTTTCATTTCAATATTTCAATCTACCCTTCTCTATGTGATGTCATTACGTGTTGTCTATCCCGTGCCTAATTTACTGTTAAAAAATTATCCTCTTCCTTTAATGGCATCAATCGTCTCTCCACTGCATTTCTCATGAGAGAGAAAGAAAAAGGTAAAAGAAAAAGAAAAGGAAACCGCCATCCCCTCCCAATTCTCCTCACCAGACGCATTCCCACAGACTATCCCCGATCCATAACACAGCACTACCCCCATAGGGTTTCTGAGGAGTTTTACAGCCATCCTGCCCAAGTGTCTTTAAATGTATTCTATTGGTCCTTAACCATATGTATCCATCTCTCTGTTTCCATTATTTTTTCCACCTCCCTCTTCCAATTCATTATAGTAGGACATCCGGACTGTTTCCAAAATCTAGGTATCAATATTTTAGCTGCATTTAGTAAATGGGGAGTGTCATTTTCTTAATCCAAAGAGCTATCGCCTCCCAGAATACTTGAATTTTTGGGCAATGGCACCACAAATAAATAAATGAGCCCCTTTGGTTACAACCCCTCAAGCAGTTAACATCCGCCGATTGGTATATCTGGGCCAATCAAACCGATGTACGATACCATCTTGTCAAGAACTTATAAGACATCTCCTGTATATGGGAACTTATTGAAGTATAGTGTGTTCCCCCCCCATCAACCTTTTAATTTGTTCAGATGTAAAATGATAGCCCAGCTTCCTTTCCCACTCTAAAATAAAATAGGGAGTTGTCATATTTTGGGCACTCAGAACCAGCTTATACATTCGACACAACATATGATCCGGCTCTGATAGGTTAACATACCATTCCTCAAAGGTAGTAAGCGGGTTTGCTGGCCTGACCTGATGCTTCCACTTAGTAAACAAATTTCCATACAGCCATTGGTATTTCCCCCAATATCAAAACCAATTCTACCAATGGTAACCATTTGCCCTGTGGGGCCAGGCTAGACAATTACCCTTCCCATCCATTCCCCAACAATCTGAACTCCCTTTCTCTTCCCCTGAGGGAACCAGGGAAATCCCTCTAATCCCTCCATAATATAAATTCTCATCAAGAATAAGGGTTCTGCTATGCAATTTGTGGAGACCCTGCTATTTTTCTCATTCTCTGTAGGATGTACTACAGCAAAAGAAAAGTAACATTTTAGAAAAAAAAGAAAAAACATTTGCCAGTAACTTACATTTGCCTACAGCTTTTTTTTTGACAAAGAAAACCAGACCAGCAATTTAAATGGTATGTTTTTTTTCTCTGTAATTGTCAGTTTTTCTTTAGTATATTGTATAGAAGCATAGATACAATTTCTGCTTCATGCCAATTGCTTTAGTACGTGTCATGTTACCTATTAGCATGGAAAATGGTCAGAACTGATATTAAAGATTCAGCGATCATAGAATCCAATGGAGTTTGGATGAAAAGAGAAGTATAGGCTTTGCAAAAAAGAAAAGATTATACTCGTCTAGGTGGATGCAGCAGTGATGGGAAATGTAGTGGGAACTGAGCGATCACATCACATCTGATTGCTCAATTTTCTCCTGGAGAGCTGAGCTGTGGAGTGGATGGGATGGGCTGCGCTCAAAAAAAATTTGCTGAGATGATGAGCCAGATGCCAATCCAGGGCTCTGAGTGGATCCCAACCATATGGTTGAGATCTTTTCAGAGCCTGGAACGGCTCTGTGATGTCCGCCGACAGTGGGCTTCAGCTAAAAATGGATCACAGAAGTGCAGAATGGACTGCTCTCCTGTGATCTTCAGGAGAATTATGACCAAAATAGTTTTGGCAATACTTATTCTTTAACATTCAAACTCGTGAGCTGTTTGGTGAATGTACCAAAACTGAACCCATTAATTGTATCCTTACTACTTACCTACAAAATCCCTGTTTATTTTCTCCCATTAATCCATTTGTCTCTGTTATGTCTTATACTACAATAATAATACTACAAATATTATTATTATTATAATACAGGTTTTATATAGCGCCAACAGTTTGCGCAGCGCTTAACAGAATAAAGGCAGACATTACAGTTACATTACAATTTGGTACGAGAGGAATCAGAGGGCCCATCTCATAAGAGCTTAAAATCTAAAAAGGGAGGGTCAATTGATACAAAAGTTAATAGCTGTGGTGGATGAGCTGATGTAGGAAGTAAAACAGTGTTAGTTAGAAGCAGGATAGGCTTCTTTAAAGAGAAGAGTTTTCAGGGATCGTCTAAATATGGTTGGATTAGGGGAAAGTCGGACAGATTGGGGTAGGGAGTTCAAAAAGGATGGGAGAAGCTCTAGAGAAATCCTGGAGATGAGATGAGATGAGAGGAGGTGACAAGGGAGCTAGAGAGCTTGAGGTCTTGGGAGGACCGAGGAGAGCGGTTTGGTTGGTATTTTGGGACTAGGTTACTGATGTAGCTGGGGGCAGAGTTGTGGATGGCTTTGTAAATTATTGTTAGTACTTTGAATTTTATTTGTTGGGTGAGTGGGAGCCAGTGGAGAGATTGGCAGAGAGGGGAGGAGGACTCTGAATGGTTGGTAAGGTGGATGAGTCTTGCAGCAGCATTCATGATGGATTGAAGGGGGATAGTCTATGTAAAGGAAATCCAATGATGAGGTGAGAGATGGAGTGAATTAAAAGCTTGGTAGTGTCATTAGTTAAAAAGGGGCGAGTTCTGGAAATGTTGCAGAGGCTAAGGCGGCATGATTTGGACAGGGATGGGTTGTGGGCCTGAAAGGACAGATTCTAATGCCGTGTACACACGATCATTTTTTGTGATGAAAAAAAAACGTTGTTTTCTGTGAAGTAAAAAACGACGTTTTTGAAACGTCACTTTTCAAAGACAATTTTGCATACACACCATCGTTTTTTCACAAAAAGCAAGGTTACGTTCACCACTCTTTTCCATTGAAGCTCGCTTCATAACTAGCTTCTGGGCATGCGCGGGTTGAAAAACGTCGTTTTAAATGACGTTTTTGCTACACACGGTGACTTTTTGTGAAACAAAAAACGACGTTTTGAAAAACGACACAAAAAATTCAAGCATGTTGGAATTTTTTTTTGGTCGTTTTTTTTAAGACAAAAAACGACGTTTTGCCCAAACACGATCAATTTAAATGACATTTTAAAAAACGTCGTTTTTTTTCATCGCAAAAAACGACCGTGTGTACGCGGCATAAGTTAACAGGGATCTTGAAGTCACCAAGAATAATTGTTGGAATTTCAGAAGAGAGAAAGTAGGGTAGCCAGGTAGAGAAGTCATCAAGGAAGCTTAATACTGGTCCAGGAGGCCAGTACACAGCAATTCTCAATGAAACTGGAGAAAATAAACAAATACAATGAGCTTCAAATGAGGAGAAGGACAGAGATGGGGGTGGATGAAGAACCTGAAAAGTGCTTTGATGGTATAGAAGGATTCCAACACCACCTCCTTTCCGTCCACTAAGCCTGGGAGAGAGAGTCCACAGGAGGCAATCATAGGAGAGAGCAGCAGGAGAAGGAAGGTCAGATTCTTGAATCCAGGTCTCAGTAATTGCAGGTAGGTTCAGGGAGTTTTTGATAAATAGGTCATGAACGGTGGTGAGTTTTTTTAAAACAGAGCAGGCATTCCAAAGGGCACAGGAGATGGGGGGGGGGGGGGCTGGTTCTAGGCTGAAGAGGAATAGAAACAAGATTGTGTGGCTTGCGGCTGCTATGAGAGAGTGCTGGGTATGTTGGCTGCAGGTAATTAGCTTTCATTCATACTGTAAATGATAAGTAATATACTTTTACTGTCCCCTTCATGCCTTTTCGGTTACTCGTATACACCTGCTTTCAGCTTATATGCACGTTTTGGTCATTTTAAATACTAATCAAAGAAATACAATTTGAAAGTGAAGTGAAGATGTTACTGCATATACTGCAAAATGAGACCTAAGCAGCATGGATTTTCTTGCTATCAATCAGCCCATAGAACATTAAACTTCCAAATTGGAAAAAAAATCATCAGCTAAGCATCAAAGTGCTTAAGCATATTTTAAAATCCTAGTCCAAGTAAATCTACACATTATTACATGGCATAAAGTACATGTATTTTCATAAAATGTGTTCAGCAACTGTGGTGGAGCAGATGGCAGAGGGATTACCATGCAAACTTGGATTGTATTAATAGAATTTTGATACTGAGCAAAAAATAGCCACAAGACATTTGTAGAGTGTTATGTGAATAACAGATTATAGATTACTCATTCACAATTGTTCAGTCAGGTTGCCGTAGGTTTGTTAACTAAAACACAACCATTACAGAAAATGCAACATAGATGTGCACTGACTGCATTATGTAGAATCTAACCTTAAAGTATCTCTCTCTGCAAATAAAAATAAAAAGTCATGAAAGATTAATGCAAACCCCAGTAGTTTTTTTTTCAATGACATTGATCTGGGACCTGACAATTCATGAATAGCCGCGAGTAGTTTTAAATGTCAGGGCCAGGGCGAAAGGAAGAGATACCAAGGTAACTAGAGAGTGTGAGTTGCCGGGTATTTATACATATCTCCTGCAATCAGGCTCAGGTGATGCCTGATCGCGGGAGATAATGACGATTCAATACTGCCGGAAAACACCCGCTGGTGGACACGGGTACTATGGGTACTATGGCCCATGGATCTGACAGTACCACCAGCAGGTGAAATGCTTTATTACAGATTCTGGCTGCAAGAAGACACCCGCTGATGGACACCGGTACTGCGATCCACAGGACCAACAGCGCCCCCCCCAAAGGAACGGGCTTCAGGTGCTCCAATTAGTTGTAATAGTCCATAGTTTCTGGCACCATACAGAACAATGGATGGGGTA
Source organism: Rana kukunoris (assembly GCA_029574335.1). Taxonomy (NCBI): domain Eukaryota; kingdom Metazoa; phylum Chordata; class Amphibia; order Anura; family Ranidae; genus Rana; species Rana kukunoris. Next base: position 143,451,751 of record CM056049.1, on the reverse strand, counting down.
CATCAGGCTGGGCAACAGGCACTTCAGGCAGGGCAACAGGTACATCAGGGAAAACAGCGGGCACATCAGGGCATACATCGGGCACATCAGGGCAGACAGCGGACACATTAGGGCAGACAGCGGACACATTAGGGCAGACAGCAGGCACATCAGGGAAGACAGCGGGCACATCAAGCCAAACAGTAGGCATATCAGGGCAGACAGCGGGCACAGCGGGCTCCGGGTCACAAGTGGGCAGCGGCTCCGGTCATCAAGCTGGGCAGCGAGCGCATCGATCGTGTGTGGGCAGCGGGCTCTGGGTCATCGGGCTGGGCAGTGGGCTCTGGGTCATGAGGCTGGGCAGTGGGCTCTGGGACATCGGGCTGGGTAACAGGCTCCGGCTCAGCATGCTAAGTAATGGCCCCGGCCCAGTGGGCTGGGAAACGGGCCCCAGTTCAGCAAACTGGACACCGGCACAAGTCAGCAAGCCGGATGACAGGCACTGGCTTAACAGGCCATGTGACGGACACCAGTTTAGCAGACTGAGTGACGGCACCAGTTTAAAGCAGACTGGGTGACAGGCACCGAAACTCCATGCAGAGACAAGGGTACCTAGACATGGCCACCGAAACATGTGGACAGTTCTTTTATCACTGAGGATGCGGCATCACCTGGTGACCCCGCCCCCCTCTGATGCACATGTACTTCACGGGGACTTCCCTATGGCTTTCCCCTGGCATCAGAGGGGGAGGGGTCACCAGGTGATGCAGTGTCCTCAGTTATAAAAGAACTATCAGAAGAACAGGAGCATCACCCAGCGGAAACTTCAATTGGAAGCGGGTCGTCCGGGAGAACCAAGAGGGGAAGAAGAAGCCGGTGCAAGATGCAGACGAGAAGACCAAAGAAAGAAGCAGAGGAAGAAGAAGATGGAGGAAGAAACGCAAATGCAGAAAAGAAGATGGGAGAAGAAGCAGCGCGGAAAAGACAACATTAATAAAGGAATTGTCAAAAAACAGCTATTGTTTTTTTTTGTTTACACACTTTTTTTTGTGAAATGGTAGAGGTACAATGTACTTTTTCCAAGGGGGGGGCAAGGATTCACTTTAAGCACTATTAAATTCACTGCTTCCGAAAAAACTGCCTTTTAAAAAAGAAATAAAAAAGAAAGAAACCCATTGGAACAGCCATACATGTCCCTCTACTAAGGTCCTCAAACACTTTTTTGACAAAAACATATTAACCTTTAAAATTAACACTTTTGATTTCTCCCATAGACTTCTAAAGGGAGTTTGGCGGCTTTACATATTTATTATTGCAATGGGCCCGCTGATGCGCCAGTTCATACGCTCAATTAATGATTTATCCGACGCACCATGAACCAGTGCAGCGCATTGTTTATAGTAATCAGCCCAATATGTCTGTATAATTTTATCTTTATTGCTGAAATCGTCTTGTTCTCTTCTTCAGAATATAGATCTTATAAAAGAAAAAAAAAATTCTGGTTTAAATTTATAATAAAAATAGAATCCATTTTTTTCAGATGCAGTCTACCTGCTCTCTACCTCAACTGTACTGGTTTGTCCAAAGGGTATAGGAGCTATCTATGCTAAAGAAAAGGAGTTAAGACCACACTATTCTAAAAAAGCATCTTGCCACGTACCACACCCAGAGAGTTAGTTATACAGTAAATAAAATAAATTAAATATTCTAAGCACTCTTTGTAATCATTTAGGCCAAGGAAGAGAGAAAGTATTTTAGATAGAAAAAATAGAAATTGTTGTTGTATTTTCTTCTTTTGTAATCGTTTTAGGCAGTGGCAACTGGTGAAGTTTTAGGTGGGGGGTGTGCCAAACCCAGCCCTTGCTATTTACCTTTCCAATTCTCATAAGCCCAACCCCATGGTATCCACCCACTCCGTTCCCTGTATTCCACTTGCTTCCAACCATAGTGTCAGGAGTATAAAGCTCAGCATCACAGGACAGAATATACAGCCCCAGAATCACTGGACAGAGTATATAGCTCATCCTTACAGATCAGGGTATCTGGCCCAGCATTACAGATAGGTGAATATGGTCCAGCATTACAGATAGGTGTTATATAGCCCTGCATTACAAATTGGTGTATATAGCCCTGCACCTACAGGGCGTGTGGAAAGGATCATCCTGTGTTTTCACTCACCCCCATAGGGCAGGCAGCAGCGGGCAGCGGCAGCGGAGATGTCCGCACTTCATGCTTCTCCACTTACCAAAGCACGCTAGGCATCCAATAGGATCGCCTGGTGCTTTGGCCAATCAGGAAATGGGTCTTACTGACCTGACTTCTGATTGGCGGGGAGGCACTGTAGAGTAAAAATTGTGAAAATTAATTTGCTATGGTCACACAATTGAATGGGATCGGGGTGCACTCTCTGTCCCCCGAGCACCACCCTTTTTTGAAGAACCTATTAGGTGCTTAACAAAAAAAAACACCCGCCATAGGAATCCATCGTGTCCTTAAGGGGCCAGGCGCATGTATAGGGGAAAGGGGGGGGTGGTGTGCCATAGGCCCACAATGCACGGGCCACCACTGCTTTTAGGCCATGGCAGAGAGTAAATAGATTTTAGCTAGAACAAAAAAGTTTTCTTTTTTTCCCAAAAACAAATGAAAGCAGTTCATGTTAAAACATTAGCAATGTTTGGACATGCTGCTACAAAGTACATTGCATTTTTCAATAAAATAGGCCTTTTTCTTCCCATACAGAAAGGGAGAAACCATATAAACATATACAAGTTGCACCACAGCTTTTATCAGCATGTCAATGCTCTCTTTCTCCTGCTGTCACACTAGGGTGTGCTGCAAATGTGTACAATTTTTTTGTCTTCAGTTCTAGGAAATAGACTGTATTTCTGTTTTAGACATGACATCTACATGTTCTCTCTCTTTTTTGGTCTTTTGGTCTTCAGTCTAAAACAGGGATCCTCAATCTACAACCCTCCAGCTGTTGAAGAAATACAATTCCCATCATGCCTAGTCATGTCTGTGAATGTCAGAGTTTTACAATGCCTCAGGGGATGGGTAGTTCCACAACAACTGGAGGCAGGGGCGGACTGACAACTCATGGGGCCCCGGGCAATAAAAGATTATGGGCCCCACAGGCTTTACTGATGGCCACCATGCCAGGAGGCAGGGCAGCTAAAATCTCAGGATTTTCACATCAAAAAGCATGTCAGTTTCGGACATATCAGGGACAGATGTAAAAAAAACACATATTTTTACATACTGTCCTGGTTTTACTGAGCCTGGCAACCCTGATGGGGCCCCCTAGTGGCATGGGGCCCTCGGGCAGTGCCAGAGTGACTCAATGGTCAGTCCGCCCCTGACTGAGAGGGCATCGTTTGAGGATCCCTGCTCTAAAACATATATACTGTCGTGTGTTAATAGACATGTGCACACTGAAATATTTTGTTTCGGAATCTTTTTTTTGTCCGAAAAATACATTTATTAGTTACTCTACTTTTCGTTTAAAAAATGCATTCGTCCTAAAAACCAATTTAATTAAGGTTGAATCTGTTATTGAAGGCTTATCGTTTCTGTCAAATGTTCTAAGAAGATTCAACGGAATCTTTTAGAAAAGAAGATTTGACGGAGCAAGCAGCAAAACTGTACGATGCCGCAGTTTGTACATTTCCGGTCGAATGTACCGCCTACAAGCTATAGTAGAATTCTAATGTTGTATGACTAGTAATAATTGTAATTATATTTATTAATTATTATTACTAGTCAACCAACATTAGAATTCTTCTATAGCCTATGGGCAGAGCATTTAGCTACGTCGAATCTTTCATGTCTCTATAATGTCAAATCTTTTTCTCTATGCCAAAATCTTTTCTCTCTATGTTGACTCTTCTTCATGTCTCTATAATGTAGAATCTTTTCTCTTTATGTAGAATAATATTGGACTAATAATGTTATGCCACGTACACACGATCAGTTCATCCGATGAAACGGACCGATGTATTTTTTCATCAGATATCGATAAATCTGACTTTCATCAGTCTTGCATACACTCCATCAGTTAAAAATCAGATCATGTCCAACGTAGGTGACGTAAAAACACACGACGTGCAGAGAAAAATGAAGTTCAATGCTTCCGAGCATGCGTCAACTTGATTCTGAGCATGCGTGGATTTTTGAACGATGCATTTCTCCACAGACGATCGTTTTTTTCTATCGGTTTTTTAACCATCAGAACATTTTAAAACAGGCTCTATTTTTTTTCACCGATGGGAAAAAAAACTATGGGGCCCACACAACGAACGGTTCATCTGATGAAAACGGTCCATCGGACCGTTTTTATCAGATGAACCGATCGTGTGTACAGGGCATGAAGGTTAGGCACATTCGACCGTGACGAAAACGAAAATATAGGATTTGTTTATGTCGGATCTTTCGGTTTTCGTTTTCTGCGCTTTCGTTATCGTTTGTTAAAACGATAACGAAAATACCTGAAATTCGGGACGAAAAACAATGCACATGTCTAGTGTTTAATCAAGATGAAATATCTGTGGCGAAGTACAAGTGCTTGCATGCACACATAAAGTACATTCTGAGAAAACTGCAGAGTCAAGCAAACATTTTATGAAATTTATTGAATATGCTCTGTAGCATTTTTTATACTCTCTGAAATCTATGCTACAGTATACATATATATGGATTCCTGCAAATAGTAAACCTATATAAAAAGCCATAAATTAACTCTACTCTGTAATTTATACTTCAATAAATGATCCAGGTGGCACTGCAATAAATCTTTTTTGTAGAAAACCAATCTCAGATATATTTTTACAGTTGTAATATTAAAAAAAAAAAAGAATGTTGTTTGGCTGGTATGGGTTTCTGCACTTTTTTACAATTTCTATACACATTTTGGTCTATGCAGAGCCTTATTACATTTTTGATAGGTGCCAGGTCTGATTTCAGTTGTTAGCAGTAAAAAGATAAAGCAAGCCAATCATCTTAAACAAAGGGCAGTATAGCACACATATAAATTCAGATGGGCATGGCTCAACCTTCTTCAATAACAATTCTTTAAACAATTATATTTGCCCACAAAAAAAAATAGGGGGCACTTATGTAATCTTCTTTACAGGAATGTAATTCTATTTGCACAAAAGTAATGTAGATTTTGTCTTAGAAAAGTAGTAAAGTATTCTATGCACTGTTATAGTTGATTAAACAGTAGGAAATGGTGTGCAAAATCCACCTAAATGTCCATCATGATATAAAATGAATGCACTAAGAAAGCAAGCCACTGCATGATAGACCACAGGGGGTACATTTAGCAATCTGAGAGAAAAGGTGAGTGTTGGAGAAAAGCACAGCCAAGAAACATGACCAAGAAGCCATTTATTGTCACAGAATCAATAGCTCGGTAAACATTTTACTCAGCTACTAAGGTGTAGAAAAAAATCTGGTCTGCCTCCAAGGGCTAATGTGGCTCCCTGTTGTTATGAAGAAGAGCCCTTAAAAGTAATCGTTCTTTTCTAATGGATCAGAGTCAGTTTATCAAAATGACACATAAAAGGGACATGCTTTGTTTTCTTTGTATACATAGTCCAAGAGCAGAATGCTCATTTCAGGCCACAGACTCCTTTTCAATCTGTGCTGTTTAATATCATTTCTTAGGTTGTAGTATACACATTACAGAGTACATTGATTTCCTAGTGTGTGTACTGATGGAATCAATTGCAGCCTAGCACAGGCCTAATTCACTCAAACAGAGTCATAGAAAGATAAAAAAAAAAAAAACACCACCTACTTCTTTTCTTTCTAAAAAAACTAAAAACATTTCATCTGGAGGGCACATACATCAACTAATTTGATGCTAGAGAGATGGTTATACTTCAACCATCTCCCTAGTATCACCCACATCAGGGGCATTGCTAAGTTGGCAAAAAGACCAGGGGCTTCAGCCCGAAGCCAGCACCCGAGGGGGTGGGGGGGGGGGGGAGCGAGCGGCCCGTGGTGCACTTACCTGACACACATACCCTGACCTACGCGCCCGTGTTTGTGTCAGTACACACAGACATGCAAGTCAGTGTGTGTGTGTGTGTGGTGTTATGTATGTCAGGTACACATTTCATGAGAATCAGCAGGGTTGTTTCTGACATATGTCCTACATACACCATCCTGTCCTACATACATCGTCCTGTCCTACATACACTGACCCGTCCTGCACAGAGAGAGAGAGAGAGAGAGAGACCGCTTGCTTGACACTTCCTGCACAGAGAGAGACCGTTTGACACTGCCTGCAGAGAGAGAGACTGCTTGACACTTCCTGCACAGAGAGAGAGAGAGAGAGAGAGAGAGAGAGAGAGAGAGAGAGAGACAGACCGCTTGACACTGCTTGCACAGAGAATGAGACTGCTCCTCATTGCCCGCAGTGCGAAACAGTCATCTCTGTGGGGGCCCAGTACAAAGGGGTCACTCTATGTGGAGGCAGTGCAAAGGGGGTCACTCTCTGTTTTCCAGCCATCAGAATACAGTGATCATGCTGGCAGCTAGCAGCTATAGCAGCCAGCAGTGATTGCCAAAAAAAAAGACAAGCTGGTTGTACATAAAGTCAATTGATATATTGAATTCTGTACAACCACATTCTGCACATAGAAAGTTCAATCTGTCTATGATGGCATAAGTCAACCAGCCTGGGGTTTAATAATACCCTCAAATCTTGTGAAAGAAATGCTCCCACTTGGGGTGTAGAAATTCCTTTTTACTCCACCCATTTTTCCAGAACTATTTAGGTATTAGATGTGCAAACAATAAGGTGAGACCACATCTAATATCTACTGAGAGTAATGAAAACAACAGGTGGGAGTTCAAAAGTGAACCGTGCCATTACCTGGAGGAACTGGGCATTTAGGGGGTTTAAACAGGCAGGGAGGAAATGTGATATCACCTCCTTTTTTAGTGGAGTGGCACGTTCCTGCTGCAAGTGAATACAAGTCTTTGGGCTCACACTGGGGTACTGACAGTTTTCCACAGTC